>VDFB02000013.1:203059089-203107538 GCA_007258455.2 Sequoia sempervirens | reverse complement strand
CCAACATATCCAAGTTCTTGGTTGTTGCATGCATGATAAGAGTTTCCTGCAATGCACTAAGTGCAAAAACAAGAGTAATCCCTTGTGTGTAATGTCCATCCATGGCGACTATCTGAACTCCCAACACAATGCAAAGATCTTGTTTTTTCTACCCTCTTGCATCCATGCATTGATCTTCTATCCACACCTAGATACATGTACAACAACAAACTTATGTGAACAAACATGTATATATATATATATATATATATATATATATATAAATTTTAAATTTAAATAAATTCAAATTTTTGAAAATGTAATTTATACATACCCGATATCTCCCAAAATAGTCTATGTGGAATGTGTCGGTTTGTTCTCAAAGATGTGTCGACCACATTTGATGCAAAGTGTTTCTTGCACCATTCAACAACATCATGTGCATTGTCTATACGATCTTCTGGATAACTCATTTGATGTTTTCTTAAAGCTCGTTTGATGCAAGCTCCTTCTCCATCATGCTAACCCTTTCCATGCCCACTCTCAAAATAACTCCAAACATGTGGTATTTTTTAGATTTTATGATATCTACAAAGTGCATAGAATGGTCGTGAAGATTTGAATTGTGCTGCACATCCATCTGACCATACAAAATGCTTTTCAAATTTTACACCCCTGCTTCTCAAATTCTCAAAAAAATTGTAAAGCAATGTTGGACAAAAAGTGTGTCATGCTCTTTATCATCACTAATATAAAAGTGATATTCTTTCTTTATGGCTCGTTCTTCATCTATACTCTCAACACCATCCAATTTTGATTGTGCATGTCGATAACACACATGAACCATAATAGTGATCTGCTTTGAAAAGTAATACTCTGATTGAATCTCCTTTTGATGTACAAAGGAGTAATTTTTTGCAAAGTCGACTACTGATAGAACTATTCCAAATGGGAAAGTATCTCTCAATGTTTGGAATTGTCGTGCTTGCCACTTAGCAAAAAGGAATGTTGTATGTATGGTTGTATCAATTTTTGAAAATCTTCCATAAATTTTCCAATAGGAATCTCCTCTTCTACATAGTTCAACCTTGTGGATTCTTTCCCAAAATTTGTTTGCAACTTTACATACTTGTACCTGTGTGAGTAAAATATGTGAATAAACTTAATAAACCACACAATGAATGAAACATTACATTAGAGAATTCAAATAACAATCTAATCAAATTGAAACAAATAAACTCTCTAAAAATAGTACTTACCTCTTGCAATTTACTGGCTTTGTTAGGTCATTATCCTCATTTCTTGAAGGAAATTTAGCCAAATTTCCACGTCTCACAAATTCCTTTTATGCAGTTTATTTGAGGTCCATTTTCATGATCACATAAAATAGCCTTTATGAACAAAATTTCTTGTTTAGGAGGTGCATTTTGAAACCCACAACTTTCTTCTCTCATCTTTCGAAACACCTAATAGTAGAGATCAAATTCAATATGATAACGGCAACAATAAGTTTCAAAAAACTTGTTTATCTTCACATAATATGGCTTTAATCTTTGAAATATTGTTTTCCCAATCTTTATATGAGGATATGTATTTCAAAAGTTCATATACATCTCAAATTGTGTTATGTCTAGCCAAAGTTTGATATGATTTTCATAAATACTAGGCCCAATCCTATATCTCATAACATCTCTAGTATTTGATGATGGACAAGTCTGATCATGCCAAAAACTTGAGATCAAGTTCCTAACAACATCTTCAATCTTGTCAGAACAAGGAGCTCTACACATAATTTCCCAATTGCCTTCTGAACTCTCATCCAAAAACTTTCTTTTTTTTCTCATATTTTATTAATGTGGTTCTACTATAACCAATTTCAGCCGAAAGTGCAAACAATTTTCTTTTTCTTGCTATATCTTGATGTACAATAGATGTCAACATCACCCTTCTTGTAGTGGCTTTATCCACTGATTGAGATCCTTTCCCAATGGAATCTAAACCCTTTTTAACATTTTGAGCAATATCCTTTTGTAATCCCATGTGTTTCTTCTTATTTGATGTCGAATGTACACCCAACAATTGTAATGACTCTTCCAACTCATTAGGAAGAAGTAAACGTCATAACAATTGGGTTTTTTCAAGAATATCAAGATGATTGATTATTCCATTTACAGATTTAGTCATTGACCTCTTTCTCTTATTATAAGGCTGGTTGGCATAACATTTCAGCTTCTCCATATCCATTTCAAGTAAATGATCTAAATTTTTATAAGAAATTTGTTTCATCACCTTTTCAGCTAGTTTTATATGCTTATGCATAGCAGTAAAAGGAAGTGATCCTGACCCCTCTCCAACATGCATTGTTTGAACTTGGGCCTCCTCCCTATCTTCAAGGTCCATGTGTTCTTCAACAGATTCATTTGATCCAATATCTAGATTTGGCTTGACTTCACCATGAGAATTTCCTGCTTGTTGAGCCCTTTCTACATGTCACATTTTGCAAAGAAAAGTGAGAGATGATTCTATATAAGTGAATTTCATGTATGCAATAAAACAAAGTGATAAGACATGATGCTATAAGTGACAAAAGTTTTGAACAACTAGTTTTATATGCTCATCCATACAAGAAGAAGGAAGTGATCTCAACCCCTCTCCAACAAGCATTGTTTGAACTTGGGTCTCCTCCCTAAATTCAAGGTCCATGTGTTCTTCACTGGATTTTTTTGATCCAATATCTAGATTTGGCTCGACTTCCACTTGATAATTTCCTGCTTGTTTGAATTTACATGCAAGCAAAGAAAGTGAGAGACTATGAGTTATTTACTTGTGGAGTTGAAACAAATAAAATCAAATATTCTTAAACTTAAGAATTCCATGGAACAAAAGCAATTGGAAATAGATGATAAGCAATTTAGGTAATGTCTATGCAAGATGACTATTTTTTAGTATTAAAGTTTCCAAGTTAAATCTAACATGGTTTTCATAAAAGGCATGCATATTTATAAGAAAAACAAGTTGAGGTGTTAATAAAAGTCCTAAACACACACTTGACACACAGAGAGAGAAGAAACAAGCATGTGTACCTTGTTTCTTTCTATGATAAGTTTCCAAGTTTTGTTCATGCCTCTTTTGTTCTTCTTCTTTTGACATTTTTTGTTGAGCCGCATTTTTTCTTTTTCTTTGTTGTCCCATTTTCTTCTTCAAGTTAAAGATGTCTCCTAAATCTGTGAGCTCCAATTGATATAAATGTGAATTAATCTTGCAATTTGATATTGAATAATGAAAAATAAGCTTGTATCTATATGCATATGGGGAAAAAATTATTCTAGTGTATGGAATAACTACATCCTAGATCATTAAATGAATCAAGTGGTAATCAAACAAGTTTTTTCATTGTGGAGTTAGTTGTTTTTTAATGTATAGATATGCAACATATATCTTAGAGTAATTTTAGAATTTTGTTCCTTGTCAAAAAGACAATAGAGGTATAATTTGAATTGAATTTTCTTAATGTTTCAAAGAATAATTTTTCTGTATAATGTAATAATGGTGTAGATTAAGAGATTATTTATGAAATAATTTAACATAAAAATTTTATACCTTAAAGGGAAAGTGTTTGAAGGATGGTATATAATTATAAAAGGAATGTTCCTACCTCTTCTTTATAATTATATTTTATAACTCGTTTATAAAATATCATTAGTCTACTTGAGCTTGAGAGTCATTTATTTTATAATTTTTGACTTCTTACTATAAAATTCAATGGGTGTGCATGCAAATTATTTATTGTGGTCAACATGAATGAACTTAATTATAAAGTGGCATGTTCATTTCCTAAAATTCTACTAGAGATCAAATGCATATCATATAAGGAAATGTAAGTTCTAAGAGATCATCAAATAAGCAAATGTATGTATATTGAATATAAGAAAATGTATACATATATCATATAAACATGTAAACATAAGCAAACACATACATAAATGTGAATAGATTCAATGTATAAACATGTAACATGTTATAAGCAAAGAGCCAAATGTATGTATATAAGTAAATAGCCAAATATTTGTATATAAGCAAAGATCATCAAATGTCGAATACTAAAAATCATCATATAAGCAAATAGCCAAATGTATGAATATAAGAAAAGAGCCAAATGTATGTATATAAGCAAAGATCATCAAATGTTGAATACTAAAGATCATCATATAATCAAATACATGTAGTAAAGATCATAGATCTAGTGCAGGGCCTAATATGAATGTCGACTCCTAGTCGAACGACCATCTGAATGAGAACGGTCCTGCTCTGATGGATGTGTTGAGTCCTGCAAATAAAAATGTGTACAAAATGTGTTAAATACATATAATTTATATTAAATAAATTTTATGAAAGTTATTTTAAAGAATGTACTTGTATATTTTTAAATATCTATCTAGATCTATGTGCATACATATGCATGTACATATACACGTGTATATATAAAAATTTAAAACTCACATGTCCACTGGCAGCAGATTCATCCATAGAGTCACATTGATGTACACGATCTGGAGGAACAAGGCTAGGAGTGACATGAGGTATGTCCACCTACAATATATATACATATATCAGTACATGAATATCTCTAAGTTAAAACTAAAATTTAAAAATAATTAAGAAGGAATTGAGACATGCACATGCACATGATCTGATATCAAATGACCTAAGTCTTCTGAAACGAACGCCTCCACCATATCAACTATACGGTCAAGCGATGAATCAACATTTGCATCCCTCTGATCTATCCCATGTCATGCCATAAATGATGAGTAAAGGGGACTATGTAGGTGAGATGGCATCGGTGATGACAAACCAAAACCAGTCAACATGTCAGTAAAACCCATAGTCCGTGCAGCTATCGAATGATCTATAGGTGGATCCTGACATGCACTAGTGTTGGGCTGAGAGTGATGGGATCCTGGAACTGAATGACCTATGCATCTCAAATGATCTCTAACATACTCTATACCAATCCCATTGTCTGATGCAATGTGGGCATATGCCTCCAACAGGTCCTCAGCCAAATAATGTAGAGTCTTACGTGCCATATCTCCTATAAGTGCATCAAGTTGTGTAGGAGTAGAGATGTCGGCCACTGTAAAAGGATCCATGGTGGTCCATTGTGCTGAAAATGGTGTGGATCGGGAATGTTTGGACATCAAATACTGACCTACATGATCACTAGATATCCTAGTGGTGGCAGCCGCAATGTCACCTACAGTGTCAATTGCTTCCTTTTGGGAAACAACAACAACCTCATCTGCTACGGGGGCTAGAGCTAGGGTGAGAGCAAGAGACCTCTCACCAACCAATACCCTAAACATTGGGGGTGGTCTATCTACTTGACGATAGGTGGGCCTATCAGCAATCCTACCACGCCCCTGACCAACATATGGTGAAATGTCCAGGTAGTTGACTTTGAGGCCCAAATGGACCTCAACATACAACTACTGAACAAAATACAATGGAATTTGGTCATTGTTTGGGTATAGACCATGTGCTGTGATAAATCATGGGTAGATCAATCAGGCCATAACATGATCGACACATCTAGTGACCTGGTATCCCCTAACCTTACGCACATTTTGATAAAATGGAAAACAAGTGTCTTTTATTATTTCTTTGGTCACACTATCCTATATTTGTTTAAGGGGAACATCACCATGTACTTCTTCCCGTGTGTGGGAAAGAATAGCAGCTTCTCTATCTGGGGAATATGCACTAGTCCTCTCAAGTTCATCTTTTAGTTTTTCTAGACTATGCAATATTAACATGCATGGTTCAGTATATATCCCTGGGTTTGCACCCTGTGCTAATGAATCTCTCAATTTTTTAATCTCATTAGTGGTATTTCCAAAAAAAAAATTTGCAGGTGGAACATCTTCATTTTCCATGTTATATATGTATGTACACCTAAAGGAGCAATGAGACCTTGGTAAATAATATATCTAGATATAGAGAATATATTTATCTAAAACAGTTCTAATAATTCATCTACTCATCAATAATATTTTCATACCATTAACAAAAAAAATTCAACATCTATCTAGTTTTTAATAATCAAAACATTCAAATTACTAGATTGCACACAAAACATAATCTAAAACAGTTCTAAATTTTAAATTTACAAGTGTGCACTCTAGTACAAAATGTGCCATTAAAGACTTAAAAAATATTGATAAAGGTTACATCTAAGATTTATTTCCTACAACTAGTAATAAAGGGAAAGCATCATTACTTAACATTGGTGGTCATGTAAAATCAATTTAGTCATTATTGAAGGTACAAATAAGAGAAGAAAATGAGAGAGATGATATAAGCTTGTAAATATGATTTCTAAATTATTGAAGCAATATTTTGATAAGGAGGAAACCAAAAAATTAGAAATAAACTTCCTCATATCCATTATAAACAAAATTTGATAGGAGGAAGGGACACATGCACATAATATTTATCATGAAAGTTACCATACAATGTACAAGAACATGATACTAAGGAACAAAGGTTTCTTATAAGTACACAACAAACGTAGATGAAGATTTAACCCTAGTACAAAAAGAAAGAAATAATTAAAGAATAGGAGAAAATGACTTGATTTAATCTTTGTACATATTTTTTCTATTACCTCAAATCTCATAGATAATATAAAATCCACCATGTGAAAATATGGTTATATTTACTCATTTAAAGATAATATTTAATAATTATTTTATTACTCTTATTTTTATAAATTTCTTGGATATTATAGTAAAATAAATCAACTCTTACATTTTTTAAAATTTAAAAGTTGCCTATACAAATTCCACAACTAGATATAATGGACTAGAGCTTTCTATAATGATTCACAATGATCAATCCTTGATGTTCCAAATCTTTGTGTGGGTATTTTACTTCATCCCACCATCTTCTTTAGTTTTCATGATCTAGGTAGGTATTCCTAACGAACCTAGGAATTATCCCTTGTTGACCCATCTTATTTCAACCTTTATTTTGTTGATGATTATACTTGAAACTCTTATTTTTAAATTTTATGCAGTAATGAATACCTATAACACTTGGTGAAACTAACAAACCAACACTAAGATTGTTCCTCTTCCTTTATCTAATCCCAGTATTTCATGTTGACTTCTTGTATTCCTTTAAGAACACTAAAGAGTATAATAGTATAAAAGAACTTTAGTATATAATATTTCTCTTTGGGATATTATTTAAACTTCACCTTAATATCATGAGTTTCTTCATAATTCTATACAAAAGATCCATATTCCCTCTTTTACTAAGCCTATTGAAATAGTTGCCCAAATTGGGTGTATTATATACTGACATTATGGAGATTACATTTCTTCCATCTAAACTTCACTTCAATGTGGTTTAATAGAAGATTATTTATCTTCTAATCATTTTTGGTACTAAACCTATATGAGCATTAAGTATACATTGATTGAAAATGGTTTTTTAATCTTAATATTTGTAGTCATTAATTCCTAAAATGTATTTTTGTTTATACTTCTAATCTTACTCTTCCTAAATTTTCTATTAAAGGTTTTGTTATTATTCGATGAGATCCTTTGGGAACTATTATTTTCTTATCTAGAATCAAGCCCTATTTCGCTTCACTTGTTATTCCATGTTATGATAGGGAATAAATTTCTTATTATAAACTCCTTCACGAAAAACCTTCGATTCATGCAATAGGGATTGTTCCATCTAATTGGACACCAATATGTAAAGTTTTTATATGGAAGCAAAACTTTCATGATTACATTAGATAATGATCTATTGTATTATTGTAAAATTAGTGATGAACTACTTTTATTTTTATATTCCCCTCTAGTTACTTTAAAAATAACTACATATATTTCTTTTATACAATTATTTAAGGGGGCATATACTCTCACAACCCTTGTAATTTTGACATTTTTCCTTTTATATGTATAATGTTTATGTTGGATTATATATGATTTGTTGGCATACTTTGTATTATTGGTTGAATTATTCTAACATATATATATATATATATATTGTAGATTTTTGTGTTTTTTGACATGCTTGTTTTGCATATCTTAGTTCAAGGGAATCAACTCCTTGATCATTTAACACACTGTATATCATTCTATGTATCCAAAATGTTTGATTATTTTCATGTTTTTCTTTTAGCATTTATTTTTTATTCTTTAATTATGTTTTATCATATAGTGACATTAGCCCGTTAAAGTGAAAGAAAATATGATGTCAAGAATTGCATACACTACAATATTAATTTATATTTCATGCTCACGTTTTAGCATCTATATCCATAGCATAATTTTAGGGCCCATTTAACCCTCTTTCCTAACCTTCTCCTAGATCTAAGTGGCAATCTCATATTTTCTTACTTAATTATGTTAAATTTCATATTTTTATGTATTTGTCGTCTTCTAACATTTTATTATTTATGTATTGTTTCAAACATTAAATACACAATTATATAAACATCTTCATGACTCTAAAAATATCCTAACAATTTTTTTTTTTAAATCATTCTTCTTACTTGAATAAAAAATTCTAACTAACTAAGACATTTTAAATTATTTTTAATTAAATTTATCTTTAATTAATTAAATATTTTATCAAAACTCAAATACAATTATCCTCTTATCATTTTTTTTTTATTTAAACTACTTTTTAATACAAATTATTGTATTTTCAAAATGCATGTTCTCTCACTACCATTTTAAAATGATAAATCTTCCTATTTTATAAAATACTTGCAATAGTCCATTCTTGACATCTTTACAAGGAGCAAAATAAAGAATCTTCATTCTAATCATACAACTATATTTTTGAAATGCATGTTCCTCTTGCTACTATTTTATAAAATACTTACAATAGTCCATTCTTGATACCAAATTACAAGAAACAAAAGAAAGAATTTTCATTCTAATCATACAATGTCTTATAATAGCTTTCTCTATTTTCATAATATGTTGGATTTTATTCTTAACATCTCAAAAATGTCCTTTTTTATAACTAATTTTGAAAGGATTGAAAAAATATCTACAAAATTATTTTTTTTCTCATTATTTGTCCAATTTTTCTAACACATTTTTTCCAAAACTTTATCTCATCCCATTACATTCTATTCTTCCCTATTTTAACACCAATCTCTATTTTTTATTCAAATTTGAAAGGCATTATGTACTTTTATATGCAAAAGTGTAATATATCCCTCATACACTTCATTTAATCCTTAAAATTCTACAAATGCAGTATAATAGTATTTTTTTGACACTTATATTCTATATATTCTTTACATTGGAGAATTCTTCATTCTACTCTTACATGAAACAAAATTACTATTTATTTTTATTTTCCTACACTACAACACTTGGTTCCTCTTTGTTGCATGTTACATTTATTCTACATTATTATTCTTGGCCACTAAAACATTATATGCTCTAGTTATATCTAACATTCTATTTCTAACTTATGTTATAATATATATATATATTTTTTTTTTTTTTTTATTTTTAACGAGGGGAATCGGGTGCAGCACGGCCCCCCATATAAACCCCCCACCGCCGGTAAACTTTTTACCGTGACCGGCAGTGCTGGCGGGACACACCAAACGGTACCACGGGAGCGCCGGAGAGTCAAACCCATGGTGGGCGCCCTACTACAGGGAACACCTTAACCAACTGAGCTAGGACCGACGCCCCAACTTATGTTATAATATTTCATTATATATATACTACAACAATTCTTCATACAATTTTTATATAATTTCTATTGACTACAATAAAAATTTCCTATTTGAAAAAATTCTTCTGATTTACTCTATTCTTAACTTATATTCATTCTTTAAGCACATTATAATTTTTGTACTTGAATATTATTTATCATAATATAACTTTGCAATGTTTTTCTACATATTATTTGTTTTCTTCTTTAATGTTATAAGTTATGTTACTTTTATTGATCTTTTCTCTTTGAAAAGAATACAAACCTATTTTCTTTTTCATTTCTTCCTCACAAATATTATTCACTCATTGAATAGTATTTGCTCAATTTAGTAGAATTTTTTACTATGCCTAGTTTTACTTAAATGTATGCAAAATAGGCATGCATATAAACACAACAAAAATTATTTGGAAAAATGCCACAAAAAATGTAATATCATTTATATAAAACTATGGAAAATGTTGCACTCCATTACAACAATTCATCCAATTAAGAGGTGATGTAATTTATTGATTCACTAAACAAAATAGATTTTTATTCTTAAAATTATTCTCTAGAACTAGACTCATGGAGTGACCAATTTGAAAATAAATTTGAACATTTCAATCACTTAGATAAAAAATTATCCAAAGAATAATTAAGATAGTGTTATGCAACCAATAATATAGAAGCAATAAATCTAGCCTATTAATTTTTCTAAGGTTCCATTCAAGTATAATTTTGAATTCAAGTTTACAAGAAAAATAAGTCTATAATTGATGCAAGAGCATCCAGTGGTGTGAGGGAAATCTTGCATCACCCAAAAATATGCTTTCCATTTATGTTCCTTTTGTTTTCTTTTTGTAGATATTTTTGCATTTTTGGATACCCTTTTCGTTGAATAAGAGTTCCCAACTTTCAAAACTGCTTTTCTGCTTTTTTCTGCTCAACTGCTATTTTTAGCAAGTGTGAATTTGAAGGCATGGGAAGAAAAAAATTTATGGGAAGGTTCATGATGGAAAAATAAGCACTTTGGCAAAAGAATCAGGTCAAGATCATTCACAGTTTGAAAGTTATTCAAGTTTCGATTTCTGCTTTTTGCCCTGAAAAACCTTCTAAGTCTAGTTTGAGGCACTAAATAGTCCTGTACGGGCCCAAAAATTGTTGGATTTGGTAGAGCAGGTTCTTAGCGCATTCTTCACTTCAAGACCTTTCTGATGGTGCAAACGGTTTGAAAAATGGAGTCTCGGATCCAAAGTTATGGCTTCCGGAAGTTGGCCAATTTTTGGAAAATTGCCAATTTTTGAATTATGATTCAATGTTTGAATTTCAAATTGTAATTTTTGGCACCAAACCACCAAAAATCTTATCTCGAACGTTGTTTTTGGATCCAAACCAAAAAGGGGCTATTTATGGGCTAGTTTCTAATTTTTGGATAGCTTTTTGGGGAAAAGAGTTCGCATGTGAAAAGGGTAACTTCTGTAATTTTTGTATTTTCTGAACTTATGTAGCTTGCATGTATCGTAGAGCTCGAGGATTTTGGATCCTTTGCATGTAAGAAGTTCCATTCTAAATAATAATAAAAGTTCTTTGGTTGTTTGCATCATTTTCTGTGTCTTGGGTTTGCTCCCTCATCAGGTGGTATCAGAGCGGGTTTTCTTGAGCATGTGGACAGATTGTCGATCATGAGGCAGTTCGCACTAGGACCGTGGTTGTGGGTTTGAGGTATTTAAGATGCCTCCAAGAGTGATGCCTGGTAGGCATGGTGGTGCTAGAGGTGGCAGAGGTGGTAGAAATGTTGGTGGAAGAGATCCATTTGCGGCTGAGGGTTTTACAGCCCTCCAGAGACAAATTGATGCATTGCAGGAACAAATGAGAAGAGGGTTAAACCCGGGAAGGAGAGGAGAAAGCGAAGATGAAGAAGAGATAGAAGATACAGATGTAGAAGAGGAAGAAGAAGCTATTGATCAAGATCAAATGCGGCTGATTAGGGCCATTTCAAAGATCAGAAAAAGACCCAGAATAGAAGTCCCCAGTTATTCCAAAAGTCTGAACTTGGAAGAGTTGATAGACTGGATCAACGAGCTAGAAGAATGTTTTGAGTATGAAGAAGTAGAGGACCCAGATCGGGTTAAGTTTGCAAAAATGAAGCTGAAGGGCCATGCCAATATTTGGTGGAAAGAGGTCTAGTTGGAGAGGAATCGAAGAGGAAAGGGAAAGATCAGTAGTTAGGATCACATGGTGGAGAAACTGAAGAAGCAGTTCATACCAGTGGACTACGAGTTAGATCTGTTGAAGAAATTGCAAGGGTTGAAGCAATGAAGTAGATCTCTGAAAGAATACACAGAATATTTTCACAAGATGATCATCAGAATAGGCCATGTAGTGGCCAATAAGGAGAAGGTAGCCCGTTATCTTAATGGGTTACGATCGAGCATTCAAGAGAAGCTAAGCCTGGTCAGAATGGCCACCATTGAGGATGCATACCAATTTTCTCTGAAAGTTGAGGAGAAGCTGAACAAAAGATTTGACAACAAGCAAAAAGGACAAGGAGGTCAAAGCAGAAGGGGTAGTGGAAGATCTTCTGGGACCTGAAATGAGGATGAAAGTAAAAATAAAGATGTGGGTACTAATCGAGGCTAGAAGAATGATAACTTCTACCACCCTCGTGATCAAAACAGTGGTGATCAAAGAGGTAGAGGATGAGGAAGATCTGGGCCAAGACCCGAAAGAGGTGGTTTCAGAGGAACTTGTTTCCATTGTAGTGAAGAAGGGCATCGAGCCTATGAATTTCCACAACACCAAGGAAGGATAGACAGAAGGCTGAAAGGTCGTGGAAGGGTTGCACATGCAGATGAGGAGGCTCAATCTGAGCATTCAGATGATGTTGAAAGGGGAGAAACCCTAGTGGTTAGAAGAGCCCTGGTGACTAAAGAGAAGAAGCTAGAACAAAGGAAGAATCTATTCCGCACAAGGTGCAAGTGTGAAGATAAATGTTGTGATGTCATTATTGATAGTGGGAGCACTGATAATTTGGTATCTAAAGAGATGGTTATGAAGTTGAAGCTAAAAAGGGAAAGGCATCCACATCCATATTGGATTTCGTGGTTGCAGAAAGACCACAAAGTTTTGGTCAATGAGCAATGCCTGGTGAAGTTCAAGATCGGAAGCTATCGTGATGAGGTACTATGTGATATCATCCCCATGGATGCATGTCACATGTTGTTGGGGAGGCCGTGGTAGTTCGATAGGCGAGTTGTACATGATGGCCATGCAAACACTTATTCCTTGATGAAGGATGGAGTTTGCCATAAGTTGAAACCCCTGAAGAAGGATGAAGAAATGGTATGCAGTAGTGCTAGAATTTTTTTTGTCGATGGAAGGAAATTTTTAGAAGGCATGAAGCATGAGCGTATGTGTTATGCATTGATTCCTAGAATGGAAAAGGAAGATAGTGAGAAAGTGCTACTAGAAGTTTCTAGACTATTGGATGAGTTTCAGGAGATTATTTCTGATAATGTACCTAAGGGTTTACCACCAATGATGAAGATCAGTCATCAGATTGACTTGATCCCTAGAGCCAGTTTTCCAAATAAGGTAGCTCACAGAATGACTCCTATAGAAAATGAGGAGTTGAACAGACAAGTTCAGGAGTTGTTGAGAAATGGTTTGATTTCGAGAGAGTCTGAGCCCATGTGCAGTACCTACAGTACTAGCACCAAAGAAGGATGGGGAGTGGAGGATGTGTACAGACTCCCGAGCCATAAATAAGATAACAATCAAGTATAGATTTCCCTTGCCAAGGATGGATGACTTGATGGATTGTTTGAGTGGAGCTCAGTACTTCACAAAGATTGATCTGAAGAGTGGATATCACCAGATTCATTCATGAGGGAGATGAATGGAAGACTGCCTTCAAGACCAAAGAGGGCCTGCACGAGTGGTTAGTCATGCCCTTTGGGATAACCAATGCACCGAGCACATTCATGCGGCTCATGAACGAGGTATTGAAAGAGTTTTTGGGAAGTTTTGTTATTGTATATCTAGATGATATTTTGATTTTCAGTAAGACTTTGGATGAGCATTTAATGCATATTTGTAGAGCTTTTGAGAAGTTGAGAGAAGAGAAATTGTTGATTAATCTGAAGAAGTGTAGTTTTGTGAAGGAGTTAGTGTACTTGGGGTTTGTTGTCTCGGAAGGTCTCAAGATGGATCCAGAGAAGGTGAAGGCTATTCTAGAATGACCTACCCCAAGAACTGCTACTGAGGTGATATTTTTCCATGGTTTGGCCAATTTTTATAGAAATTTCATTAAAAACTTTAGTAGTATTTGTGCACTGCTGACTAAAACAATGAGAGGGGATAGAAAAGAGTTCAAGCATTGGAGCAGTGAAGAGTTTTGATCTGTTGAAGCAGAAGGTGACAGAGCAACCAGTTTTAGCCCTCCCAAATTTCAATAAGGTGTTTCAGGTGGATTGTGATGCCAGTGGTTGAGCCATTGGAGCAGTGATGAGCCAAGAAGGTAAACCCATTGCCTATTTCAGTGAAAAGTTAAATGATGCAAAGAGAAAGTACTTTGTATATGATTAGGAATTTTATGCAATAGTTCAAGCATTAAAGAAATGGAGACATTATTTGTTACTGAAGGAATTTATTCTATTTATTGATCATCAAGCATTACAGTATCTGAATATTCAAGGAAAATTAAATCAAAGGCATATGAAATGGGTAGAGTTTTTGCAAAGTTATACCTTTGTTTTAAAGCATAGGAGTGGGAAGTCGAATAGGGTTACAGAGGCCTTAAGTAGGAGGCAAACATTGTTGACAGAGATGAAGATTGAAGTGGTTGGGTTCAATGAACTCAAGACATTGTATCCTGAAGATCCTGATTTTGTAGAAGCTTGGAAAGCTTGCAAGGAGCATGTTATAGTTGATAGGACGAAGTAGTTGGATTTCATAATCCAGGATGGCATGCTGTTTAAGGGAAGTCAATTGTGTATTCCAAGGAGTTCCATGAGGGAGAACCTGATAAAGGAGAAGCACAGTGGAGGAATGGTAGGAAATTTTGGTCGGGATAAGACCATTGCCATTACTAGTGAGCATTATTATTGCCCTCAGTTATCACAAGATGTGAAGAAGTTTGTGCAGAGTTGCAAGGTATGTCAGATGGCTAAAGGAGTGAGCTAGAATACTGGGTTGTATCGGCCCTTACTAGTACCAGAGAGGCCATGGGAGGATATAAGTATGGACTTTGTTCTTGGTTTTCCAAGGAAACAGAGAGGGAATGATTCAGTATTTGTGGTAGTTGACAGGTTTTCAAAGATGGCACATTTCATCCCATGCCAGAAGACCCATGATGCAGTCCACATTGCTGACTTGTTCTTCAGAGAAGTGGTGAGACTACATGGTCTGCCAAAGAGTATAGTCTCAGATCGTGATCCCAAGTTTGTGGGATAATTTTGGAGGGCCTTGTGGAAAAATTTGAAGACAGAGTTGAAGTTCAGTTCTGCACACCATCCACAAACTGATGGGAAGATTGAGGTTGTGAACAAAAGTCTGGGTAACCTACTGAGATGCTTGGTAGGAGATAAACCCAAGGGATGGGACTTGATCTTACCCTAGGAAGAATTTTCTTACAACAATTATGTCAACAGAAGTACTAGTAGATCACCATTCGAGATTGTGTATGGAGGCAATCCCAGGACTACTCCAAAATTGAGGAAGATGGACCACAAGAAGAAGACAAGTGTCAAAGATGAAGACTTTGCAAAGCACATCAAGAATATACATGAGGAGGTAAGAGAACATATTAAAAAGATGAATATGCAGTATAAGGCTAAGGAAAATCAGAAGAGGAGGTATAAGGAGTTTCAGATTGATGATGAAGTGATGGCCCACTTGAGGAAAGAAAGGTTTCCAGTGGGAACCTATAAAAAATTGAAGATGAAGGAGTTTGGTCCCTATAAAATTTTGAAGAGGCATGATCAGGGAATGCATATGAGGTAGAGTTGCCAAATGGAGTCAACATTTCCCCTGTGTTCAATATTTTAGATTTGATAGAGTATCATGAAGGTGGCACAGAGGAAGTACCAACAATGGAACAGTGTGGCATTCCAACACCTAATTTAGAGAAGGAGGAGATTGAAGAAATTTTGGATAGCCGTGTGGGAAGGAGTACCAGAAACAGGCAGTATGAATAATATCTAGTGAAGTGGAGATGAAGTCTTGTGGAAGATTCATCCTGGCTATCTAAAGTAGAGGTTGACTATTTGGGTTTTCCTCAACCATCTGAGACGTGACGGGGCCACTTCTCAAATTACCCTGGGTGTCTAATGCAGGAGCATCTAGTGGTGTGAGGGCAATCTTGCATCACCCAAAAATATGCTTTCCATTTATGTTCCTTTTGTTTGCTTTTTGTAGATGTTTTTGCATTTTTGGATACCCTTTTCATCTAATAAGAGTTCCCAACTTTTAGAACCGCTTTTCTGATTTTTCTGCTCAACTACTATTTTTAGTAGGTGTGAATTTGAAGGCATGGGAAGAAAGAAATTTATGGGAAGGTTCATGATGGAAAAATAAGCACAAAAGAATCAGGTCAAGATCATTCACGGTTTGAAAGTTATTCAAGTTCAAGTTTCTGCTTTTTGCCTTGAAAAACCTTCTAAGTCCAATTTGAGGCACTAAAAAGTCCCATACAGGCCCAAAAATCATCGAATCCAGCAAATTTTGTCCCTAAGCACATTCTTCACTCTGAGACCTTTCCGACGATGCAAACGGTTTGAAAAACAGAGTCTCAGATCAAAAGTTATGGCTTCCGGAAGTTGGCCATTTTTTGAAAATTGCCAATTTTCGAATTAGGATTCAATGTTTAAATTTCAAATTGTAATTTTTGGTGCCAAACTGCCAAAAATATTATCTCGAATGTTGTTTTTGGTCCAAACCGAAAAGGGGCTATTTATGGGCTAGTTTCTAATTTTTGGATAGCTCTTTGGGGAAAAGAGTTCGCATGCTGTGAAAAGGGTAACTTCTATTATTTCTGTATTTTCTGAACTTATGTAACTTGCATGTATCGTAGAGCTCGAAGATTTGGGATCCTTTGCATGTAAGAAGTTCCATTCTAAATAATAATAAAATTTCTTTGGTTTTTTGCATCATTTTCTGTGTCTCGGGTTTGCTCCCTTATCAATAATAATATTCACAAATAATATCTCCATGTTGATAATTTAAGCAATGCCTTCAACACAATCTATTAATGGATATAGAGAGAACTAAAATATGGATATACTTGTAGGTTGGAAATATCCTCAAGATGGAACAAAATTAAATTTTGATTATACATTTTGGGGAATCTTCGGGCTATAGATGTTGACTATTTTCTTCATAATTCTAATAGTTTTAAATTCTAATTAGAGGTTTGAGTAAACTTGGTTTAAAGATGAACAAAAATATTAGTAGGAAGATCTCATTGTTAGGTTAATGCTAGTATATAAGAAATGATATAATGAATTAGTAATAGAAGGTAGTGTTTTTACAAAGGTTGAGGCCCCAATTGGGGTATGTGTTCTTATGAAAAAGAAGCATTGAAGTGGTCCCAATTTTTTTATAATATCATGCATATATGCATTGCTATTGGGGAAAATATTAGAAAATTTCAAGAAAATGCAATTGGCAGCTATAAAGCCCAATTTTACAAAATGAGTTTGTTTAAAAGGCTTTAGAAACTTTCAAGCAAATGCAATTGGCAGCTGTAGATCCAAATTTGGTTGAAAACTGTAAAAGGCTTTAAAACTTTCAAGCAAATGAATTAGGCAATGGGTATTGTTTTTAAAAGGTTTTAGAAACTTTCAAGCAATGAAATTCACAGCCGTGAGCCAAAATGAGAGCTTGAAACAGGGTATATTCATTATAAACAATAAATTTTGTTCTCATAATGTGCCTTCAAGTTTTAAATGAAAATTTTACTTGGAATTTTCTTTTCATTCAATTTTTTTTCATTTCACCAGAAAAATTTGGTCTCATGGAATCCATTGGAGTTTACAAATTTACAAACAAATGGAATTTTAGATCACTGTGAAAGAATGCCAACCTACTAATGGACATCCAAGTCGATATTTCAAGTTGAAATGGTGGTCCCATTGCAATTTTTTGCCGTTCCCTGTCAATCACGTTCGTTGTTCACCACGCACGAGCTCCAGGTCTGATAGTGATACAGTTTGATTTATAAATGCCCTAATTCAACTTGGTTCGGTCGAATAGGGGTTTGAATGAACCCCTTTAAAATACTATTTTCCCATTGACCATAAAGTGGTTCGGCTGAACCATAGGTTCGGTCGAACATGTATGTTTGACCAAACCATCCTTCCTATTGAAATTTTTAGAAGTTGATTTTCCTTCCTCTTCTCAATTGTAAACCACTATTGTAGTTTCACCCGATTATAAGATTTACAAGTATGATGGAAGGGATCAAAGTATGGTTTCCAACCATCTTAATCATTCTCATCATCCATACCCTTGATATTGACTAGAACATGCATTAAATGAGATATAATAAACAAGTACCTAATACTAAAGAAATGCAAGATAATAAACTTAATTAGAAAATGAGTAAGTGATTCAAAAATATTTTTGGCATTTAGATAATTTGAGTCATGTCATGAGTGTGCAAGAATATTTCAAGGCCAAAAGTAATGGACAAATGAAGTTAAGCATGAAATATTTTTGCATATTCTTGGTCCTCTAGAAATTATATTCAATTGTAAAAAATAATATCACATTTTGAGTTTGTTTGAAAAAGGTATGGCTCTAGGAAAGTTGTTGAAGATGCCACATTGGTAATCAAGTTTACAATAGTTATTGACAAAGATAAATAATTATTCACGAAGTAATGCATGATTTCCGTAAAAAATTATGGGACATCTTTTTAATCTTAAATATTGATTTGTGTCTTCTAGGAGGTTTGATTATTATCTTTAATCATTCTATGTGACAAATAAATATATTTCAAGAATTTGAAATCTTAATGGCAATATTGTAAATGATTAAAATTTACCCTTTTACTTTAAAATTCTCAAAAGAGTGGCTTTTTTCATGCCCAAAAGTATGGAAAATTTGTTCTTCTATATTTTGATTTTGGGAAGGCTAAGTAGTTTTTTACATCCCATATCCATGATTAAAAGAAGGTTAGATATATTATTTAAGGTGTGTAGTGCCATTTTTTAAGACATATTATGTGTATGCAGTTTGAAATAATGGTTAGTGTTTACTAAGATGTTTTAAAGCTATGATATAATTTATTGGATCCTTTTTGGACCATATTGGTCATTATAAATCCTTTTACTCCATTTTTACATAGTGGAATGTGAAATATTTAATTTTGAGGCAAGAGTTTTTGATCAAAGTGAATTTTGACTAGATTAATTATATTTATTATATTTTTGCATGTTATTTTATTATTTTTCTCTTTATTGATGGTTAATATATTTATGTGAGTGATAAATGCATATATACACAAATGTATGTGTGTGTATACATACATACATATATATTGTAAGAGAGGGGGACCACCATGTGCAAGGCCCTAGGTCATGAAGGGCCAAGATGCGGAAGGCTACCCTAACTTACCTCAGCTAAACGAGGTGTTAGGATATGGGGATGAGAATGATGAGGACTATAAGGTCTTGCAACCAATCTGCAATCCTGATATTCGAAATGAGGCTAGGCGAGCTGGTTTTCAAGCTCAACATTATATCTCAGATAGCTCTTTGTCCAAGGAAGAAAGCACAGTTTTGGGATGACAGCGCAACGCATTGGCGTCCATACGGCCAGAGGACCGAAAAGACAATGCGAACTAGCAGAAAACAAGCTAGCAACCTAACTAGTGACTTTTAAAGGAGCAAAAGAACACTATGAAATATGAAAAGTACAATCGAAGGTGATAAAGAAAATATACCAGAGCTAAGGTGATGAAGATGATTTCGTAGAAAAGTCTATTCGCCAGCTAACTCCTCGAAAGCACATACTCCTACACACAATAAGAGAGGAAAATGCTAGGTGGCTATATAGGGGCCTTCCTCAGTCAGACCCTCATTTAGGTGTTTCCACCTCCACGGATAGCCAAGAAAGTGAGATAAAGAGAACAATATAGTAAAGAGCACAAAAGCACTACAAAACAGTAATTGTGCTAACTCAACCAAGTGATAGGGGAGAGGAGAGGGAAGCTTACCACCTCCACCAAGAGCACTCAAGGCTGTTTGAGGGAGAAAATGAGAGCACTCGAGCCTCTGCTGCAATGGTGTGGTCCCAAACTTGCTTTATCGAAGTGATGGAGTGAACCCTTTGTTGCTATGGAATGCTTGAAATGTTGCTTGATAACTTGAGAGTGAGTGAACTAAGCTTGTGAATGAAGTCTAAAAATGTTTGTTCAAGAAGTGAATTTGAAGAAGGGGTGGATAAAAATGGCCATATTTGGGTTGGTTGGATGAAGGGAGCATTACAACTTGACTCCCAATGAGAAGTGTAATGCCTTTGTAGGTTCAACCGTAGGAATCTACGAGGGACATAAGCACGCCGCGCGAACGTCTATGCACTGTGCGGCATCCTTGATAGAAATGCCTCTACTGACACTCAAAACAAGCACCAAGTGGGATGAAAGTAGCGGGATTAGTTGGAATTAAGCCTTCGAACTTGGTTTTCTAAGGTGGATAAAGGAAAAAAGGGGATTTGCACATGGGGTGCAAATTCACTCTTATACATTTTTCCCCCACTTTAGTGAGCATGAGTACTGATGAGTGCTTGGTAAAGTAGATCAAGAAAGAGTTAAAGTTTAGTAATGTATACCTGAACCATCGAGGAAGCAGACCATGATCTGGTGAACTTGAAGGTATAGGGAAAGTGAAGGACTCCATAGCTACTCGAAACTACGGAGTTGAAGAAGTAAAGCATCTTACAGACCCGCGGACCTACAAGGAGTGAATCCCCAAGATATCTCACATGAAGGAAGCCCTGTGAAGTAATCACCTTATAGGGCCATAGACCTACAAGGAAGGTGTCCCCCAAAAACTCTAGCATGGAGGAAACCCAAAGGAAGATGACTCTGTAGAGTCAAGAAGCGGCCATGTAGGCAAGTAAGCGGACAATCATACATACCGTCCATAATTTGGAAGTCTTTTAAAGGGGTCCCTTAGGAACCCTTCAAAAGGAGAGAGGTTCCACTCAAGGGACACACTATTTGAAAGGGTGAGGTCTAGTCAAGCTGCCACTAAGCTAGACATGAAGATATGAAATAGGTCTAGTGAGGCTGCCCCCAAGCTAGACACGAAAGGAAATAAAATAGGTCTAGTCAGGCTACCCCCAAGCTAGACACGAAAGGAATTCAAAATAATTTCAAAGGGGGTCCCTTGGGAACCCGTCATGAAGAAGAAAGGGGGGTCCACTCAAGGGACACACAGTTTGAAAGCAGATGTTCTTTCTCAAAGTGATCCATCATCAAGGGATCCTTTCAAAAGATGTTCACTTCATCATGGGATTTGAAAGGAAGGATATGCCCCCATGCAAGGGGAAGATTAAAATTGTTCCCACTTTAGAGGAAGGTTTTCAAGTCCTTTCTTTATGAACACGTGATGAAGGAAACATGTTTCATTAGGGTTCCAAGTTGAGAATGCAATTTCAAAGAAAAAATTATGTGGATTTTTGAGAAAATATTTGTTGGCGATGAATGCACTTTCTAAAAATTGAAATGGTAAAGAAAAGGTGTTGTCACACATGAGAAGGACAACTCAAGAAAAGAAGAGAAAAAGATAAAGATAAAGCAAAAGAGAGAAAAACATAAATAGAGGACATAGGGGGATCTAGTTTAGTAGGGTCAGATCTATTTGGGCTCATATAAGTAATTTAGGTAACTGCGGTGCAAGGTGAAAGATCATCAATCCCCAACCAGATTATGAAGAATGCAGGAGAAGACAAGGTGAAAATTAAAAATTGGGTCAACATGGAAGGGAAACCTAAATGCTCCCAACACTTTACATCATCCCCAATTTATCAAAAATAAGCACAAACATGCAAGACTGATGATACAAATAGAAGGTTTACGACACAAAAACCACGCCTGTATCCAAGCACTAATAGGGGTGATGAGGTTCATCCAGGCACACATAGAATGAGCACATCAAAAAACACACACACATGTGCAAACAAGATCAAGAAGGTGCCTCCTCCTAATATTGATCGACCAGGAGGTCATTCGCTTCCCAATATAAATCCTCATAAGGGGAAGGAGGATGATCCTACAATTGTGGGATGTTAAGAGGAGGAGCATCCGACCCTCCTGCAACAAGGGCTAAGGAAGAAGCCCTCACAAGGTCTTCTTCACCAAGCTCTTGTGGAGCTAAGGTCAGCGACTTCGCAAAGATCACTGACAAGGTCGAAACTTCATCCACAGAGTTAAACATGCACCCCACAAGAGCACTGTATCTAACTTCGGTGGATGGGGCAAGTTGCACCTAAGATTCACCGCTAGGTTCACAAAATGATTCGAGAGCAGTGACAAACTCAGGGGAAGCTGGGACTGGTTCCGTCACCAAGACAAAACAAGTCAACATAGGGCCACCTTGTGGAGAAGGTGGGCTCCTCTAATGTCCTTCGCCGCTGGAAGGATCACACTCCACCTTTTGCTTCATTGGAGGAGATGAACTCCCCACAGATGAGGCTAGAGGTGTAGAGGAAGAGAAGGAAATAATCGCAACGGATACAATTGAGGTATTAATCATATCCACAAGCTTTGAAAAATGATAGATATCTGGAATGGACATTAGCAAAGGTGGCTCCACTGAAGGAGTGATGAACACCTATACCCGCTTGGGGTTAGGTGCATTTGTACTCGCTATGGAAGCCAAGAGTAGTATAGGACCAGATTGAAGAGAAGTGGAAGGAAAGGGGAAATAAAACATTGCAGGAGGCCCTAAAGCAGGAGTGGTTATTTCTCTCTCCTTCCTTTGTGAGGCGGCCTACTCAGCCAAGAGAGCCTTACGCCGGTGCTTGCGCTCACATGCAAGGTGGTTCCTACGACTCTTGGAGTTAGAGGCCAGAGGTTGCAAAGGAACGTAAGGTTCCTTCTCAACCATGGGAACATCCACTATAGCCGTTTCTAGCAGAGGGACATGTTTTTGAATGGGAGTAGGAGGAACAGGTTGAGGAGCGACAGGAGGAGTCAACTCAAGAGCCTCGATAGTGGGCCTCTTCCCGTTCACTACCTTAGGAGTAGGAGTGGTAGGAGGTCATGAATTGAATTCTCTTTGAGAACCTTTCTTTTTGTTGTATAAGTAATACCATAGTCTAGGGTATTCATTAGGGAGATATGTGATCCTGAGCCTAGGCCTACGCTAAGGATGAATCATCAAACTCAGCAGATAGCCACCAAGTTGGCTCATCCAATACTCTTCCCAAGAAGGGGGAGAGGACGAGGCAGTCTGAGAGGAGATAGCCTTCTCTTTACCCTTATGGGGAGGAGAGGGAGCTGGCATGGAATTCTCCTTTCCTTTCTGGGAAGGGGGAGTAGTCTGTGTGGGCTAGTTCTTCTCCTCTCGAGAAGAGGAGGAAACCAATTGTTCTATCACGGGAAGGGTCAACTTTGGCTCCCCCTTGTCCCCGGTTTTATACTTTACATAATTGTTGTAAAGAAGGGTCGTTCTTGGAGGAAGTAGACCGACTAGGGAGGGCCAAAAGTGATCCAATAGATATCCACCATGGGACACCAAGGGCTGGTGTCCAGTGTCATGTACTACATGCACAACACCTTCATGGGAAAAATTTAAACACTTGTGAATAACACAGGCGACTCCATTCATGGAAGCTAGCCAAGGGATGCCTAGCTTCAGCCTGAATAGATCTGACTCTGAGATAACATCAAAAAATGTGTCAACAGCCCTGGGCCCAACCAAGACGGACAAAGTTATCAAGCCGTAAGATTTGAGACTCATACCATCATGCATAGGAATGGTAGATTTTTTTCTTCATATTTTTCTTTTTGTAACGAATTTAATACTAATGTTTCCTTAGTGATAACATTCATGTGGCTTGTAGGGTCTATCAAAACTCTTGTCACAATGTTACCATTGACACGAGCGAGAATGTAGAGAGGCGAGGGTTTATTCTTTAAGGGTAAATCTTATGATGTGAATGTTATGTCTGGAAAATTAGGTGCAGGTAGAGCAATAAAAGTTATTGTGACCATATTGACATAGGCCTCGGGTGGGTAACAAAATTAGTGGGATCGATAATCATGTTAGCAGAGTGCGATGGAAACAGGTCTGTGTATATCCGCAGTTCACTATTATCTTTCGCCATTGATTTGTTAGCATTCTGTTTACTTCCATCAATATGAATGGTACCGTCCTCGATGCGGTCCTGTATCTCATGATGTAGCTACATACAATATTTGGTATCATGTCCATTAACTTGATGGTACTGACAATAAGTGCTCCCATCATACCAATTAGGGCAAGGTTCTTTAACAGGCTTAGGACTTGGCAAGATTACGATCTTATCCTTCAACAACTTTTGTAAGATGGAAGTATAAGATTATGATAACTTTGTGAAATTTTGGTTACATTTGAGGCCATTGTCATTAGCAGCGACTACTACATTTGTAACATATTTACCTTTCCCAAAGATTGATACAATGGACTTTCCCTCAGAACGGGAGTGCGAGGAAGACCCCCCAAACTGAACAATCATCTGTTGATATTCTCGTAAGGCTGCACATAAGTATGCAAAAGAAGGGTATTTCATAAGGGTGAACTTCTCTTTCCAATGCCTTTGTAAGTTCCCTATGAATACCTTATGCACGTCAGAATCGAGCAGCTGGTACAAGATTTGTTAAAGCACTTGATAGTGTGCTATGAAATCAATAATTTTTTCATTATCTCCTTATTTACATCGGACGAGATCCAAAAAGGTCATTTTTGGCCCGATGTTTGCTTGAAACTGTCTAAGGAATTGATTTACAAGTTGGTCAAATGAGAAAATAGAGTTCTTAGGCAAGGAACAGTACCACTCGAGTGCTATGTCCTTGAGAGACTGACGAAATAGTTTAGCCATCAATGCATCGTGATGGAAGAAGTTTGTGCACATGGAATTAAAGGAAAATACATGTGTCTGTGGATCTCCCTTACCACCATATTTCTCAAATTTAGGGATCTCCATTACTTGGGGGAAGGGAGTGTTTAAGATTTCCACCGATAATGGGCTATGTCAGAAGAAGGGTTGGAAGATAGGCTCGACAGAGGCTAGGGAAAGACTTGCCAATTGGCTTTGCATCTTACCCATATTATGAAGAAGAGTGTTCAGAATAGGGTCATTAGAAGATAGAGGGCCAGAGGAACCTCCTCTAGAGCCACCTCCAAGGCCACCTCCAGAGCTACCACCAGTGTGACTTCCGCTAGAACCACTACCAGAGCCACCACCACCAGTAGGGCCTCCACCAGAACCATCACCATGACCTCCACCGGAGTCGCCTCCACCAGCATCGCCTTCACTACTGAATCCACCACCACTACCAAAGCCCCCACCACTAGAGGTGATAGGAGGGGTGAAGCTAAAGCTCAAGGGAACCATGTTTACTTTGATAGTTTTAGGTTGTTTAGAGACAAAAGGGATACTGATAGAAGGGACTGTGTTGATCATGTAGACAGATGTGGGAGGCATCGATACTCCTAAATGTGCTTCACACTCTTCGAAAGTGACTCCTTGCACAAAGCTAGGATTGTTCAAAGGATCACACACTTCGACAAGACCAAGGAGGCTAGTTAGAAGCTCTATGCCTATTTGATCTTTACCCATCATATGTTTCAACTCATTAACAACTTGAGCAACTCTAACCATTTTCGGATTTCTTTCCAGGTGATTTTATAAGTTTCCTAGTCCCTTGGTGAGGGAAAAAATGTATTCTGTGGTGATTTGAATGGCCTCATACTCATCTATCGATGATGGCATAGGAGACGCAGGGGGAGTGGGAATGTGATCGGTTTTGTCAACGAATCCCATCTCGTTCCTTGATAACCGCTCCTATGTGGCCACACAACCAGAGAAAAGGCCCATAGAGAGACCAATCAAGACCTTCGTCCTTTCCATCGAGAGGTGTTGTATACTTCTCCTAATGATATACCCAAAAATTGTGGACTAGGTTATGATGCTCATAAACCTTCACAACACTCAGGAACACAATAGTCACAAAGTACATGAGAGAGGTCTCAACACCAACAGATGAACAAACGTTGGTTCACGTTGGGTTCACCAAAAATGTAAGAGAGGGGGAACACCGCGTGTGCAAGGCCCTAGGCCACAAAGAGCCAAGATGTGGAAGGATACCCTAACC
The DNA here is from genome assembly GCA_007258455.2 of Sequoia sempervirens. Classification (NCBI taxonomy): domain Eukaryota; kingdom Viridiplantae; phylum Streptophyta; class Pinopsida; order Cupressales; family Cupressaceae; genus Sequoia; species Sequoia sempervirens. The sequence goes on along the minus strand of VDFB02000013.1, from coordinate 203,081,449 downwards.
ACCTCAGCTAAACTGGGTGTTAGGATATGAGGATGAGAATGATGAGGACTATAAGGTCTTGCAACCACTCTACAATCCTGAGATTCAAAATGAGGCTAGGTGAGTTGGTTTTTGAGCTCAACACTGTATCTCGGATAGCTCTTTGTCTAAGGAAGAAAGCACAGTTTTGGGATGACAGTGTGGTTCAATGACATCTGTACGGCTAGGGGACCAAAAAGACAATGCGAACTAGTAGAAAATGAGCTAGCATCCTAGCTAGCGACTTCTAAAAGAGAAAAACAACACTATGAAATACAAAAAGTACAATCAAAGGTGATAAAGCAAATAAGGTGACAAAGATGATTTCGTAGTAGAGTCTATTTGCCAGCCAGCTCCTTGAAAGCACGTACTCCTACACACAACAAGAGAGGAAAATGTTGGGTGGTTGTATAGGGGCATTCCTTAGTTAGACCCCCGTTTAGGTGTTTCCACCTCCATGGATAGCCAAGAAAAAAAGATATAGAGAACAATATAGTAAAGAGCACAAAAGCACTACAAAACAATAATTGTGCTAACTCAACCAAGTGATAGAGGAGAGGAAAGGGAAGCTTACCACCTCCACCAAGAGCACTCAAGGCTACTTTGGGGAGAAAAAGAGAGTACTCAAGCATTTGCTGCAATGGTGTGGTCCCAAACTTGCTCTACCGAAGTGATGGAGTGAAGCTTTTACTGCTATGGAATGCTTGAAATGTTGCTTGATAGCTTGAGAGTGAGTGAAGTGAGCTTGTGAATGAAGTATATAAGATGAAATGCTTGTTTAAGGAGTGAATTTGAAGAAGGGGTGTAGAAAAACGATCATATTTGGGTCATTCATCCAAAGGGGGCGTTACAATTTGACTCCCAATGAGAAGTGTAACGCCTCTGCAGGTTCAACTATAGGAATCTGCTAGGGATGTAAGTGCGTTGCATGGACGTCTACGTGCCGTGTAGGCATCCCCGATAGAACGCCTCCACCGACGCTCAAAATAGGCGTCGAGTGGGATGAAAGCAGCGGGCTTTGTTGGAATTAAGCCTCTAAACTTGGTTTTCTAAGGTGGATAAAGGAAAAAAGGGGATTTGCACATGGAGTACAAATTCACTCTTATACATATACATACACATATACACACACACACATATATATATATATATATATGTATATATACATATGTATATATATACATATATGTACATATACATATACATACATACATATAAATATATGTATATATATACATGTACACATATATACATGTATATATACATATAAATGAAATTTGTTGAGTATTTGTGATGTTGACATCAAATTAAATCTATTGGTAAAAGGGAAAAGTATTTTGTATCCATTCTATTTATAGATCAAGTGTTAATTTCTATTGGGAAATAAGTTTACAACTTGTGCAATTTTATGACATCCACAATGTCAAGTGGAAAAAGGAATTTATCATTGGTTGACCCTAACAAAATGTCACAAGTGGTTGAAAAAGTTTGAATAATGAGTATAAAAAAAGAAGATGGAGAAGCATGTTTAAGGTCATAAGATAATTTTGAAAGGATTGCACATTTCAAGAGAAGATTGATAGGCTTGAAAGCATGATATTATCTTTAATCACTTAGAATATGGAGATTCCAAAAATATATTCAAACTAAGAGGAACTTGAGAAGAGAAATAAAAGATTCATAATCCAAGAGGGTTTTTGAACCTAAAGGAAAAATAAATATTCAATCCTATGATGGTGAAATATGTGTAGAGAATCTTAATCAACTCGGGTCTTAGAAATGGAGATTTATTTCAACATTCACAAGATGTCTCTAGATTAGTAAATTTCCTTTTCATGGTATGAGTCATTTCTCACTCTTTGGAGATTCAAAAATTATAACTAATGTCTAAGTTGGAAGATTTCAAGTTGTAGCTTAAAAAACAATTCTACCTAATTTACCAAAAAGGAGGGGTGATATAATGGTATATTTTAAAACAAGACCATGAGTAAAGAGTGTAAGCTTATACCATTGAGAAATAGAAATAAATCTATAAAAAATTAGACCCATGTTAGATGATAATAGGAACACTTCTTGTGGACTTCTCAAGAAGTATATTTTGAAGGCATGTGGAAGTTCTAATTTTGGAGAGGAGCTCACTCACTTTTTGAGTCACATTAGAGTGTAAATGAAAGATAACAAGTTATTAGCTTTATTTGACCCATGTTGATGGTCTAATTTCATTTCTTCAATATTGGTTAATATAAATAAAATTGAAGGATGTACCAAAACTACATCCATACACTTTGGGGTGGTTGGAATATGATGTACCTATGAGGGTTAATAAGCAATATAAGTTAGCATTTAACCTATATTAGAGTATAAGGATGAAGTATTATTTGATATTGTGTCATTGGAGATCTATGATATAATTTTGGTAGTCCCTAATTGTATATGAGGGATGTTGTTTATTTTAGGCATAAGGGTGGGTGTATAAAGATGGGGGGACAAAAAGTGGTCACACCACCTTTTGGCCACATGAAAGCTATAACGCGAGTGTGTCATAACACACAAACACTATGGCTTGGAGCCTTGGAGTGACTGAGCCTTAGGCTCAGTCACTACACAAAAATAACATGAGCACATTATAACACACTCACGTTATTGCTTCACTAAGAAATAAAAAGAAAAAAACATCTTTCATTCCTCATTTTTTTATGAAAGAAAACTTTGTCTATGGCCTACAAACCATGCATAATGTGCTTGCATTCTAGGAATCCCTATTTCTCACCAAATCTTCATTGATTATTCACTAAATTTCTACCATGATGTCAGGGAGGTCAAAGGAGTAAGTTATTTTAGTTTTTTAGTGTGAATTTTGTATTAAATAGGTAGATTGAATTTTTTTTGGATGTATTTTTGCTTAATTTTCAGGAATTGTGAATGCACCCCAAAATATTGAAAATCCTAATTCACCTCATTATGAAATACCTCCTGAAGAAAAAGATCAACAACACCTCCTAGGATTCCTCATCATGCTCCAAGAACACAAGAAATTATATTGAGGCAAATTGAAAATAACAAAAAATAAATTAAGGAGTTAATTACAAGGTTGAGAGATCCTACACAAACAAACTCACATGGGACTGCCCTCACTCAATGTAGATTTAGTTAGCAAGTAAATAAATAGCTGGTCCAACAAGATACAAGAGCTAAAACAATTTTATGTAGACAAATTATCATACAAACAAGTTAAATATGAAAAAAACTTGAAATTTGACTCAAGTGTGCACTGTTCACGGACCCAAGAATGCATTTGATAGTTTTTGCAACATTTGAAAACTTCCCTCCATGATCAAATGGATTGGAGTCTTGAAAAAGTGAGAGGTTATTGTGGATTTATACTACATGACCCTATAGGATAGTTGAACTTACGATATGCTCATCGTCTAGTGGTTGGTAATTTGAATTTTGGTAAATAATATTTAAATTTTAATACATTATTGTCATTATTGTCTTTGTTGCATTGCACTATGTAAATATAATTGTTAGATCAATGTTTGTTGGGAAATATTTGTATTTATTAATTTTTTTTTTGGATAAGGCGATGAATTTGACGTTGTACTTAACTTGTCACATGATAGCTCAAATTAGATTCAAAAATGAAAATTTGGATATGGGATATGATTCATACATACACCACTTGGGGCTAAGTAAATTATGAGAACATTTTAAACTATTTAAGCTACTAATTTATGCATAAAAAATTATATAAATTGATCTCCATAAGGCCATGAGGCCATACAAAATGTCATCAAAATGTCATACAATGTCATCATGAGGGCACACAAAATGTGATACAATACCAACATGATGGTGCACAAAATTTCATACAATTACATGAGGCCAATGTATTGCCTCTTAGTCTACAAAATACCATCTATACATATAGCCACACCAAATTTTTTATCTATGTGCCGTGTATAGGCATACAAAATGTGTTCAAACATTGGTCCTCTTTTTGCTCGACTAATTGAACTTTGGTCACTACTAGTAGTCGATGTCTTGCTTCGTTCTGATCTCCTATGCTCCTTAGTATTTTGTACCTCAACCTATACATACAAAATATAAAATTGGATACTATTCCAAATTCAAAAACTATAAAAATTATTTAAACTGATATATATATTATAAACACACTTACAACATACTAGTCTGATTCTTCTTGCTTACGATGATCAACATCATCAAGAGATGTTTTTCCTTTCACTGGGGTGTTTACATCCATCTATAACATAACAAAGATATATTTATCAATTATTTTTGATAGGTCTACTAATATCAATTCACATAATATAAACATTATTAAACACATATATTCATACAAGTTCATACCCGACTTAAGCTCATGGAGGATGAAATTGCTACACTAACACCAACTTCCAAATTTTATCTTATCTCAAGGGGTGTGTCTAATGAATTCATCAACTAAATTAACAATAATAGAATAAACACAAAAGTTCAAAAATATATATAAACAACAAATTTGAAATTTGTAAAAAAAACTTAAACGAGTTATAGTACATACCTGAGGAAATCCAATGTTATAACCATCCATGGTAGCATGTGTAGTAGATGGTGATGTCATGCCCACCTATTCAATAAAAAATGTATTTTAAATTATTAAACATTATTTTGAATAGAAGGTATTATTTTATTTTGATATATTATACAAATTTTACCTTGGATACATATGCAACTATACAAGTTGTTGCACGAATGCTCGATGATGTACCAAACTATGGCATTACACCTTGAAATATATAATGTTTGCATTAGTTTAATTCAATTCTATAATTAAAAATCTATTTACATTTTCAATTTAAGTTTTAATAGATAAAATGTTATAAATTCAAATCAACATACTTGCATTTGACCAACATACACCTCATTCAACAACTCATCTATCATCACCACATCATTTGATGTACCACCCTGATGACCCATGCTACCCCCATGACATCTATACTAACAATGAGAACACACGTGGGAGGAGGAACCATTTGCACCCTCTACATCACTATCTCTACCAAAGCATATATTACAATAGTTCAAATGGGTATATATGAGAGCTAGGGGCACTAGAACTATATGGTTGAGTTGGTGCATCATCAGGTGTGAGACAAAAGGTTGGGATATTTTTGTGCCATGATCTATAACCATGTCTATCAAGCTAGCAACTGTATGGAGAGTCTACACCTCCATACTCTCCCTTATGGCTACTAGAACCATCACACGATAAATAGGTATTTGTGCTAGTTTTCTTTGATGTGCATGGTTATCTACCTAACGAGCTCCTAGTCTATTTTGCATAGAGCCTCCACATCTACCTTGAAACACCCTCATATCAAAGTAATTGGGTATTTTTTGAAGGATAAAATCATAGTATAATTTTCTTAGAAAATATAACGACACTTCATAATTACTACATGGAGGTTGGTCAAAGACCATCCACCACCTATCCAAAAACCTATTTCTTATCTCCTCATGATTACACCAATGTATTGGAAACCTCGTTGAATTAGAGGAATAGGTTAATTGGTTCTAGGATCCGTAAAAAGAAGACATATGCTTTCTTTGCTTATTTCTTTCTTTTTCACATCATCATCAAACAATTTTTTTACATAATATTGATGACATGAATCTCTATAAGATTTACATTGGTTTATTTGATTTGTGATGGTGTCAACATTCATCAACATCGCTTCCAATGCTGAGGCAAGGGATTGGTGATGCTCATTTGATATTAAACCCCTCAATTTCAAAACTAATTCATGAATTGAAACTTTGTTTTCTTTAGATGGCCTAACAAATCCTTTTGGATTTTTCTAGGGTTTGTTGGAATGGTAGGAGGAGGGCCAGGAATCCTAGGGTTTTCCTCAAGAAATTTGTCATTTAAATTTTCTTGTGGCTTAGGGTTTACATGATCTGTTATATAATTAAACAAACAAGAAATTGATAAAAATAATAATCCATTTTTCCTAATGTAAATAAAATTTAAATCAAATGAAATAAAAATAACTTACCTCTTCTTTGACATGGCATTGTGAAGCAAGGTTGCAATGGCCAAAACACATTCATGTTATGTAGAGACGAGGGAAAGAAAATAGTTGCAAAAAATGCAGGCTACGGGTGAGCAAGATGGATAGTATTTTTATTTTTATAACTTTATTGAGAAAAACACATATGCATTTTGCTTTCATAAAATTGTGTACATATTTTGGTTTCATAAAAAAACGTACATATTATGTTTTGATAATTATGCGTATGCATTTTATTTTTCATAATAACATGTGCACGTTATTTGTTTAAATAACACACCCATGTTATGGCTCAGATTTTTTAAGTCATAACACAAGCACATTATTTTAATTTATTCAAAACTGGAGCACATTTTTCTTTTTTTGGGCATTTGGCCACTTTTTTGTGCCCCATCTTGGTGCACTTTCCCATATTTCAAACTCAATGTTTCATGCTCATGCTTTCTATTTGATCAATCACACTTGTGCTCAATCTCTATATAACCATCTTCATGGCACCCCTTGATTTGGGTTCACACATAATCAAAGGGAGGATATTATTAATAAGTAATTTCAATTTTATGTGTGGCACATGAATTTTTTTAATCATGGGTCTAGTTAATTTGTTTTGAATTTTGTTTTCCTTATACTTTTTACTTTGGTATAATTCCCACTTAGATTCAAATGTATAATGGTTAAAAGTGTATATGTTGCACTTTTACCATTCATTTTAGACCACTTTGTGTAGGTGTCCTAAGTACTTGATTGTTCTATTTGATTTAACACACCCTTTTGACCGGAAATTGTTGAATTAAATTTAATAAACAAAATTTAGTGCATCCTCAAACATTTCCTAGCTCCTAGTTCTCATTTCCAAGTTGAATCCATAACTATTAAAATGATCCAAGTAATTTTTATGGCACAAATTTTGACCCTCTTTCTCAAAATTTAAATTTATTCTCTTTCCCAAGTTGACCACATTTTAATTAGTTTTTATTCATCATTTTCCACACCAAAGCTTTCAAATTATGCATCTAAGTCAAGTAGAAATGGTCAATACCCCTAGCTTTTTATGATGAAAGTGATCTAAAATCCACCCATTATTAGGATAACTCCCTCTATGTATATAAAATACTATCACTCATCAATCATTATCTATATTTTTATATTGAGTCTTACATTAACACATAAAAAACTTCTAGTTCTTGCACCAAGTCATTCTAATAATTTTCGCAGTGCATCCTACTTGGAGAGACTCAAGTGTCAACCATATAGCATCATTGTACAACCACATCAAAATTACTTGCATTACTATTTGTTGTCTTCCAACTCTTTCCAAAACCATTACTTCAAATCTAGGGCCATGGTACAGAGCACCTAAGGAACAACAAGCAGTTTCTTAGGTAAAGAAGAAACCTAGAAGGTTAGATTTTGTTTTTTTTTTCATAAGGTCATGTGGACCATTTTGTGTTGAGCTTGGGGATGTTTTTGATCTTTGGGAAAGAAGTTGACAAGTGTTAAATAGTTTTACAACATCATTTTGCTAAGTTGTCAAAAGTTGGCAAAGGGTTAGAAAACACAGTGTGTTTTATAACACTTACCATTAGGTCATCCAAAGGTTCGACCCAAGCAACTCAATTGTTTTGAGGGCCTATTTAAGGCATTCCTCGACCATGGGATAGGGTTTGAGGTATTATTTTTGAGTGACATTTTGTAAAGTTGAAGGGAACAACGTTCTAAAAGACAGTTTTTTGTGTTTTGCATTCATATTGAGCTTTAATGGAGTAACTCTGCTGTCTTTTCATTTGTAGTATTAATATTGTGCTAGCTTAGTGTGCTATCTTTCTATCTTTGTAAATCATTTTCTTCTTTTATTTGTAAATAGTTTTTCCACTGTCTTTTTCTGGCTTGTAACAGGCAGTTTTGAAGAATGGAGCTCTAAAGCACTTTCCCACCTTAAAAATTGTACGACCCTTTGGGAATAGTGTCTAGGATCCCTTAGTGTAAATATGTTATCTTGTAGGGTTTTTCGGAGTTCTGGAGGTGCTAGCAAAGCTTTTCCCTAGGCGAGCCAGGCAGGGTCCGGCTAGGGAAGGCAGTGAGAAAAAATCTCATATCTTGCAGGGGAGGTGAGAATTTCAAGAAATTATTTCTTGTGAATTTTCTTGAGGGTCTTGGAAATGCTTGGAGGTCAGGAGGAGTTTCTAACAATTCATCTAGAGTGAGAACTTCTTGACAGTCTGAAAACAACATTGAAGAGCTTGAAAACCCTAGGGTTTTAACCATTTTTGTGTTTGAGCAGTGTACGGGCAGTGCTGCTCCAAAACCCTAAAAATATTCAAGGTGAGGGCATAAGAACCACCAATTCCAAGCAAAGAACCCAGGTCTTTTGGTGGGTTTAGGAGAAAATAGTAATTTGTCTCTATTCAGAGGCCTAATTGGGGCTCTAGGCTTGTAGCCTTTTCAAACCCTAGGAATGCATTTTGTGAAAGCGATGGGAAATTGGAAACTTGTGATTGCATAAGGACCCTAGATAGGCTATTTTGAAGCTATTACAACACCTTCACACCCCTGCAAGAATCTAGCAGAAGGTTGAGGATATTTGGCCTTTAAGGAAGAGTAAGGGCCAATGGTGAATATGTGGTGAAGCACCAAGGTTGACTTGGTAGAAGGAAAGCATGTTGATAGTGGGGTTGGTCAATAGGAGTAGCGGCACCTTAACCTGAGGTAGGACCACTAGGACAAGGTGAAAGAGACACCTAGGAGTTCTTAGGAGCAAGGACTCAGAGCATGGGGCAATGATTGCCTCATCCAACCCGTCCCTATCAGATTGGTATCAAAGCGAGTGAAAGATTTGGGAAGCATCTTATATGTCAGAGGTTGAGTCTAGTGATTCTTCCACCATGGTGACCAATGCAGAACTGGCTAAGATGGTTGAAGGACAAGAAGAAGACAATAGGCTATTAAGGGAAAGAATAGCCCAACTTGAGGCAGCAGTGAGGAGTGCACAATTTGAGGGAAGGATACCAAAAGAGGAAGAGGTTGCAGAGGAAGATAAGACCCCTGAACCTGACCCTGTTTTGAAGGAGGAGCCTTTCTTGAAGGCATTGAAAGCTTTGAGTGGGAAAGAACTTGAAGCTATACAACTTTTTAGTGGAAAGATGGAAGTTGACCTAGTCATGGATTGGATAGAAGGCATGGAGAATCACTTTGAATGTGATGGAATCACTGAAGCACATAAGGTGAAGGTTGCTAAGTCAAGATTGAGAGGATCAGCCTTGACATGGTGGAAGTTCATTCAGACAGAGAGGGAAAAAGAAGGCAAACAACCCATATCAACTTGGAAAGGAATGGTTGCTAAGGTGAAGGAAGCCTACATGCCAGATGACTATGAGATTCAATTGCACAAGAAGAGGCAAAGTCTGAGGCAGAAAGACCAAGATGTAAACACTTACATTGAGGAGTTTCAAAAGCTTTGTATGAGGTCTAATGTGACAGAGGATGGGAGCCTCAAAGTGGCTAGGTACCTTAATGGCTTGAAATGGAACATTCAAGAGGAGATGGCTCTACTAAGTCCCAAGACATTACACCAATGTTATCAGTTGGCTAACAAGATTGAGGAAAGGAACAAGAGGAAGCAAGATCAGACTTCTAAGGGCAAAGGCAAAGGCAGAGATCAAAGAGGACAGCGTGGTGGCAACCAAGGTAGAGGCAGTGACCAAAGAAATCAAGGAGAATCTAAACTCACTGAGCATGGAGGTGAAACATCTTCCAGAGGTGGATTTAACAGAGGGAGAGGACCTCAAGGAGGCTCAAACAGAGGAAGAGGAGCAGGCAAGAGCAATTCTTATTTTGCAAACATGAAGTGTTACCATTGTAATCAAATAGGTCACCCTGCTTATAGATGCCCGAAGAAAGCTTCCTCATCAAGCAATGAAAAGAGAGTGGCTTATGCACAAGAGGACACCATGAGTCCTAAGTCATCTGAGATCAGTCATATAGAATCTGAGGTAGGAGAGAATCTAATGTTTAACAGAGTCTTGATTAGACAACCAGTTAGGGAAGAACCTAAACAAAGAAGAGCTCTTTTTAGAGTAAGGTGCAAGATACTTGGTAAAGTATGCAAGGTCATAGTAGACTCAGGTTCAACAGATAATATAATCTCAGAGGAGGCAGTAGCAAAACTAAAATTGGAGAAGGTACCTCACACTAACCCCTACAAGGTCACATGGTTGAACAAAGGGCAGAGTGTTTTGGTGAATGAGCAAGTAATGGTGGAGTTCTCCATTGGAGGGTATAAATACAAGTTAGTCTGTGATGTATTACCCATGGATGCATGCCATCTACTATTGGGCAGACCATGGCAGTATGACAGAAGTGTTACATATGATGGAAAAGAGAACACCATCTCATTCAAGAAGGATGGGAAGACTTTTAAGTTGTAGTCACTGTCAGAAGAAGAAGAGGGACAGTCAAAGGAACCTAACATCATGTTGAGCAGTTGTAAGGAGTTCCTTAAGGACCTACACCAAGGGAATGAAGGATATGTGGTTGTGTTGCAACCTAAAGAAGAAGACAAGGCTGAAAAGACAGTCTTACCTGAAGTAGTCCAAAGGTTGCTTAATAAGTACAAAAGCATAGTTAGTGATGGTACACCTGCAACCTTACCACCAAAGAGAGCAATAAGTCATCAAATTGACTTCATACTTGGAGCCTCATTGCCTAACAAAGTAGCATATAAACTTACACCTGAGCAGAACCTAGAGGTAGCTAGGCAAGTGCAAGAATTATTGGATCAAGGATTGATTCAAAAAAGCATCAGCCCATGTGCAGTACTAGTGGTTTTAGCAACCAAGAAAGGAGGTAAGTGGAGGTTATGTACTGATTCTAGAGCAATAAATAGGATCACCATTAGGTATAGGTTTCCTATTCCTAGAATTGAAGACTTGATGGATTGTCTTGGAGGCACTCAGTTCTTCACAAAGTTGGATCTCAAGAGTGGGTATCATCAAATCAGAATTAAGGATGGTGATGAGTGGAAGATATCATTTAAGAGAAATGATGGGTTATATGAATGGAGAGTGATGCCATTTGGTCTCTCAAATTCCCCTAGCACATTGATGAGACTCATGAATGAAGTGCTTAAGGATTTCACAGGGATATTTGTGGTAGTGTATCTTGATGATATACTCATCTTTAGCAAGACAGTAGAAGAACACTTGAAGCATGTGGAGATGGTTCTTAAAAGGTTGAAAGAGAAGAAGTTGGCAATCAATCTGGAGAAGTGTGAGTTCTTCAAGCAAGAGCTTGTCTACTTGGGTTTTGTAGTATCCAAAGGCTCATTAAAGATAGATCCAAGCAAGGTGGAAGCCATCCTAAACTGGCCTACACCAACCACAGGGACAGAGGTAAGGAGTTTTCATGGATTGGCTCAATTCTATAGAAAATTCATAAGGAACTTTAGTGGTATATGTGCACCAGTTCTAGACACAATCAAGGGTGGTTTGAAAACTAAGTTTGTGTGGACACAAGAAGATGAGAAAGGGTTTGAGAAACTAAAACAAGAAGTGGCAACTCAACCAATTCTCTTATTACCTAGCTTTGACAAGTTGTTCACCGTTGAATGTGATGCAAGTGGAGTGGCAGTAGGAGGAGTGCTAAGTCAAGAGGGCAGGTCTATAGCCTTCTTTAGTGAAAAGCTAAATGAAGCAAAGAAGAAATATTCAACCTATGACTTGGAACTTTATGCTTTGGTTCAGTCACTTAGGAAATGGAGGCATTACCTTCTACCCAAGGAGTTTGTGGTTTTTACTGACAATCAGGGACTTAGCTTTATCAACACTCAAGAGAAGTCAAGCAACAGGCATTTGAAATGGATGGAATACATCCAAGCTTTTACTTTTACCATCAAGCACAAGAAAGGACAAATGAACAAGGTGGCAGATGCATTAAGAAGAAGGTTGTTGACAGTGCAAGAGATACAGCTCAAGAGCATTGGCATAGAGAGTTTCAAGGATCTATATGGAGATGATGAAGACTTTTCAGAGGCCTATAAGGTATGTTCTAACTTTGAGAACCATTTCCATAGTCAATACTCAGAGTATACTTTGCAAAGTGGGTTGTTGTTTAAGGGAAATCAGTTATGTGTTCCAAAAGGGTCAATGAGGGAAAATTTGATTCAAGAAAAGCATAATGGCAGTCTTAGTGGGGATTTTGGTATAAATAAGACTTTAGAGCTAGTACAAAGGTTCTATTACTAGACTAAGTTGGCAAGATATGGTAGAAGGTATGTGGAACAGTTTGTTGTGTGCATGAAAGCTAAGGGAGGCGCTAGCAATGCTGGTTTATATCAACCCCTGCCCATTCCTAACAGACCATGAGAGTGTGTGAGCATGGATTTTGTGGTAGGCCTTCCTAAGACCAAGACTAGTTTTGACAGTGTTTATGTTGTGGTAGACAGATTTAGCAAGATGAGTCATTTCATTCCTTGCAAGACTACTCATGATGCTAGCTACATAGCTCACCTTTTCTTCAAGGAGGTTGTAAGGATCCATGGCTTTCCTCTAAGCATTGTTTCAGATAGAGATGTGAAGTTCATGAGTCACTTTTGGAAGACTCTATGGAGCAGATTGGGTACAAATCTGTCATTTGGATCAACTTACCATCCTCAGACCGATGGTCAAATAGAGGTGGTTAACAGAGTGTTAGGTAATCTTTTAAGGTGTCTAACCAAGGAGTATGGACAGACATGGGATATGGTTATCTCACAAGCTGAGTATGCTTACAATGATAGTGTGAATAGAACTATAGCGAAGAGTCCTTTTGAAGTTGTGTATGGAATGCACCCAAGAGGCATTTGTGAGCTCAGAGACCTTGGATCTATGGAGAATAGGAGTGGACATGCAGAAGAATTCAATTAGACCATGAAGGAGATTCAAGAGCAGGTCAAGAGGACAGTCACTGAGGCTACACAAAAAGTGAAGGAGAAGGCAGATATGTCAAGGAAAGATGTGCAATTTCAAGTGGGGGAATATGTTATGGTCCACCTTAACAAGTCAAGGTTGCAGAAGGGAATGTCCACCAAGTTGTAGATGAAGAGAGTGGGTCCCTGCAAGATATTGGCCAAGTATGGGCAAAATGCATATAAGGTGGAGTTACCTACTGATCTAGGAATCTCACTAGTATTCAACGTTGCTGATTTGATCAAGTATAAGGGGACAGTCAAGGATTTGAATCAAGACAGTAAGGAGATCTTCAAGGACATCAGCAACATGTCTTTACCTACTCAGTACAAGCCTCAGGCGGATAAGATCTTGGAGACAAGGGTGAAGAATGCCACAAGACATAGGGTGTACATGGAACACCTCATCAAGTGGAAGAACAAGCATGAATCTGAGGCTACTTGGGTGGATGAAGTTGAATTCAAAAAGTAGGGCATTGACTTGTCAGTGATCTCTCCTTCCAATCCTTAGTGTTTGAGCTGAGAGGGGGAGAATGGTGCAGGAGCACCTAAGGAACAACAGGCAATTTCTTAGGTAAAGAAGAAACCTAGAAGGTTAAATTTTGTTTTTGTTTTCATAAGGTCATGTGGAAAATTTTGTGTTGAGCTTGGGGATGTTTTTGATCTTTGGGAAAGAAGTTGACAAGTGTTAAATAGTTTTACAACATCATTTTGCTAAGTTGTCAAAAGTTGGCAAAGGGTTAGAAAACACAGTGTGTTTTATAACACTTACCATTAGGTCATCCAAAGGCTCGACCCAAGCAGCTCAATTGTTTTGAGGGCCTATTTAAGGCATGCCTCGACCATGGGATAGGGTTTGAGGTATTATTATTGAGTGACATTTTGTAAAGTTGAAGGGAACAACGTTCTAAAAGATAGTTTTATGTGTTTTGCATTCATATTGAGCTTTAATGGAGTAACTCTACTATCTTTTCATTTTTAGTATGTAGTATTAATATTGTGATAGCTTATTGTGCTATATTTCTATCTTTGTTAATCATTTTCTTCTTTTATTTGTAAATAGTTTGTCCACTATTTTTTTCTGGCCTGTAACAGGCAATTTTGAAGAATGGAGCTCTAGAGCACTTTCCCACTGTACAAATTGTACGGCCCTTTGGGAATAGTGTCTAGGATCCCTTAGTGTAAATATGTTAGCTTGTAGGGTTTGTGGGAGTTTTGGAGGTGCCAGCAAAGCTTTGCCCTAGGGGAGCCAGGTAGGGTCCGGCTAGGGAAGGTAGTGAGAAAAAGTCTCATATCTTGTAGGGGAGGTGAGACTTTTGAGAAATTATTTCTTGTGAATTTTCTTGAGGGTCTTGGAAATGCTTGGAGGTCAGGAGGAGGTTCTAACAATTCATTTAGAGTGAGAACTTCTTGATAGTCTGAAAACAACATTGAAGAGCTTCAAAACCCTAGGGTTTTAACCATTTTTGTGTTTGAGCAGTGTACGGGTAGTGCTGTTCCAAAACCCTAAAAATCTTCAAGGTGAGGGAATAAGAACCACTAATTCCAAGCAAATAACCTAGGTCTTTTGGTGGGTTTAGGAGAAAATAGCAATTTGTCTCTGTTTAGAGGCCTAATTGGGGCTCTAGGCTTGTAGCCTTTTCAAACCCTAGGAATGCATTTTGTGAAAGCGATGGGAAATTGGAAACTTGTGATTGCATAAGGACCCTAGATAGGCTATTTTGAAGCTGTTACAACACCTTCACACCCTTGCAAGAATCTAGCAGAAGGTTGAGGATATTTGGCCTTTAAGGAAGAGTAAGGGCCAATGGTGAATATGTGGCGAAGCACCAAGGTTGACTTGGTAGAAGGAAAGCATGTTGATAGTGGGGTTGGTCAATAGGAGCAGTGGCACCTTAACCTGAGGCTAGACCACTAGGACAAGGTGAAAGAGACACCTAGGAGTTCTTAGGAGCAAGGACTCAGAGCATGGGGCAGTGATTACCTCATCCAACCCATCCCTATCAGGCCAAGTTATGATAAAGAGAAATTCCCCACATAGAAAACTACCAAAGGTGTTTGCCAACATCACTATTTTTCTTTACATATTTGAAGAAATCAATCTAAAATATGTTATCAAAGGTCATTTTTGTGAGTTAGAGGATTAATGTGTAGATATTTTGATCACTTTCATATGTAGAAGTGACCTAAGTTTACATATTATTATGAAAGTTATATATCGTAGTTGTATTAGTCTTATCATCTCAAATCTAACATCGAATTTCAAACAGTTGTCTTTTGTCACGATCAAATCAATCTCTTCATCTATGCCAAGATACAAATGTACCTTTTATTATTTCATTTTATTTTCATATCCTATTATATATTAATTTTTAATCCCTTCTTTATTCTTTGATGAACTATTTATTAATATATTGTTTACATTTATTTATCATAAATATTTTATGTGAAAGAAGTTCTTGCACTAATTCATTCCAACAATTTTTACATTGTATTCTACTTGCAAAGCCTCAAGTGTCAACTACCTAGAATAATTGTAGCCACATCAACATCACTTGCATTATGATTGGTTGTATTGAACAAACTTTTCTGAAATCATTAATTCAAATCTAGGGCCTTGTCATAAGGTGAAGGTCGTCACTTATAAAACTACCAAAGGTGTTTGCCAACATCACTAGTTCTAGAATTAAAAATTTAGGCACCCAAGACAAAAATTTGTTTGCAAACTTACATAAGGTTTGAATACATCAATATAAAATGTGTTGTCAAAGATCATTTTTGTGACTTAGAGGATGAATATGTGGACTTTGAGATCACTTTCATAAGCATAGAAGTGACTCGAGTTTACATATTATTGTGGAAGCTATATATTATAGTTGTCTTAGTCTTCTCATATGAACTATGACATAAAATTTCAAATAGTAGCCATTTGTCGCAATCAAATCCATGGGTTGATGCAAGAAGTTGGGTACACAAAAAACTCAAAAAGTGGAAATGTTTTTACTATTTTTCAGAATTTGTCACACTTGGACTGAAAATTTGAGACACTTCCACAATGAATCTTAAAAAAAGTTAGTAATATGAAATTTTGAATTTTGAATCTAGTTTCCAAATATATAAATTATTAAAATACCCAGTTTATATAAATTAAATTTTGATAAAGATCTATAAAAACCACTTTATAAAAGTCCCTATTTTTTTACCATACCAAGCAGGTGTACGGACAACACTTTTTGACCCAAATAAAATTATTTTCTAATTCCTTTTAGGAAAAGAGAGCTAACAACATGAAGTTTGGGCTGGATTTTTTTTTGTAATTTTTGGTTGAATATTTTTTTTTTAATTAATTTTTTATTGGCCTTAATTGATTTTTTTTCAAATCAACGTGTACGGACAACATAATTGGACCTAAACAAAACATTTTTTGACTCCTTTTTTTTTCATTGTGTAGAGAATTGTCTGAAGTTTGAGCCCATATATATTTTTTTTACAAGAAACTCAACCAATACAAAGTTATTAAAAAACCAAAAAAACCTGATCTTTCAAGTTTAAGGCCTAGTTTGCTTAGAAATTAATTAAAAAATAGCAAACGTAATCCAATTTTAACAAAAATTATATATATAGAAAGTAGACATTGTGTTCTTTAATGGGTTTTAATTTTATAGACTAATTCAGAAAAAAAGTCCATCATCTATGTTGTCAAAGTTGGACATTCTTCTTCAATTTTCCTTAGTTTTTTAGTTGCAGGTCAAAAGCTAAGGCTTGGATTGCCAAGCCTTTCCCAAGCCTAAAACCAGGGCTAGATTTGGTGTGGGAGATCAACTTTTAAATAACACGTATGCGTTATAGAAATGTGTACGTGTTTCATATAGCATACGCATTACGTTTTGGCCGTTGCGAGACCATAACGCATACGTGTTTTTGAAATATAATGTGTACGCGTTTCATAACGCGTATGCATTTCTATAATAGCCGTTTTTCCTAATTTGAAAAATACTGGTAAAACATGATTTTCCTCCAACATTCTTTTTCTGTAGTATGGTCTGAAAGTGTCATTTTCTACTTTTTTATTGCAAATTTGTCTTGTGCAGGGCATATTCTATTCAAATTGTTGGAAGAGTAAAAGTGCAAGTTAAATTTTCTGAAGTGGAATCAAGTGCAAGAACTTTTTACAAGAAGATTTGGAAAAAGTGAATTTTTGGATGTACTCATGATGATTTTGTACTTCAGAGTTTATAGAAAAAATAATCTTCATAGTACATAGTTTTATTTGAATATTTGAAGGAGGTGGCAATTTTAAAATAGGTTTCTTGAATTATTGTTTTTGTCATCAAAGAGGGTTTGGTAACCATGGGTGATAAGAAAAGACAAAGAAAAAGATGTAGGAAGGTAATGACACCCAAAGAAATTCAAGCAAATAAAGATAAGGAGGCAAAAAGATAAAGGGAAAGGAGACAAAGGATTCATCAAATGAAAGATTTGGAAGCATCTAGTTCCAAGAATGTCGAAGAGGAAGCCATGAATGATGAAATCAATGTAGATGATGCAAATGTGGAGATGGTGAATATGGAAGAAAATGCAACTATGGAGACAAACCCAACTGTGCCTTCAACTTCAACTTTGAATGATATGCAAACAACTTTGGGTGTGTCTTCAAATCCACCTCCCAATGATATGGAAAATGTACCTATTCAAACAATCTATCCAGGTATGTCTTCAAACCCAAGTTTTTATAATATTGATATTGCTTGTTTAGAAGAAGTTGGATACACAATTGATGAGATCAATAATACTAGGGTTGAAACAATACAGAAACAAGAAAATGATGAAATTATATCTTATGAGAATGTAAATGAGAATGAAATCCCTAATATTGATGAAAATGAGAATGAAATCCCTTTTACATTTGAAAATGAAAATGAAACCCCTTGTGTGAATGAAAATGAAACTCCATCTATGGATGAAGGTGAAAATGTTTTTTTAACAATTGAAACAAATGTGCTAGATAACCTTCGTGGTAAAGTTTCTTCAAGACAAATTAGAAATTATGGAAATAAAATATATAAAATATTTTTTTATAGAAAGAAATTAGGATTCCAATGTCAACTCATGGTGCAATTGATGAGAATGTTTAAAATGAGAAAAGTGATGAAAAAATTAGGTGTTTTTGTAAAACCAAAAAAGAAAGATGATTCAGTAGAACAAGTCATATCTAGTGTTGCTAATGCTATTGATGTTATTGGTAAGAAAAGTCGATCAAAAGATAAGAATGCGGCTCGCCGTGCAATAACAACTGCTCTAGTTGATAAAACAGCTTCAAATAAAAGAATGTTAAGTAAGATTAGTAAATGTATAAACTTAAATCCTAGAACTTTGATAAGAGCTGCTAAAAGAAGAGAAAGTATTGAAAAAGATCCTATTAATCAATGTTGGAGTTTTAGTGGTAGACTCCCAAGATCAGACATGAAATTAACTAATGAAATTAAATCTTTAATCGAAAAATTTTGGTATGATAATACAAGAGTATCACCTAACATTAGAGATGTCTTAAAATTAAGGGTGGGTTCCAAAATTCGTGAACCTCATCCAAAGCATCTCTTAGATATGACTCAAACTGAATTATATAAAAAAATTTAGATGCTTCAATCTTACCATTGAATATTAGCATAAGTCAAAGATCATTCGAAAAGTGTAAACCTTGGTATGTTAGAATTAATAAGCAAAGAATCTCTTGTTGTTGTAAGACTCATGTACAATTTCATTATTATTATGATATATTTTGATATATACGATGCACTTTGCATGCTAACCAAATTATGCAGGACATTTGTGGTATTACTATGCCACCTGAAAGAATCAAAGATTTTATAGCAGGTTTGTTTTGTAATCCCTCTTTAAATGGAAACTCATTTTTTTTAAAAGGATGCATTTCTGGAGAATGCGATAGATGTGGTAACTTTTCATTATTAGGAGAATGTATGCATGAAAGTAGTTTAGATGAATTTGGAAAACAATTAGTGGATGTAAAAATAAAAATATTGAGTATTCTTTAAAAGATGGTAAAATTGGAAGACGTGTTGAGCTAATTGTGGAAAAAGTTAGTGTGCATGCTTTTATTACTGAATTTAAAGATAAGTTTGTACCTAAATATGTTCAACACTCTCAGAATGCTCATTGGCTTGATAATCAATTTCGTTTATGTAAAAACACATTTCCAATTGGAACTATATTGTCAATTGTTGATTTTGCTGAAAATTATACTCTTGCTCCACAAGAAGAAATTCAATCACAATATTATAATTCAGTGCAAGTAGCTATATTTGTTCACATTGTTTATAGACATGCTGAAGATAGTACAGAAGATAATAGAATTTTTTTGAAAGAGTACCATTTTTATGTAAGTGATAATCGATTACATTCATCTGAGTTTGTACAATATTGTTTTGATATATTTAATAAAAATTTAAAAGAGAGAGGAATTCAAATGCTAGAACATCTCATATGGTTAGATAATTGCACGGGTCAATTCAAAAATGCTAGAATGTTTTATTGGCTATGTAGAGTTCATAAGGAAAATAATATCCAACACATATGGAGTTTTTTTGAAGCTGGTCATGGTAAGGGAGAACACGATGGAGCAGGTGCATGTGTGAAAAGAGCTCTTGCTAGAGAGCAACTAAAATTTGAGGATGCTGCAAAATTTAGAAATGCACGTGCAATTGTAGATTGGTGCAATACCAAATTATCTACAAGAACAAGTGAGAAATCAATAATTCGACGCTTCTTTTGGTTAGTTGAAGAAAATGATATTTTTTCTCGACAGGATTGTGAAACAATTAATGGAAGTGCAAAATGGCATTCATTTAAGAGTTCAAATGCAAACACATGGACAATATGGACAAGGGAGTTGGCATGCTATTGTCAATTTTGTATTGTAGGTGATTGGCAGGCATGTGAAAATATGGAATGGGTCGAACAATGGCAACAAAGAGCTTTAACGCCTACATTGACACATGTTCAACATGAAATGACAATTGAAGATAATCAAGTGTTCGCATCAGATGATTATGATCGTGTTTCAGATCTTGTACAAGAAGGTACATTATTTATTGAGTTGAATTTTGTATGTATGCATGTTTATATGAGTTAAATATAAGTCACTTTTTATTGAATTTTGTATTTATTTTTGTAGGACATGTGTATGCTGTTGTTGCACCTCAAGGGAATGAAGAGCAGACAGAGTACTGGTTGGCTAGATGTGTTGAGAGAAAACATAAGTTGGTACATACTAGAGTGGATGATGACAACTTTGAGTATCCAACTGGTTCAGTGGTTGTTGTTGGCACCTGGCTTCGAAAATATTTGATGAGAAAGAATGGCTTGCCTGCATTTGAAGATTATGAAAGACACAAGAAGATTATGCATTATTCACATTTGATTTTGGCAACCAATATAAAACTAGTTAGATATCAAGGGAGGCCTGCTAATAAAGTTTTATGGACAATTTCAATGGATGATCACGAGACAATCATAGATGCATTAAAAAAAGAGAGGATGCAGATGGTACAATAGAGTAAATAAATATTGGTAAGCATATCTAGTCGTATATATATTTAATTGATATATATATATATATATATTTGTCTTTAATCATTTCCTAATTAAAGTTTTATATCATTTTTTGTTTCAGGTCTCCCAAAATTAGATGCTTTACAAAAAAGAGAGGAGATGCACATATATTACAATGGAATTTGAATCTAGAGATAGGTAACTATATATAGTTCTAGATACATTTAATTGATACTTTATAATTGATTTCATATCCCCTTAAGCCATTCTCTTAAAACCCCTTAAGTCATCCTCTTATGTACCATTAATCCATCCTTTTGCAGCCCCTTAAGTCATTCTATCAACTACCATTAATCCATCCTCTTAGGACCCCGTAATCCATACCCTCATATATCTACCCTTAATTTGTCCACTTGCATCCACTTAAGTCACTCTCTCAACACCCCTTAATTCATCCTCTTAGGACATCCACTTTAACTCATTCTCTCAACTCCTCCTTAATCCACCCTCTTGCATCCCCTTAATCCACCCTCTTACATCACTTCAACTCATTTTATCAACTCCCCCTTAATCCACCCTCTTACATCACTTTAACTCATTTTAGGGTTTAGGGGTTAACTCATTCTATCAACTCCTTAATCCACCCTCTTGCATACCCATAATCCACCCCCATACATCACTTTAACTCATTTTAGGGTTTAGGGTTTAGGGTTTAACTCATTCTATCAACTCCCTTAATCCACCCTCTTGCATCCCCTTAATCCACCCTCTTACATCACTTCAACTCATTTTATCAACTCCCCCTTCATCCACCCTCTTACATCACTTTAACTCAATTTAGGGTTTAGGGTTTAGGGTTTAGGGTTTAACTCATTCTATCAACTCTCCTTAATCCACCCTCTTGCATCTCCTTAATCCACCCTCTTGCATCACTTTAACTCATTCTATCAACTCCCCTTAATCCACCCTCTTGCATCACTTTAACTCATTCTCTCAACTCCCCTTAATCCACCCTCTTACATCACTTTAACTCATTTTATCAACTCCTTAATCCACCCTCTTACATCACTTTAGCATTTTGGTTTTAGGGTTTAGGGTTTTTAGGAGTTTAGGAGTTTAACTCATTCATCAACTCCCATAATCCACCCTCTTACATCACTTTAACTCATTTTTAGGGTTTAGGGTTTTACAAATTCATTCTCTCAACTCCCCTTAATCCACCCTCTTACATCCCTTCAACTCATTCTATCAACTCCCCTTAATCCACCCTCTTACATCCCTTCAACTCATTCTCTCAACTCCCCATAATCCACCCTCTTGCATCACTTCAAGTCATTCTATCAACTCCCCTTAATCCACCCTCTTGCATCCCCTTAATCCACCCTCTTACATCACTTTAACTCATTTTAGGGTTTAGGGTTTAGGGTTTAGGGTTTAACTCATTCTATCAACTCCCCTTAATCCACCCTCTTGCATCCCCTTAATCCACCCTCTTACATTACTTCAACTCATTTTATCAACTCCCCCTTAATCCACCCTCTTACATCACTTTAACTCAATTTAGGGTTTAGGGTTTAACTCATTCTATCAACTCCCCTTAATCCACCCTCTTGCATCACTTTAACTCATTATATCAACTCCCCTTAATCCACCCTCTTGCATCACTTTAACTCATTCTCTCAACTCCCCTTAATCCACCCTCTTACATCACTTTAACTCGTTTTATCAACTCCCCTTAATCCACCCTCTTACA
>VDFB02000013.1:203042218-203058989 GCA_007258455.2 Sequoia sempervirens | reverse complement strand
TGTATCTAGAACTATATATAGTTACCTGTCTCTAGATTTGAATTCCATCATAATATATGTGCATCTCCTCTCTTTTTTGTAAAACATCTAATTTTGGGAGACCTGAAACAAAAAATGATATAAAACTTTAATTAGGAAATGATTAAAGACAAATATATATATATCAATTAAATATATATACGACTAGATATGCTTACCAATATTTATTTACTCTATTGTACCATCTGCATCCTCTCTTTTTTTAATGCATCTATGATTGTCTCGTGATCATCCATTGAAATTGTCCATAAAACTTTATTAGCAGGCCTCCCTTGATATCTAACTAGTTTTATATTGGTTGCCAAAATCAAATGTGAATAATGCATAATCTTCTTGTGTCTTTCATAATCTTCAAATGCAGGAAAGCCATTCTTTCTCATCAAATATTTTCGAAGCCAGGTGCCAACAACCACTGAACCAATTGGATACTCAAAGTTGTCATCATCCACTCTAGTATGTACCAACTTATGTTTTCTCTCAACACATCTAGCCAACCAGTACTCTGTCTGCTCTTCATTCCCTTGAGGTGAAACAATAGCATACACATATCCTGCAAAAATAAATACAAAATTCAATAAAAAGTGACTTATATTTAACTCATATAAACATGGATACATACAAAATTCAACTCAATAAATAATGTACCTTCTTGTACAAGATCTGAAACACGATCATAATCATCTGATGCAAACACTTGATTATCTTCAATTGTCATTTCATGTTGAACATGTGTCGATGTAGGCATTAAAGCTCTTTGTTGCCATTGTTTGACCCATTCCATATTTTCACATGCCTGCCAATCACCTACAATACAAAATTTACAATAGCATGCCAACTCCCTTGTCCATATTGTCCATGTGTTTGCATTTGAACTCTTAAATGAATGCCATTTTGCACTTCCATTAATTGTTTCACAATCCTGTCGAGAAAAAATATCATTTTCTTCAACTAATCAAAAGAAGCGTCGAATTATTGATTTCTCACTTGTTCTTGTAGATAATTTGGTATTGCACCAATCTACAATTGCACGTGCATTTCTAAATTTTGCAGCATCCTCAAATTTTAGATGCTCTCTAGCAAGAGCTCTTTTTACACATGCACCTGCTCCATCGTGTTCTCCCTTACCATGACCAGCTTCAAAAAAACTCCATATGTGTTGGATATTATTTTCCTTATGAACTCTACATAGCCAATAAAACATTCTAGCATTTTTGAATTGACCCGTGCAATTATCTGACCATATGAGATGTTCTAGCATTTGAATTCCTCTCTCTTTTAAATTTTTATTAAATATATCAAAACAATATTGTACAAACTCAGATGAATGTAATCGATTATCACTTACATAAAAATGGTACTCTTTCAAAAAAATTCTATTATCTTATGTACTATCTTCAGCATGTCTATAAACAATGTGAACAAATATAGCTACTTGCACTGAATTATAATATTGTGATTGGATTTCTTCTTGTGGAGCAAGAGTATAATTTTCAGCAAAATCAACAATTGACAATATAGTTCCAATTGGAAATGTGTTTTTACATAAACGAAATTGATTATCAAGCCAATGAGCATTCTAAGAGTGTTGAACATATTTAGGTACAAACTTATCTTTAAATTCAGTAATAAAAGTATGCACACTAACTTTTTCCACAATTAGCTCAACACGTCTTCCAATTTTACCATCTTTTAAAGAATACTCAATATTTTTAAATTTTTTTACATCCACTAATTGTTTTCCAAATTCATCTAAACTACTTTCATGCATACATTCTCCTAATAATGAAAAGTTACCACATCTATCGCATTCTCCAGATATGCATCCTTTTAAAAAAAATGAGTTTCCATTTAAAGAGGGATTACAAAACAAACCTACTATAAAATCTTTGATTCTTTCAGGTGGCATAGTAATACCACAAATGTCCTGCATAATTTGGTTAGCATGCAAAGTGCATCGTATATATCAAAATATATCATAATAATAATGAAATTGTACATGAGTCTTACAACAACAAGAGATTCATTGCTTATTAATTCTAACATACCAAGGTTTACACTTTTGAATGATCTTTGACTTATGCTAATATTCAATGGTAAGATTGAAGCATCTAAATTTTTTTATATAATTCAGTTTGAGTCATATCTAAGAGATGCTTTGGATGAGGTTCACAAATTTTGGAACCCACCCTTAATTTTAAGACATCTCTAATGTTAGGTGATACTCTTGTATTATCATACCAAAATTTTTCGATTAAAGATTTAATTTCATTAGTTAATTTCATGTCTGATCTTGGGAGTCTACCACTAAAACTCCAACATTGATTAATAGGATCTTTTTCAATACTTTCTCTTCTTTTAGCAGCTCTTATCAAAGTTCTAGGATTTAAGTTTATACATTTACTAATCTTACTTAACATTCTTTTATTTGAAGCTGTTTTATCAACTAGAGCAGTTGTTATTGCACGGCGAGCCGCATTCTTATCTTTTGATCAACTTTTCTTACCAATAACATCAATAGCATTAGCAACACTAGATATGACTTGTTCTACTAAATCATCTTTCTTTTTTGGTTTTACAAAAACACCTAATTTTTTCATCACTTTTCTCATTTTAAACATTCTCATCAATTGCACCATGAGTTGACATTGGAATCCTAATTTCTTTCTATAAAAAAACATTTTATATATTTTATTTCCATAATTTCTAATTTGTCTTGAAGAAACTTTACCACGAAGGTTATCTAGCACATTTGTTTCAATTGTTAAAAAAACATTTTCACCTTCATCCATAGATGGAGTTTCATTTTCATTCACACAAGGGGTTTCATTTTCATTTTCAAATGTAAAAGGGATTTCATTCTCATTTTCATCAATATTAGGGATTTCATTCTCATTTACATTCTCATAAGATATAATTTCATCATTTTCTTGTTTCTGTATTGTTTCAACCCTAGTATTATTGATCTCATCAATTGTGTATCCAGCTTCTTCTAAACAAGCAATATCAATATTATAAAAACTTGGGTTTGAAGACATACCTGGATAGATTGTTTGAATAGTACATTTCCATATCATTGGGAGGTGGTTTTGAAGACACACCCGAAGTTGTTTGCATATCATTCAAAGTTGAAGTTGAAGGCACAGTTGGGTTTGTCTCCATAGTTGCATTTTCTTCCATATTCACCATCTCCACATTTGCATCATCTACATTGATTTCATCATTCATGGCTTCCTCTTTGACATTCTTGGAACTAGATGCTTCCAAATCTTTCATTTGATGAATCCTTTGTCTCCTTTCCCTTTGTCTTTTTGCCTCCTTATCTTTATTTGCTTGAATTTCTTCGGGTGTCATTACCTTCCTACATCTTTTTCTTTGTCTTTTCTTATCACCCATGGTTACCAAACCCTCTTTGATGACAAAAACAATAATTCAAGAAACCTATTTTAAAATTGCCACCTCCTTCAAATATTCAAATAAAACTATGTACTATGAAGATTATTTTTTCTATAAACTCTGAAGTACAAAATCATCATGAGTACATCCAAAAATTCACTTTTTCCAAATCTTCTTGTAAAAAGTTCTTGCACTTGATTCCACTTCAGAAAATTTAACTTGCACTTTTACTCTTCCAACAATTTGAATAGAATATGCCCTGCACAAGAAAAATTTGCAATAAAAAACATAGAAAATGACACTTTCAGTTCGTACTACCAGTATTTTACCAGTATTAAAAAGAATGTTGCAGGAAAATCATGTTTTACCAGTATTTTTCAAATTAGGAAAAACGGCTATTATAGAAACGTGTACGTGTTATATTTTAAAATCGCGTATGTGTTGCGGTCTGGCAACAGCCAAAACGTAGCGCATATGCATTATGAAACGTGTACGTGTTTCATTTAAATAACGCGTACGCATTTCTATAATGCATACACGTTATTTAAAAGTTGACCTCCCACACCAAAACTAGCCCTGGTTTTAGGCTTGGGAAAGGCTTGGCAATCCGAGCCTTAGCTTTTGACCTGCAACTAAAAAACTAAGGCAAATTGAAGAAGAATGTCCAACTTTGACAACATAGATGATGGACTTTTTTTCTGAATTAGTCTATAAAATTAAAACCCATTAGAGAACACAATGTCTACTTTCTAGATATATAATTTTTGTTAAAATTGGATTACGTTTTCTATTTTTTAATTAATTTCTAAGCAAACTAGGCCTTAAACTTGAAAGATCAGGTTTTTTTGGTTTTTTAATAACTTTGTATTGGTTGAGTTTCTTGTAAAAAAAATTATATGGGCCCAAACTTCAGACAATTCTCTACACAATGAAAAAAAAGAGTCAAAAAATGTTTTGTTTAGGTCCAATTATGTTGTCCGTACACGTTGATTTGAAAAAACATCAATTAAGGCCAATAAAAAATTAATTAAAAAAAAAATATTCAACCAAAAATTACAAAAAAAAATCCAGCCCAAACTTCATGTTGTTAGCTCTCTTTTCCTAAAAGGAATTAGAAAATAATTTTATTTGGGTCAAAAAGTGTTGTCCGTACACCTGCTTGGTATGGTAAAAAAATAGGGACTTTTATAAAGTGGTTTTTATAGATCTTTATCAAAATTTAATTTATATAAACTGGGTATTTTAATAATTTATATATTTGGAAACTAGATTCAAAATTCAAAATTTCATATTACTAACTTTTTTTAAGATTCATTGTGGAAGTGTCTCAAATTTTCAGTCCAAGTGTGACAAATTCTGAAAAATAGTAAAAACATTTCCACTTTTTGAGTTTTTTGTGTACCCAACTTCTTGCATCAACCCATGGATTTGATTGCGACAAATGGCTACTATTTGAAATTTTATGTCATAGTTCATATGAGAAGACTAAGACAACTATAATATATAGCTTCCACAATAATATGTAAACTCGAGTCACTTCTATGCTTATGAAAGTGATCTCAAAGTCCACATATTCATCCTCTAAGTCACAAAAATGATCTTTGACAACACATTTTATATTGATGTATTCAAACCTTATGTAAGTTTGCAAACAAATTTTTGTCTTGGGTGCCTAAATTTTTAATTCTAGAACTAGTGATGTTGGCAAACACCTTTGGTAGTTTTATAAGTGACGACCTTCACCTTATGACAAGGCCCTAGATTTGAATTAATGATTTCAGAAAAGTTTGTTCAATACAACCAATCATAATGCAAGTGATGTTGATGTGGCTACAATTATTCTAGGTAGTTGACACTTGAGGCTTTGCAAGTAGAATACAATGTAAAAATTGTTGGAATGAATTAGTGCAAGAACTTCTTTCACATAAAATATTTATGATAAATAAATGTAAACAATATATTAATAAATAGTTCATCAAAGAATAAAGAAGGGATTAAAAATTAATATATAATAGGATATGAAAATAAAATGAAATAATAAAAGGTACATTTGTATCTTGGCATAGATGAAGAGATTGATTTGATCGTGACAAAAGACAACTGTTTGAAATTCGATGTTAGATTTGAGATGATAAGACTAATACAACTACGATATATAACTTTCATAATAATATGTAAACTTAGGTCACTTCTACCTATGAAAGTGATCAAAATATCTACACATTAATCCTCTAACTCACAAAAATGACCTTTGATAACATATTTTAGATTGATTTCTTCATATATGTAAAGAAAAATAGTGATGTTGGCAAACACCTTTGGTAGTTTTCTATGTGGGGAATTTCTCTTTATCATAACTTGGCCTGATAGGGATGGGTTGGATGAGGTAATCACTGCCCCATGCTCTGAGTCCTTGCTCCTAAGAACTCCTAGGTGTCTCTTTCACCTTGTCCTAGTGGTCTAGCCTCAGGTTAAGGTGCCACTGCTCCTATTGACCAACCCCACTATCAACATGCTTTCCTTCTACCAAGTCAACCTTGGTGCTTCGCCACATATTCACCATTGGCCCTTACTCTTCCTTAAAGGCCAAATATCCTCAACCTTCTGCTAGATTCTTGCAAGGGTGTGAAGGTGTTGTAACAGCTTCAAAATAGCCTATCTAGGGTCCTTATGCAATCACAAGTTTCCAATTTCCCATCGCTTTCACAAAATGCATTCCTAGGGTTTGAAAAGGCTACAAGCCTAGAGCCCCAATTAGGCCTCTAAACAGAGACAAATTGCTATTTTCTCCTAAACCCACCAAAAGACCTAGGTTATTTGCTTGGAATTAGTGGTTCTTATTCCCTCACCTTGAAGATTTTTAGGGTTTTGGAACAGCACTACCCGTACACTGCTCAAACACAAAAATGGTTAAAACCCTAGGGTTTTGAAGCTCTTCAATGTTGTTTTCAGACTATCAAGAAGTTCTCACTCTAAATGAATTGTTAGAACCTCCTCCTGACCTCCAAGCATTTCCAAGACCCTCAAGAAAATTCACAAGAAATAATTTCTCAAAAGTCTCACCTCCCCTACAAGATATGAGACTTTTTCTCACTACCTTCCCTAGCCGGACCCTACCTGGCTCCCCTAGGGCAAAGCTTTGCTGGCACCTCCAAAACTCCCACAAACCCTACAAGCTAACATATTTACACTAAGGGATCCTAGACACTAT
Source organism: Sequoia sempervirens (assembly GCA_007258455.2). Classification (NCBI taxonomy): domain Eukaryota; kingdom Viridiplantae; phylum Streptophyta; class Pinopsida; order Cupressales; family Cupressaceae; genus Sequoia; species Sequoia sempervirens. The sequence continues at coordinate 203,052,346 of VDFB02000013.1, read as the reverse complement.
TCCCAAAGGGCCGTACAATTTGTACAGTGGGAAAGTGCTCTAGAGCTCCATTCTTCAAAATTGCCTGTTACAGGCCAGAAAAAAATAGTGGACAAACTATTTACAAATAAAAGAAGAAAATGATTAACAAAGATAGAAATATAGCACAATAAGCTATCACAATATTAATACTACATACTAAAAATGAAAAGATAGTAGAGTTACTCCATTAAAGCTCAATATGAATGCAAAACACATAAAACTATCTTTTAGAACGTTGTTCCCTTCAACTTTACAAAATGTCACTCAATAATAATACCTCAAACCCTATCCCATGGTCGAGGCATGCCTTAAATAGGCCCTCAAAACAATTGAGCTGCTTGGGTCGAGCCTTTGGATGACCTAATGGTAAGTGTTATAAAACACACTGTGTTTTCTAACCCTTTGCCAACTTTTGACAACTTAGCAAAATGATGTTGTAAAACTATTTAACACTTGTCAACTTCTTTCCCAAAGATCAAAAACATCCCCAAGCTCAACACAAAATTTAACCTTCTAGGTTTCTTCTTTACCTAAGAAATTGCCTGTTGTTCCTTAGGTGCTCCTGCACCATTCTCCCCCTCTCAGCTCAAACACTAAGGATTGGAAGGAGAGATCACTGACAAGTCAATGCCCTACTTTTTGAATTCAACTTCATCCACCCAAGTAGCCTCAGATTCATGCTTGTTCTTCCACTTGATGAGGTGTTCCATGTACACCCTATGTCTTGTGGCCTTCTTCACCCTTGTCTCCAAGATCTTATCCGCCTGAGGCTTGTCCTGAGTAGGTAAAGACATGTTGCTGATGTCCTTGAAGATCTCCTTACTGTCTTGATTCAAATCCTTGACTGTCCCCTTATACTTGATCAAATCAGCAACGTTGAATACTAGTGAGATTCCTAGATCAGTAGGTAACTCCACCTTATATGCATTTTGCCCATACTTGGCCAATATCTTGCAGGGACCCACTCTCTTCATCTACAACTTGGTGGACATTCCCTTCTGCAACCTTGACTTGTTAAGGTGGACCATAACATATTCCCCCACTTGAAATTGCACATCTTTCCTTGACATATCTGCCTTCTCCTTCACTTTTTGTGTAGCCTCAGTGACTGTCCTCTTGACCTGCTCTTGAATCTCCTTCATGGTCTAATTGAATTCTTCTGCATGTCCACTCCTATTCTCCATAGATCCAAGGTCTCTGAGCTCACAAATGCCTCTTGGGTGCATTCCATACACAACTTCAAAAGGACTCTTCGCTATAGTTCTATTCACACTATCATTGTAAGCATACTCAGCTTGTGAGATAACCATATCCCATGTCTGTCCATACTCCTTGGTTAGACACCTTAAAAGATTACCTAACACTCTGTTAACCACCTCTATTTGACCATCGGTCTGAGGATGGTAAGTTGATCCAAATGACAGATTTGTACCCAATCTGCTCCATAGAGTCTTCCAAAAGTGACTCATGAACTTCACATCTCTATCTGAAACAATGCTTAGAGGAAAGCCATGGATCCTTACAACCTCCTTGAAGAAAAGGTGAGCTATGTAGCTAGCATCATGAGTAGTCTTGCAAGGAATGAAATGACTCATCTTGCTAAATCTGTCTACCACAACATAAACACTGTCAAAACTAGTCTTGGTCTTAGGAAGGCCTACCACAAAATCCATGCTCACACACTCTCATGGTCTGTTAGGAATGGGCAGGGGTTGATATAAACCAGCATTGCTAGCGCCTCCCTTAGCTTTCATGCACACAACAAACTGTTCCACATACCTTCTAACATATCTTGCCAACTTAGTCTAGTAATAGAACCTTTGTACTAGCTCTAAAGTCTTATTTATACCAAAATCCCCACTAAGACTGCCATTATGCTTTTCTTGAATCAAATTTTCCCTCATTGACCCTTTTGGAACACATAACTGATTTCCCTTAAACAACAACCCACTTTGCAAAGTATACTCTGAGTATTGACTATGGAAATGGTTCTCAAAGTTAGAACATACCTTATAGGCCTCTGAAAAGTCTTCATCATCTCCATATAGATCCTTGAAACTCTCTATGCCAATGCTCTTGAGCTGTATCTCTTGCACTGTCAACAACCTTCTTCTTAATGCATCTGCCACCTTGTTCATTTGTCCTTTCTTGTGCTTGATGGTAAAAGTAAAAGCTTGGATGTATTCCATCCATTTCAAATGCCTGTTGCTTGACTTCTCTTGAGTGTTGATAAAGCTAAGTCCCTGATTGTCAGTAAAAACCACAAACTCCTTGGGTAGAAGGTAATGCCTCCATTTCCTAAGTGACTGAACCAAAGCATAAAGTTCCAAGTCATAGGTTGAATATTTCTTCTTTGCTTCATTTAGCTTTTCACTAAAGAAGGCTATAGGCCTGCCCTCTTGACTTAGCACTCCTCCTACTGCCACTCCACTTGCATCACATTCAACAGTGAACAACTTGTCAAAGCTAGGTAATAAGAGAATTGGTTGAGTTGCCACTTCTTGTTTCAGTTTCTCAAACCCTTTCTCAGCTTCTTGTGTCCACACAAACTTAGTTTTCAAACCACCCTTGATTGTGTCTAGAACTGGTGCACATATACCACTAAAGTTCCTTATGAATTTTCTATAGAATTGAGCCAATCCATGAAAACTCCTTACCTCTGTCCCTGTGGTTGGTGTAGGCCAGTTTAGGATGGCTTCCACCTTGCTTGGATCTATCTTTAATGAGCCTTTGGATACTACAAAACCCAAGTAGACAAGCTCTTGCTTGAAGAACTCACACTTCTCCAGATTGATTGCCAACTTCTTCTCTTTCAACCTTTTAAGAACCATCTCCACATGCTTCAAGTGTTCTTCTACTGTCTTGCTAAAGATGAGTATATCATCAAGATACACTACCACAAATATCCCTGTGAAATCCTTAAGCACTTCATTCATGAGTCTCATCAATGTGCTAGGGGAATTTGAGAGACCAAATGGCATCACTCTCCATTCATATAACCCATCATTTCTCTTAAATGATATCTTCCACTCATCACCATCCTTAATTCTGATTTGATGATACCCACTCTTGAGATCCAACTTTGTGAAGAACTGAGTGCCTCCAAGACAATCCATCAAGTCTTCAATTCTAGGAATAGGAAACCTATACCTAATGGTGATCCTATTTATTGCTCTAGAATCAGTACATAACCTCCACTTACCTCCTTTCTTGGTTGCTAAAACCACTAGTACTGCACATGGGCTGATGCTTTTTTGAATCAATCCTTGATCCAATAATTCTTGCACTTGCCTAGCTACCTCTAGGTTCTGCTCAGGTGTAAGTTTATATGCTACTTTGTTAGGCAATGAGGCTCCAAGTATGAAGTCAATTTGATGACTTATTGCTCTCTTTGGTGGTAAGGTTGCAGGTGTACCATCACTAACTATGCTTTTGTACTTATTAAGCAACCTTTGGACTACTTCAGGTAAGACTGTCTTTTCAGCCTTGTCTTCTTCTTTAGGTTGCAACACAACCACATATCCTTCATTCCCTTGGTGTAGGTCCTTAAGGAACTCCTTACAACTGCTCAACATGATGTTAGGTTCCTTTGACTGTCCCTCTTCTTCTTCTGACAGTGACTACAACTTAAAAGTCTTCCCATCCTTCTTGAATGAGATGGTGTTCTCTTTTCCATCATATGTAACACTTCTGTCATACTGCCATGGTCTGCCCAATAGTAGATGGCATGCATCCATGGGTAATACATCACAGACTAACTTGTATTTATACCCTCCAATGGAGAACTCCACCATTACTTGCTCATTCACCAAAACACTCTGCCCTTTGTTCAACCATGTGACCTTGTAGGGGTTAGTGTGAGGTACCTTCTCCAATTTTAGTTTTGCTACTGCCTCCTCTGAGATTATATTATCTGTTGAACCTGAGTCTACTATGACCTTGCATACTTTACCAAGTATCTTGCACCTTACTCTAAAAAGAGCTCTTCTTTGTTTAGGTTCTTCCCTAACTGGTTGTCTAATCAAGACTCTGTTAAACATTAGATTCTCTCCTACCTCAGATTCTATATGACTGATCTCAGATGACTTAGGACTCATGGTGTCCTCTTGTGCATAAGCCACTCTCTTTTCATTGCTTGATGAGGAAGCTTTCTTCGGGCATCTATAAGCAGGGTGACCTATTTGATTACAATGGTAACACTTCATGTTTGCAAAATAAGAATTGCTCTTGCCTGCTCCTCTTCCTCTGTTTGAGCCTCCTTGAGGTCCTCTCCCTCTGTTAAATCCACCTCTGGAAGATGTTTCACCTCCATGCTCAGTGAGTTTAGATTCTCCTTGATTTCTTTGGTCACTGCCTCTACCTTGGTTGCCACCACGCTGTCCTCTTTGATCTCTGCCTTTGCCTTTGCCCTTAGAAGTCTGATCTTGCTTCCTCTTGTTCCTTTCCTCAATCTTGTTAGCCAACTGATAACATTGGTGTAATGTCTTGGGACTTAGTAGAGCCATCTCCTCTTGAATGTTCCATTTCAAGCCATTAAGGTACCTAGCCACTTTGAGGCTCCCATCCTCTGTCACATTAGACCTCATACAAAGCTTTTGAAACTCCTCAATGTAAGTGTTTACATCTTGGTCTTTCTGCCTCAGAATTTGCCTCTTCTTGTGCAATTGAATCTCATAGTCATCTGGCATGTAGGCTTCCTTCACCTTAGCAACCATTCCTTTCCAAGTTGATATGGGTTGTTTGCCTTCTTTTTCCCTCTCTGTCTGAATGAACTTCCACCATGTCAAGGCTGATCCTCTCAATCTTGACTTAGCAACCTTCACCTTATGTGCTTCAGTGATTCCATCACATTCAAAGTGATTCTCCATGCCTTCTATCCAATCCATGACTAGGTCAACTTCCATCTTTCCACTAAAAAGTTGTATAGCTTCAAGTTCTTTCCCACTCAAAGCTTTCAATGCCTTCAAGAAAGGCTCCTCCTTCAAAACAGGGTCAGGTTCAGGGGTCTTATCTTCCTCTGCAACCTCTTCCTCTTTTGGTATCCTTCCCTCAAATTGTGCACTCCTCACTGCTGCCTCAAGTTGGGCTATTCTTTCCCTTAATAGCCTATTGTCTTCTTCTTGTCCTTCAACCATCTTAGCCAATTCTGCATTGGTCACCATGGTGGAAGAATCACTAGACTCAACCTCTGACATATAAGATGCTTCCCAAATCTTTCACTCGCTTTGATACCAATCTGATAGGGACGGGTTGGATGAGGCAATCATTGCCCCATGCTCTGAGTCCTTTCTCCTAAGAACTCCTAGGTGTCTCTTTCACCTTGTCCTAGTGGTCCTACCTCAGGTTAAGGTGTCGCTACTCCTATTGACCAACCCCACTATCAACATGCTTTCCTTCTACCAAGTCAACCTTGGTGCTTCACCACATATTCACCATTGGCCCTTACTCTTCCTTAAAGGCCAAATATCCTCAACCTTCTGCTAGATTCTTGCAGGGGTGTGAAGGTGTTGTAATAGCTTCAAAATAGCCTATCTAGGGTCCTTATGCAATCACAAGTTTCCAATTTCCCATCGCTTTCACAAAATGCATTCCTAGGGTTTGAAAAGGCTACAAGCCTAGAGCCCCAATTAGGCCTCTGAACAGAGACAAATTACTATTTTCTCCTAAACCCACCAAAAGACCTGGGTTCTTTGCTTGGAATTGGTGGTTCTTATGCCCTCACCTTGAAGATTTTTAGGGTTTTGGAGCAGCACTGCCCGTACACTGCTCAAACACAAAAATGGTTAAAACCCTAGGGTTTTCAAGCTCTTCAAAGTTGTTTTCAGACTGTCAAGAAGTTCTCACTCTAGATGAATTGTTAGAAACTCCTCCTGACCTCCAAGCATTTCCAAGACCCTCAAGAAAATTCACAAGAAATAATTTCTTGAAATTCTCACCTCCCCTGCAAGATATGAGATTTTTTCTCACTGCCTTCCCTAGCCGGACCCTGCCTGGCTCGCCTAGGGAAAAGCTTTGCTAGCACCTCCAGAACTTCGAAAAACCCTACAAGATAACATATTTACACTAAGGGATCCTAGACACTATTCCCAAAGGGTCGTACAATTTTTACGGTGGGAAAGTGCTTTAGAGCTCCATTCTTCAAAACTGCCTGTTACAGGCCAGAAAAAGACAGTGGAAAAACTATTTACAAATAAAAGAAGAAAATGATTTACAAAGATAGAAAGATAGCACACTAAGCTAGCACAATATTAATACTACAAATGAAAAGACAGCAGAGTTACTCCATTAAAGCTCAATATGAATGCAAAACACAAAAAACTATCTTTTAGAACGTTGTTCCCTTCAACTTTACAAAATGTCACTCAAATATAATACCTCAAACCCTATCCCATGGTCGAGGAATGCCTTAAATAGGCCCTCAAAACAATTTAGTTGCTTGGGTCGAACCTTTGGATGACCTAATGGTAAGTGTTATAAAACACACTGTGTTTTCTAACCCTTTGCCAACTTTTGACAACTTAGCAAAATGATGTTGTAAAACTATTTAACACTTGTCAACTTCTTTCCCAAAGATCAAAAACATCCCCAAGCTCAACACAAAATGGTCCACATGACCTTATGAAAACAAAAACAAAATCTAACCTTCTAGGTTTCTTCTTTACCTAAGAAACTGCCTGTTGTTCCTTAGGTGCTCTGTACCATGGCCCTAGATTTGAAGTAATGGTTTTGGAAAGAGTTGGAAGACAAAAAATAGTAATGCAAGTAATGTTGATGTGGTTGTACAATGATGCTATATGGTTGACACTTGAGTCTCTCCAAGTAGGATGCACTGCGAAAATTATTAGAATGACTTGGTGCAAGAACTAGAAGTTTTTTATGTGTTAATGTAAGACTCAATATAAAAATATAGATAATGATTGATGAGTGATAGTATTTTATATACATAGAGGGAGTTATCCTAATAATGGGTGGATTTTAGATCACTTTCATCATAAAAAGCTAGGGGTATTGACCATTTCTACTTGACTTAGATGCATAATTTGAAAGCTTTGGTGTGGAAAATGATGAATAAAAACTAATTAAAATGTGGTCAACTTGGGAAAGAGAATAAATTTAAATTTTGAGAAAGAGGGTCAAAATTTGTGCCATAAAAATTACTTGGATCATTTTAATAGTTATGGATTCAACTTGGAAATGAGAACTAGGAGCTAGGAAATGTTTGAGGATGCACTAAATTTTGTTTATTAAATTTAATTCAACAATTTCCGGTCAAAAGGGTGTGTTAAATCAAATAGAACAATCAAGTACTTAGGACACCTACACAAAGTGGTCTAAAATGAATGGTAAAAGTGCAACATATACACTTTTAACCATTATACATTTGAATCTAAGTGGGAATTATACCAAAGTAAAAAGTATAAGGAAAACAAAATTCAAAACAAATTAACTAGACCCATGATTAAAAAAATTCATGTGCCACACATAAAATTGAAATTACTTATTAATAATATCCTCCCTTTGATTATGTGTGAACCCAAATCAAGGGGTGCCATGAAGATGGTTATATAGAGATTGAGCACAAGTGTGATTGATCAAATAGAAAGCATGAGCATGAAACATTGAGTTTGAAATATGGGAAAGTGCACCAAGATGGGGCACAAAAAAGTGGCCAAATGCCCAAAAAAAAGAAAAATGTGCTCCAGTTTTGAATAAATTAAAATAATGTGCTTGTGTTATGACTTAAAAAATCTGAGCCATAACATGGGTGTGTTATTTAAACAAATAACGTGCACATGTTATTATGAAAAATAAAATGCATACGCATTATTATCAAAACATAATATGTACGTTTTTTTATGAAACCAAAATATGTACACAATTTTATGAAAGCAAAATGCATATGTGTTTTTCTTAATAAAGTTATAAAAAGAAAAATACTATCCATCTTGCTCACCCGTAGCCTGCATTTTTTGCAACTATTTTCTTTCCCTCGTCTCTACATAACATGAATGTGTTTTGGCCATTGCAACCTTGCTTCACAATGCCATGTCAAAGAAGAGGTAAGTTATTTTTATTTCATTTGATTTAAATTTTATTTACATTAGGAAAAATGGATTATTATTTTTATCAATTTCTTGTTTGTTTAATTATATAACAGATCATGTAAACCCTAAGCCACAAGAAAATTTAAATGACAAATTTCTTGAGGAAAACCCTAGGATTCCTGGCCCTCCTCCTACCATTCCAACAAACCCTAGAAAAATCCAAAAGGATTTGTTAGGCCATCTAAAGAAAACAAAGTTTCAATTCATGAATTAGTTTTGAAATTGAGGGGTTTAATATCAAATGAGCATCACCAATCCCTTGCCTCAGCATTGGAAGCGATGTTGATGAATGTTGACACCATCACAAATCAAATAAACCAATGTAAATCTTATAGAGATTCATGTCATCAATATTATGTAAAAAAATTGTTTGATGATGATGTGAAAAAGAAAGAAATAAGCAAAGAAAGCATATGTCTTCTTTTTACGGATCCTAGAACCAATTAACCTATTCCTCTAATTCAACGAGGTTTCCAATACATTGGTGTAATCATGAGGAGATAAGAAATAGGTTTTTGGATAGGTGGTGGATGGTCTTTGACCAACCTCCATGTAGTAATTATGAAGTGTCGTTATATTTTCTAAGAAAATTATACTATGATTTTATCCTTCAAAAAATACCCAATTACTTTGATATGAGGGTGTTTCAAGGTAGATGTGGAGGCTCTATGCAAAATAGACTAGGAGCTCGTTAGGTAGATAACCATGCACATCAAAGAAAACTAGCACAAATACCTATTTATCGTGTGATGGTTCTAGTAGCCATAAGGGAGAGTATGGAGGTGTAGACTCTCCATACAGTTGCTAGCCTGATAGACATGGTTATAGATCATGGCACAAAAATATCCCAACCTTTTGTCTCACACCTGATGATGCACCAACTCAACCATATAGTTCTAGTGCCCCTAGCTCTCATATATACCCATTTGAACTATTGTAATATATGCTTTGGTAGAGATAGTGATGTAGAGGGTGCAAATGGTTCCACCTCCCACGTGTGTTCTCATTGTTAGTATAGATGTCATGGGGGTAGCATGGGTCATCAGGGTGGTACATCAAATGATGTGGTGATGATAGATGAGTTGTTGAATGAGGTGTATGTTGGTCAAATGCAAGTATGTTGATTTGAATTTATAACATTTTATCTATTAAAACTTAAATTGAAAATGTAAATAGATTTTTAATTATAGAATTGAATTAAACTAATGCAAACATTATATATTTCAAGGTGTAATGCCATAGTTTGGTACATCATCGAGCATTCGTGCAACAACTTGTATAGTTGCATATGTATCCAAGGTAAAATTTGTATAATATATCAAAATAAAATAATACCTTCTATTCAAAATAATGTTTAATAATTTAAAATACATTTTTTATTGAATAGGTGGGCATGACATCACCATCTACTACACATGCTACCATGGATGGTTATAACATTGGATTTCCTCAGGTATGTACTATAACTCGTTTAAGTTTTTTTTACAAATTTCAAATTTGTTGTTTATATATATTTTTGAACTTTTGTGTTTATTCTATTATTGTTAATTTAGTTGATGAATTCATTAGACACACCCCTTGAGATAAGATAAAATTTGGAAGTTGGTGTTAGTGTAGCAATTTCATCCTCCATGAGCTTAAGTCGGGTATGAACTCGTATGAATATATGTGTTTAATAATGTTTATATTATGTGAATTGATATTAGTAGACCTATCAAAAATAATTGATAAATATATCTTTGTTATGTTATAGATGGATGTAAACACCCCAGTGAAAGGAAAAACATCTCTTGATGATGTTGATCATCGTAAGCAAGAAGAATCAGACTAGTATGTTGTAAGTGTGTTTATAATATATATATCAGTTTAAATAATTTTTATAGTTTTTGAATTTGGAATAGTATCCAATTTTATATTTTGTATGTATAGGTTGAGGTACAAAATACTAAGGAGCATAGGAGATTAGAACAAAGCAAGACATCGACTACTAGTAGTGACCAAA
>VDFB02000013.1:202895624-203042118 GCA_007258455.2 Sequoia sempervirens | reverse complement strand
TACAAGGAATTAGAAAAAAATTAGTTAATTAAACAATTAATTAAAATCATTTAATTGTGCAAGTGGATGAAATTATAGGCTTTAATTAAATAATCATGAATTATTTAATCAAAGTATTATTATGACATTTAACTAAATAATTTGCATTATATAATCAAATGAGAATGAAATTAGCATGAAGAAAAGTGGGTTGACTAAATAAAATTGATTTATTTAATTAATAGGAGAAAATGTGAATTTAAATAAATAATTGATATTATTTAATTAAATGGATGAATTATATGAAATATACTAGGAATGATGTTAGTAAGCAAAACCAAGTATGTGACATTATCAAGACAGTTTTAAGTGTCTACATTTTTCTCCTCTTTGAAGCAATACACTCATTGCATTCTTTCAAAGAACTGATGTTTCTTGGATCAAAATTAAAAATTTGAATGCCCCACTATGCCCCTATAGAAGAAATGACTATTGGTATACTTTCCCCTTGAGAGTTCAAGCGAAAAAAAATGATTTTTGGTTGGGCTCATGAGATGGATACGGGCTTGGTTCTACTATGTGAAGGACAAAACAAAATTCCTAAAAAGACTCAAATAATGGGTAAGATGTGGAAAAAACTAAGATAAATGAGTTTCAGGGTCAAAACCCTAGGTTTAGGTAGGTATATATTCTCATTTTAGGAAACTTCTAGCTCATTTGTTTGCTTTTCTTTTGAGAATTCTTGAGTTATTTGACAGATCCTATAAGAGAATTATTTGGAGAACCTATTGCGAGGGAGTTTTCTGTGCATGCCAAACATTGAGTTGATTGGGTTCGTGAGTACCAGAACCCTCCTGGGTTGAATGGTCGGGTATGTGCTTCAAAAAACTTACCTTGTGATTTTTCAAAATTAGCAAAAAGTAGGCTAGAAGCTAGGAAAACAAAGGCACTTAACTTTTTTTATGTGTTCCTTTGTACAAAGGCACAACTTCTTTGCATAGGCGTGAGTGCCCTAATTTGTTGCTTGCGTGATTGTAAAAGACATATGAATTTGTCATGCTCGATTATGAAAACCGTGCATGTTTGTAAATTCATAACAGGGCATGCATTTGCAATGACCTTGTGCTTTTGCAAAAAACCCATGTGTTTTTCATTTGAAAGTCTTGCACTTTTATTTAAAAGTATGCTTTTGTACATTTAAACTTTTCACTTAGATTTTCTTACTTCAATTTTGCAAACTTGGCACTGTGCACATTGTGCATGCAGGTCACTTTACTACCCTTGTCTTCTCGAGAGCACAAATCAGTGTTACTAGATTAGATGGTAGGTTTTAGCCTTGTTGAGACTATTTACTTCCATTCATTGGGATTGTGAAACATTCTTCACATTCTTGAGAATTGAGCTCATTACGCTTTGATGACTACGATTGTAGAGCAATGGTGCTTAGAGACTGCTTGATGCAGGGGCTGATGCACCCTTTTGAGGAATTTTTTTTTATGAAATTGGTAAAAAAAAAAAAAATTGGTTTGGTTGGTGTCAATAAGGCCATTCAAGACCTGTTTGAGTCATTTGGAGTCATTTTATGATGTTTTGGAGTCATGTTGTAAAAAGTTGCAAATGTTACAAAACGTTGCATATGATGTCATGAGAGTTAACAAACTTGTGGATGGTCAGTTTTTTAGTTGAAAATGATTGTATCATGTTAAATATTCCTTATGACATCGATTCCAAGGTTTGGAGAGGAGTTTGAATGACAAACCAATTCATTTTGCATATTCTGTGAAAATCGACTATAAATTGCATTGTACAAATTGGTACAAATGGGTAGAACCCTAAAATTGATTTTAGAAGTTTAAGGATCTCTTCCTCTTTCAAATTCTCTTTTTCTCATGAATTTTCATTACATTTTGTAGAAGTTAGAGAAAAAATAATGCAAAAAAGTGAATTTTCTAGAAAAAAAGTATTTGCTTGGTACGGTTTTTTACAGCTTGTTATAGATGGGGAAGTCATTTTAGGAGATATTCCTTTGTTCTATGGTTCATATTCTTTTGATTTGGTCTCATTTGGAGTTAATTTGAGAAAGTTATGGCAAAAATGCTCTTGATAGTCATGTTCAGAAATTAGAGTTTCTTGCTTGAATAAAAAATTAATTTCTCATTATTTGTACGTGAAAAATTATAGAAAGTTTTCATTTCATGTCTTCTTTCATATTTCCAAGCCTTAGGCCAATATTTTATGGGATGCAAGGTGAAATATTTGATTGTGTGTCTCATTTTGCAACAAAATAGTCTTAAAACTCTAGTTCCATGAGGGTTTAATGAAATCTATGCATTATTGAATCATGAATGGGTGGTAGATCATTGATATATGTTGTAAGAGGTCTACACAAGCTATAAATTCATATGAAAAGTTATTCTTTCCTTCATTTGAATCCATTTCCTTAATGCACCTAGTGGCAACAAATGCTAAATTGCACAAATCATGGTTTTGATCACTTGGTTGGGTCATGAGCCTTTGGAAACCCCTAAAGTATGTTGAAACAGGTCTAAATACATGAATTTTACCTTATTCCATGTTTTCCTCAAGGGTTGATTTCCATTAGGGTGTTGTTCCATGTTTTAGGCTCTAGGAGCACATTATCAAGAATTTACAAGGGTATACATTTGCATGCTTTGTGTTGAAATCTTGTTTGGAAAGTGTTTAGGTTGTTGTATTGAGTTCTTCACCTCTACATCATATTGGTATCAAAGCCCAAAGATATGGGCAAGGAATTTTTGGAAGTTTGTGTATTTTTTTTAATAGGTTGAAGTGAAAAACCTAAATACCAAAAGACTAGACCAGGGGAAAAGAAAGAAGCCTAAGGTGAGGTATCATGAAGACAAGAAGAAGCATTGAGAAGAAGCAAGGTGAAAGAGACTTTCTTGAAAAAGGAGAAACAAAATGTTGAAAATGGAAGTGTTGAGGAGAGTAGTCCATGGAGACTTGAAGAGTAAGAAGTTTCCAAGTGAGCAATAAGAGATGAGAAGAGCGAGAAATGAGATGAAGAAGAAAGATGAGAAGGTAAAACAAATTAATATCCAACAAGAGATAAAAGGGCTGAGATAAGCTTGGAACAAATGAAAAAAATTGAAGAATACAGAGTATAGCAATAAGTGTACAGGGTTGGAACATCACCATTAACAAAATTTTCAATTGGTTTATAAAGGAAATTGTGGAAAGAACAAATAGATAGAAATTGAGAAGAAAGATAAAAAAAATAATCAAGCTGATGGGCAATCCAAAGCCATCCAAGGAAGAGGAAAAATATGAAGAAAATGAGGACTCACATTTTTATTTCTAACAATATTTTTGAGCATGTGTTTATAGGTGCAGTATATGAAGTAGTTGAATTAATGAACCAGTAGAATGATAGATTGAATGAGGAAATACAAATGATTGAAAAAGAAGCAAACAAAAGGATTCAAAAGAAGAAGATAATAAATGATATTTGTAGCAAACTATAAAGAAGCAATAAAAGCATGGTGGGAAGCAAATCAAAATTGTGAATCTTGCAACTAAACAAGGCACATGTGGAAGAAATCTTTTTTCAAATTTTATTTATGATTGGAAAAAGCGGAAGAAGCATTTTAGCAGGAGCATCAATTTTTTCTCTCTAGGGAGTATGATGCATGGGCATCTTGATGCACCCTTTTGAGGAAAATGTTATCATGATTAGTAGACTTTGATTTTTGGTTTGGTTGGGGTCAATAAGGTCATTCAAGATCATTTTGATTCATTTGGATTCATTCTATGATGTTCTATGATGTTTTGGAGTCATGTTGTAAAAAGTTGCAAATGCTGCAAAAAGTTGTCATAAATGTTGTCAAAAAGTTGCAAATGATGTCATTAGAGTTAACAAAGGTGTGAATGGCCAGTTTTTAAGTTTCAAATAATTGGACCATGTTAAATATTCCTTGTAACATTGATTCCAAGGGTTGGAGAGGAGTTTGAATGAGAAACCAATTCATTTTGCATGTTCATTATTGCATTTTTTGTGAAAATCAACTGTAAGTTGCATTGTACAGATTGGTAAAGATGGATAAGACCCTAAAAGTGATTTTAGAAGCTGAAGGAGCTCTTCCTCTTTTAGATTATTTTTGTCTCATGAATTTTTATTACGTTTGGTAGAAGTTAGAGCAAAAATAACGCAAAAAAATGTGATTTTTTGGAAAAAAAAAACAAGTATTTGCTTGGTACCACTTTATACAGCATGGTACGGCTAGGGAAGTCATTGAAGGAGTTAGGTCTCTATTCTATGGTTCATATTCTTTTTATTTGGTCTCATTTGGAGTTAATTTAAGAAAGTTATGGCAAAAATGCTCTTGATAGTCATGTTCAAAAATTAGGGTTTCCTGCTTGAATCAAAAATTCATTCCTCATTATATGTAGAGTGAAAAATTCTAGAAACTTGTAGAAAGTGTTTTTTTCATATATTCTTTCATATTTCCAATCCCTAGGTCAAGATTTGATGGGCTGCAAGGTGAAATAGTTTACTGTGTATCTCATTTTACAAGAAAACGGTCCTAAAACTCTAGTTCCATGAGGGTTTAATGAAATCTATGCTTTATTGAATCATGAATGGGTGGTAGATCATTGATATATATTGTAAGAGGTCTGCACAAGCTAGTAATTCATATGAAAGGTTGTTTGTTCCTTTGTTTGAAGCCATTTCCTTAATGCACCTAGTGGCAGCAAATGCTAAATTACACAAATCATAGTTTTGATCACTTGGTTGGGTCATGAGCCTTTGGAAACCCCTAAAGTATGTTGAAAATTGTTTGAATACACCAAGTTTCCCTTATTCCATGTTTTCCTCAAGGGTTGAGTGCCATTAGGGTTTTGTTCCATGTTTTAGGCTTTAGGAGCACATTGTTAAGAATGTACAAGGGTATATGTTTGCATCCGTTGTGTTGAAATCTTGTTTGGAAAGTGTTTAGGTTATTGTATTGATTTCTTCCCCTCTGCATCATATTGGTATCAGAGTCAAAAGATCTAGGCAAGCAAGTTTTGGAATTTTTTGTGTTGTTTTTTTTTAAATAGGTTGAAGTAAAGAACCTAGATATCAAAATACTAGGCTAGGGGAAAAGAAAGAAGCCTAAGGTGAGGTATCACAAAGACAAGATGAAGCATTGAGAAGAAGCAAGGAGAAAGAGACCTGCTTGAAAAGGGAGAAACAACATGTTGAGAATGGAAGTGTTGAGGAGGATAGTCTATGGAGACTTGAAGAGTAAGAAGTTTCCAAGCAAGCAACAAGAGATGAGAAGAGAGAGAAGTGAGATGAAGAAGAAAGATGAGAAGGTAAAACAAATAAATATTCAACAAGAGATAATAGGGCTTAGATAGGCTTTGGAACAAATGCAAAAATTTGAAGAAAGAATACAGTGTATAGTAACAACTGTGTGGAGTTGGAACATCACCATTAACAAAATTGTCAAGTGCTTGATAAAAAAAATTGTGGATAAAACAAAGAGCCAACAATTGAGAAGAAAGATAAAAATTAATCAAGATGATGGACGATCCAAATCCATTGAAGAAAGAGGAAAAGATGAAGAAAATGAGTCAATTGGGACTAAAAAACCAAATTCTAACAATATTTGTGAGTATGTGTTTATAGGTGCAATAGATGAAGCAGTCAAAGCAATGAACCAGCAAAATGATATATTGACTAAGGAAATGCAAATAATTGAAAAAGAAGCAACCAAAAGGATTCAAAAAAAGAAGATAAGAAAATATATTTTGCAGCAAACTATAAAGAAGCAACAAAAGCATGGTGGGAAGCAAATCAAAATTGTGAATCTTGCAAATGAACAAGGCATAGATGGAAGCAATCCTTTTTAAAATTTGATTTATGATTGGAAAAATTGAAAGAAACATTTGAGCGGGATCATTAAATTTTTCTCTCTAGGGAGTATGATGTAGGGGCATCCTGATGCATCCTATTGAGGCAAATGTTGTCATCATTGGAAAAAAATTCTTTTTGGTTTGGTTGGGGTCAATAAGTTCATTCAAGACCATTTTGAGTCATTTGGGTTCATTCTATGATGTTTTATGATGTTTTGGAGTCATGTTGTAAAAAGTTACAAATGTTGCAAAAAGTTGTCAAAAAGTTGAAAATTATGTCATTAGAGTTAAAAAAGGTGTGGATGGTCAGTTTTTTAGTTGAAAATGATTGTAACCTGTTAAATATTCCTTTTAACATCAATTCCAAGGGTTGGAGAGGAGTTTTGAATGAGAAACCAATTCATTTTGCATGTTCATTATTGCATTGTATTGATTGGTACAAATGGATACAACCTTGAAATTTTTTGCATAAGTTGAAGGATATCTTCCACTTTTATATTCTTTTTGTCTCATGAATTTTCATTGCATTTTGTAGAAGTTAGAGCAAAAATCATGCAAAAAAATCTGAATTATCTAGAAAAAATAGAAAGTATTTTCTTGGTACAGTTTTGTACATCCTAGTATGGTTGGGGAAGTCATTAGAGGAGTTAGGCCTCTGTTCTATGGTTCATATTCTTTTTATTTGGTCTCATTTGGAGTTAATTTGAGAAAGTTATGGAAAAAATGCTCTTCATAGTCATCTTCAGAAATCAGGGTTTCCTTCTTGAATAAAAAATTCACTTCTCATTATCTGTATGGTGAAAAATTATAGAAACTTGTAGAAAGTTATATTTCCATGTCTTCTTTCATATTTCCAAGTTGTAGGTCAATATTTGATGGAATGCAAGGTGAAATAGTTGACAGTGTGTCTCATTTTGCAAGAAAATAATCTTGAAACTCTAGTTCCATGAGGGTTTAATGAAATATATGCATTATTGAATCACGAATGGGTGGTAGATCATTAATATATGTTGTAATATTTATGAACAAGTGAATAATTCATATTAAAAATTGTTATTTCCTTTGTTTGAGGCCATTTCCTTAATGCACCTAGTAGCAACAAATGATAAATTGCACAAATCATGGTTTTGATCACTTGGTTGGGTCACGAGCCTTTGGAAACTCCTGAATTATGTTGAAACAGGTCTGAATACACCAAGTTTCCCTTATTCTATGTTTTCCTCAAGGTTTGAGTGCCATTAGGGTGTTGTTCCATGTTTTAGGCTCTAGGAGCACATTGTCAAGAATGTACAAGGGTATATATTTGCATCCTTTGTGTTCAAATCTTGTTTGCAAAGTGTTTAGGTTGTTGTATTGAGTTCTTCCCCTGGCATCATATTGGTATCAAAGCCCAAAGATTTGGGAAAGGAATTTTTGGAAATTTGTGTATTTTTTTATAGCTTAAAGTGAAGAACCTCATGGATATCAAAAGACTAGGCCACATGAAAAGAAAGAAGTCTAAGGTGAGGTATCACAAGGACAAGAAGAAGCATTGAGAAGAAGCAAGGTGAAAGAAACTTACTTGAAAAAGGAGAAACAACACATTGAGAATGGAAGTGTTGAGGAGGATAGTCCATAGAGAATTGAAGAGTAAGAAGTTTCCAAGTGAGAAACAAAAGATGAGAAGAGAGAGAAGTGGGATGAAGAAGAAAGATGAGAAGGTAAAACAAATAAATATTTAGCAAGAGATAACAGGGCTGAGACAAGCTTTGGAACAAATGCAAAAATTTGAAGAAAGAATACGGAGTATAGTAACAAGTGTGTGGAGTTGGAACATCACCATTAAAAAAAAATTCAAGTGGTTGATAAAGGAAATTGTGGAAATAAAAAAGAGGCAACAATTGAGAAGAAAGATTAAAAAATAATCAAGATGATGGACGAGCCAAAGCCATCCAAGGAAGAGGAAAAAGATGAAGAAAATGAGTTCATTAAAACTTAAAATTTTATTTCTAATAATATTTGTGAGTGTGTGTTTACAGGTGTAGAAGATGAAGTGGTTGAAGCAATGAACCATTAGAATGATATATTGACCGAGGAAATACAAATGATTGAAAAAGAAGCAGACAAAAGGATTCAAAAGAAGAAGATAATAAAAGATATTTTGCAGCAAACTATCAAGAAGCAACATAAGCATGGTGGGAAGCAAATCAAAATTGTGAATCTTGCAACTGAACAAGGCACAAGTGGAAGCAATCCTTTTTCAAATTTTATTTATTATTGGAAAAAGTAGAAGAAACATTTGAGTGGCAGCATCAATTTTTTCTCTCTGGGGAGAATGATGCAGGGGCATCCTGATGCACCCTTTTGAGGAAAATCTCATGATTGGTAAACTTTTATTTTTGTTTTGGTTGTGGTCAATAAGGTCATTCAAGACCATTTTTAGTCATTTTTAATCATTCTATGATGTTCTATGATGTTTAGGATTCATGTTGTAAAAAGTTGCAAATGTTGCAAAAAGTTGTCAAAAAGTTCAAAATGATGTCATTAGAGTTAAAAAAGGTGTGTATGTTCAATTTTTCAGTTACAAATGATTATAAAATGTAAAATATTCCTTGTAACATTGATTGCAATGGTTGGAGAGGAGTTTGAATAAGAAACCAATTCATTTTGCACATTCATTATTGCATTTTAAATGAAAAATTGATTGTAAATTGCATTGTACAGATTGGTACAAATGGGTACATCCATGCAAGTGATTGAAGAATTTTAAGGATTTCTTCCTCTTTCATATTTTTTTGTGTCATGAATTTTTATTATGTTTTGTAGAAGTTAGAGCAAAAATAATGCAAAAAAATGTGGATTTTCTGGGGAAAACAACAAGTATTTGCTTGGTACTATTTTGTACAGCCTGGTATAGCTAGAACAGTCATTGTAGGAGTTATGCCTCTATTCTATGGTTTATATTCCTTTTATTTGGTCTGATTTTGAGTTAATTTGAGAAAGTTATGGAAAAAATGCTCTTGATAGTCATGTTTAGAAATTAGGGTTTCCTGCTTGAATAAAAAAATCATTTCTCATTATTTGTATAGTAAAAATTTCTAGAAACTTGTAGAAATTACTGTTTTCATGTCTTCTTTCATATTTTGAATCCCTAGTTCAATATTTGATGGACTGAAAGGTGAAATAGTTGACTGTGTGTCTCATTTTGGAAGAAAATAGTCATAAAACTCTAGTTCCATGAGAGTTTAATGAATTCTATGCATTATTGAATCATGAATGGGTGGTAGAGCATTGATATATGTTGCAAGAGTTATGCACAATCCAATAATTCATATGAATTTTTTTTCTTTCCTTTGTTTGAAGCCATTGCATTAATGCACCTAGTGGCAACAAATGCTAAATTGTGCAAATCATGGTATTGATCACTTGGTTCAGTCATGAGCCTTTGGAAACCCCTAAAGTATGTTGAAATAGGTCTGAATACACCAAGTTTCCCTTATTCCATGTTTTCCTCAAGGTTTGAGTGCCATTAGGGTTTCGTTCCATGTTTTATGCTCTAGGAGCACATTGTCAAGAATGTACAAGGGTATATATTTCTATCCTTTGTGTTGAAATCTTGTTTGGAAAGTGTTTAGGTTGTTGTATTGAGTTCTTCCCCTCTGCATCGTATTGGTATCAGAGCCCAAAGATCTAGGCAAGGAAGTTTTGGAAGTTTGTGTAATTTTTCTTTCTACTAGTTGAAGTGAAGAACCTCAATAGCAAAAGACTAGGCTAGGGGAAAAGAAAGAAGCCTAAGGTGAGGTATCACGAAGACAAGAAGAAGCATTGAGAAGAAGCAAGGTGAAAGACTTGCTTGAAGAAGGAGAAACAACACATTGAGAATGGAAGTGTTGGGGAGGATACTTTGTGGAGACTTGAAGAGTAAGAAGTTTCCAAGCAAGCAATAAGAGATGAGAGGAGAGAGAATTAAGATGAAGAATAAAGATGAGAAGGTAAAATAAATGAATATTCAGCAAGAGATAACAGGTCTGATACAAGCTTTGGAACAAATGCAAAAAATTGAAGAAAAAATAAGGAGTATAGTAACTGTTGATGTTGTTTTCTGCACAGCAACAACTCAGACAAGATACAAATATCCTATCTCTCTTGAAAGGTAAATCCCTATTAGCAAGCCTCAAGAGATAACCCCAAGGTCTCTAATGTTAGGTCTTGACAATGCATAAACAACTCATATAATATGTGAAAATTTTGGTAATCACAAGGGGCCTTACAAACAAATACTGAATCTTAAGACTTATCAAATTTTCAATATGTTGATACTTCAAATCCTAAATCTAACCCAGATGATAAAAAATAGCAAAAAATAAGGGTTTAAGAGAAAGATTCATAATATTAAGACTACTCCTAGGATCAACAATGCAAATGATAAATGCTTGAAATAGACCAATCCCTTAAAACTAATTCTTGCTTAACCCAGATTATATCTACAATCTCACAGAAACAGTGCAATCTTCTAAGGCATTAAATATTTTTAGATCATGAACATTCATTCAAATCAATCCTATTTCAATCGAAGTGAGAAAATATTCACAATTGAACTAAGCACAATGAACATGAATTCCAGGCTAACTTTACAAAACAACTCACAATCAACCAGCTGCAAAAAGTATGGACTAGGGATTGCTGCAACACTTCAAGCATCAAACCATAAACACCATTGAATCATAGCTAATTCTAAATCTAACATCCATCAAATGTTTTTTCAAGCAATTTCAAAAGATAGAACAACAGGAACCATGCAAGATAAACCAACAAAAAAGAGATCACCGGAAATCACAATGCCTTCAATTGTATTAAATCATCTAATGATAGCAACAATTCTAGTGTTTTGAAACAACACTTTCTCCAAAATAAACTAACTCTTAACACTAGCTATTTGCTCTATTACTCTATTTGCTTCAAAGTCTAAATTTTCTAGCCCTTAAAAATGAGATAGAATTCCCTATTTATAGAGATTACATGCTATGTTGGCCCAAATAGGGTTGCAAAGATAATTGGCCCCAAAACAAGGTTGGCCAAGAAAGTTCTAGAATAAAACAATATTTTCATTATTAAATGCTTGAACTCATCCAGGTTGGCCTGGGTTCTCCAGTATAGCTCGGTCCAATGCATGTGAAGAATGAAGAAGGAATAATGGGGAAGCACAAATTTTGATTGAGCCTTGCATTAAATGCTTTCCCCCTTGTCTTTATCTCACCCCACTTTATCTTGCACCATCAAGAATGTCTTCTCCAAGTAGGCCAAAGGTGGAATAATTAATATTTTAAACTTCCTTTCAATAGATTTAATATCTTCCCTTGCTTGCTTGACTATTTTATCCCATTCCACCTTTAGGGTTTGGTGCTTCTCCATGATTGCAATGTATGTGGCCGCATCATCCAATTGGTGAACTGTGATTGGTCCATCATCAATTGGGGCATAAATGTCATGCCACCATTTCCTTAATTGTTCCAAACTAGTATGCCTTGGTGTAAACTTCTTCCTACCAGTCATGACTTCAAAAAATGAAATACATTTATTATATATATCAGTCAGGGCTCCTATTTGTTTTTCCTGCTTATGGATCTTCTTCAACACCCTTTGCCTGGCCTATAAGGCCTCATACCATTCCCAAGGTTCTGAAATCTTTGAAGAGGGAAGGATTCCATCACTTACCAACTTTTCTTCAATGTAGTCCATGATGGCCTTTGTTTTCTATAATAGGAGATCAACATCTTCCTTGTCTTGAGCTAACACATTCTTCAACCACTCCACTGACCTGTGAGCATCTCTAGCAATTGACAGGATTTCTTTGATTGCATCATCTCCTCTGGTTCCCACTCCATGCAACCAATCAAGTGTGACCTAATTTGAGGTTTTTATCCTTTCAAGTTCATTGAATGCATCCTTAGGCAACAAGCCTTCAGGGGGAACTCCCTCACTTCCTACTACCTACAGGTGTTTCATCAAGTGTTGCACATATTTATACATATCATTTAGTTGTTTCTACAACTTCTCCTTCTATGTTTTTCCCTGTATAGCCTTCTCAAAATAGTTTGGGAAGACTCTTGGAATTCTTCCTTCTCTTGATCTTTGCTAGTGGGCCCTAGGTTCAAGGTCTGGATTGTGTATTCCTGAGGAGAAATCTCCCTTCTATCTTTCTCTACAACAGGAGTGGCAATGTGGATGATCCTATTGTTTGCTTCATCCCTGGTAATTTTGGAGATCACTTTGGATTTCTTCTTTGCCTTCCCCTTACCAATGCTTGCCAACAATTCATCCCAATTCAGAGGGGTATCATATATGACCACCTACTTACTCTTCAATCTCTCATTGAGCCAGCTAAGAGTAGTGGGATCTGACTGGTTCTCACCTTGAGTGATGCCCTCCTGTTGTTTGGCAGAGGAATCAATACTTGAATCCTGGGCAACTGTATTTCTTCAGTTTTTATCTTCCTCCCTATGATCTTCCTTATCCTTTTCTTTGTTATGTTCTTCTTCCTCAGGCCTCGGGGAAAGGATCTTTTTGGGTAACCCCTCTTTCTTTTAAGACTTATTTCCTGCATCCTTAAAAGGTGAGTCTTCATATGTGACCAAAGGGGACTATAATATTTTCTCAATCTCTATCTTAGCACTGTGGGGTTCACCTTCCTTGAATCCTTCTACATCCTCATCTCAATGATCACCAACATCTACCTCTTTGGACTCTTTCCCTACATCATGTGACTCAGGAAGGGGAGAGGTATCCTTTTTTTGTTCCATAATAGTGGAGGTTATGGGAGCATTCTCCTTTAGTGCACTCTCCTTAGGAGAAGGGGTCCTGGATCTCTTGGTATACACATGTGTTTTCTCTCCAAAGATTTCAACATTCACTACCTTGGGGTTAGTTCCACCTCCTTCTTTTAAAGGTTCCTTCTGTTTCTTGGAGGACCTTGCTATTTTTCTCCTCTTTGTTGCAGGGTTATCTTCCTTCTCCTCCTCCTCAAGTTCCTCCTCTACAACAAACTTCTTTTCCTTGGAAGTATTTTTCCTCTTTTTGGCTATTGGATTTCTTTTATTTTCTACTTGTGCCTCTGCTTGAGCCCCCTTGATCTTGATTCTGAAAGGAGATTCCACCTTCTCCTTTCCCTTTGGATCTGGCTCATCTTCTTCAGAGGTGGAATGTGACTCCAAATCTCCCATAAAATCATATGTATACTCCTTTCCCTCACTTTCCAGCTCCCATATCTTATGCTTGAGCCATAATTTAGTATACTTGATCATAGGAGAATTGATTTGCTCTAGCTCTGTCTTCTCTTCTTCCAGCCAATCAATCTCGGCTATGGGTTTATCCTTGATGGAATCATAGTCATGACTTTGGATTACCTCTCCATCATCATCAAGCTAGTCAAGAATGGCCTTATTGTTGTATAATCTGATTAGCTTGGCAGGTAGCCTTGAGAACCTTTTCTTCCTGACCTCGAATTCATCTTTACAATTGGCCCAATAATCCTCAATATCATCCTTGTGCCTAAATTCCCTGTTGGCCTTATTTTGAGCCTCTCCTGTCATATCAAATCTTGTTCTCTTGGAAAGGAATGCCAATCCCAAGGTGCTCATTTCTTCCTCAAAAGAGTGTGTTGTGATCATGGAAGGGCAGGCCTCATTAACTCCCATCCTCAATGGAAAATCACCTCCTAGGCCTATTTTATGCATGTCCTTCAAGATATCATGAAAGGTAGAGATCTACCTTGTGACCTCCAAGAGTATAATGTGGTCTATTGAGTATCTTGGTAATATATAGGGAGCTCTCTGACAACCATCTATCCTTTTGTAGGAAAAGGTAGGGAACTGTATGAACCATGCTCCATAATTTTGTATCAATTCCTTTGCTACATCTAAAATCCTCACATGCTCTACACCTTGGAGCAATCTGGTGATGTACATAGTAAATGCATCATTCACTCTCTTGCAACTTGAGTTATCCAAGTGAAACTAGGCATACATCTCATATATCACATCCTATCCAAATACCCCGTTAGTGCTTAGCCCCTTGTATGGATGAAATCTAGCTAAGGCATAGACCAAATATGATGTCATTGTGAAGCTTTTGGTCTGCAATACATTACATAGCTTCTCATGTATCATGGAACTAATGATACCGGGCCAATGATGATCAACATTTTGTTCCATCCTTATGATAATGTAGCACATCCAGCTTTAAAATACTCCTGCAGTCTTCAAGCCCACCACCCTACTAAGGAGAGTGATTGCATCATAATATTTTGATTTAAACTTGGCCCTATACAACTACTTAGGTAACTTAGAAATATGTAGCTTAGGCTTCTCCAACCAAGAATTGATGACCTGCAAGGCTTTGCTTGTATTATCTTCATAATATTTCCTTGCTATATCAAGGTCAAAGCTCACCACATGGGACCTGCTAGGCATATCAAACGTTTGAGCCATGGAAACTAGAGAGAAGTTAGCTAGAACCCTGCCCTGTGGACCAATTATCCTCTATGTGCCTGGATCATAATTTCTTGCACATTCAAGCACCAACTCATAGCATTGCACTGTAGGAGGGAAACCAGCCACATTGGCCAATCTAGAGTTTACCAGTATGCTTTTCAATAGGGAAGGATTATCCACTGACATTCTTGCCTTGAACTCCTCATAGTCCCACTTCCCAACATTAGTATATGTTATCTATGACCAAATGGAGACCAAATTTCCGATAGGATCCTTGCTCTTCATGTCCAATTTAATCCTCTCAGCCTTTGAGACAGAAGTCCCTTCATCACTAGGGTCCATTACTTTTCCTTTAGTTCTTCCAGCAATAGCCCTACTTGATTCAGCCTGCATTCATAGAAGGAAACCGCAATAAAAACTCATTACAGGACATGAATCCATGTTAGCATCATCATAAATCACATATTCATCTTTCAAACAAGCCCTTCAATGAGTGAGAATCCTTAAAACATAATAAAAATCACTTCCTTCAAAGTTTGGGTTTTTGGTCCCTTTGCAGAATTCAAGCCGGAAAGGATTTTCGGGGAATTCTGGGCCAGGCGGATTCCAGCGAAGGACAAGAAAAATTCACACATAAGTTCTTCAATTCATATAATTACTTTGGAAAATGGCATGAAATGTCTTCAAATCATTTAGATTAATCACAAAAAACAAATCCATTTAACACTCAACTTACATATTCCCACAATTCTCCATTTTCCACACTTTCGGGGAATTCAGTCGGGGATGGAAATCTATGAAACTATCAAGTCTTAGCACATTTGAGAAAATGAAGTGATGATGTATTTCAGGAAAATTCAAAGGAAGCAAAATTCTGGGAAGTCAATGTACTTTTCATGTTTTAAGCACATTTTTCGGGAAAACAATGAAGCAGTGGAAACTTGGGAAATTTCAAAGATGAAGGAATTCCGTGAAAGACTCAAAAACCCAAAATCTTTGACTTTGTTAGGATTTTTCCCAAATTGATCAAATGATCACGAATTTGGGGATTCAATCTTGGATTTAGTTCATTTAAAGCGCAAGATGATAGATCCAGGTTTCCAATCGATCTAAATGGGATCCAATCAATATGAGCAACAATTTGAACAAGGGACACCCTAAAAAAATTTCCATGAAAGCATAGTTCGACCCAACCTCGCCCTTTCATTCAACTAAACCTTCTACAAACTCCCTTAAAACCTTCCTTAAGACAAGGAGATCACCATAAACAAAGGATAATCTATTGTTCTATCCTGCTTAAGGGCGTGATTCTATCGAACGTTAGGGAAATCCTTCGGTCAACTAGAGCTCATCATAAAAAAGCATGAAATTGAACATAATAATCTAACAGAGCAGTGATTAACCCCACTGAAACACAATCAAGCTAAAGGAAAAGCAACATGAAACACCCAGGAAGGGCATAAAGTTAAAACGAGAACCCTAGCTTGATCATCAAACATCCTCATACTCAAAATCATGACCCAAAGCATATGTACAAACCATGAGGAGTCACACTCATCAACTAGAAGCAAAAGCATTGCGTACATACCATTAATGAAGGGTGATCAAAGTCACAACAACTGACAAGAAACCTTGAAGCCTGAGAAAAATGCAAGCAATCACCAGAAAACACTTCTGCAATTGATCGATCACAATCTCAAATGCAGAATAAAGCAGCAACGACTCAAAATATAGCTCCTCAAATCTCTTAATCAAAGGAAATGACACAAATTCTCATCATAAATCCCAATTAAATCCAATAAAAGAAAACCATCAGATCATACAAGAGGCATAAATTCCCATGACAAGACAATCTGCAACAAGCTTGGGGATTTGGAGGCGATGAGGAACTTTGGTAAAATATGTGGGAGACAGAATTCCCCAAAGCATTGAAATTTCCAAAAACAATGAAAGTACTAAGCCTCCGTTGGGTTTATGGGGATCTCGGGGATTTCCACCAGAGGGAGATTTTCCTGAAAATCTAGAAAAACCCAAGGTTAACCCAAAAAAAAGGATTTTCAAAATGTCACTTTAAGATTGGTCATTTGCATGAGTAAGGTAATCATTTAAGCACATTCCAAAGCAATTAAAATCTCAGAAACAGAAGATCAAAGGCACCCAAATCCAAAGCAAGAAAGAGGTTCCCTACTTTTAGTGGGGCATGTGTGCAAAATTGCACAACAGTAACAAGTTTGTAGTGTTGGAACATCACCATTAACAAAATTGACAAGTGGTCGATAAAGGGAATTGTGGAAATAACAAAAAGGAAACAATTGAGAAGAAAGATAAAAATAATAATCAAGATGATGGATGAGTCAAATTCATCCAAGGAAGACGAAAAATATGAAGAAAATGAGTCCATTGGGACTAAAAATTTTATTTCTAACAATATTTGTGAGTATGTGTTTACAGGTGCAGTAGATGAATTAGTTGAAGCAATGAACCAGTGCAATGATATACTAACTGAGGAAATACAAATGATTGAAAAAGAAGCAAACAAAAGGATTCAAAAGAAGAAGATAATAAAAGATATTTTGCAGCAAACTATAAAGAAGGAACAAAAGCATGGTGGGAAGAAAATAAAAAGTGTGAATCTTGCATCTAAACAAGGCACAGGTGGAAGCAATCCTTTTTCAAATTTGATTTATGATTGGAAAAAGTGAAAGAAACATTTATCAAAATTTTCTATCTGGGGAGTACGGTGCAGGGGCATCCTGATGCACCCTTTTGAGGAAATGTTGTCATGATTGGTAAACTTTTCTTTTTGGTTTTTTTGGGGTCAATAGGTCATTCAAGACCATTTTGAGTCATTTGGAGTCATTCAATGATGTTCTGGAGACATGTTGTATAAACTTACAAATGTTACAAAAAGTTGTCAAAAAGTTGCAAATGATGTCATTAGAGTTAACAAAAGTGTGGATGGTTAGTTTTTCAGTTGAAAATGATTGTAACATGTTAAATATTCCTTGTAACATCAATTCCAAGGGTTGGAGAGGAGTTTGAATGAGAAACCAATTCATTTTGCACGTTCATTATTGCATTTTTTTGTGAAAATTGATTGTAAATTGTATTATACGGATTGGTATAGATGGGTATGAACCTAAAAGTGATTTTATAAGTTGAAGGATGTATTCCTCTTTAAAATTATTTTTGTCTCATGAATTTTCATTACATTTTGTCGAAGTTAGAGAAAAAATAATTAAAAAATGTGAATTTTCTAGAAAAATAAGCAAGTATTTGCTTGCTATGGTTTTGTACGGCTTAGTACAACTAGGTAATTCATTTTATGAGTTAGGCCTTTGTTCTATGGTTCATATGCTTTTTATTTGGTCTGATTTGGAGTTAATTTGAGAAAGTAATGCTAACATGCTCTTGATTGTCATGTTTAGAAATTAGGGTTTCTTGCCTAAATAAAAAATTAATTTCTCATTATTTGTATGGTAAAAAATTATAGAAACTTGTAGAAGTTTCTATTTTTATGAATTATTTCATAATTCCAAGCCCTAGGTCAATATTTATGGGCTACAAGGTGAAATAGTTGACTGTGTGTCTCATTTTGTAAGAAAACAGTCTTAAAACTCTAATTCCATGAGGGTTTAATGAAATATATGCATTATCGAATCATGAATGGGTGGAAAATCATTGATATATGTTTTAAAAGGTTTTCACAAGCCAGGAATTCATATCTCAGGTTGTTCTTTCCTTTGTTTGAAGTCATTGCCTTAATGCACCTAGTGGCAGCAAATGCTAAATTGCACAAATCATGGTTTTGATCACTTGGGTCATGAGCCTTTGGAAACCCTTAAAGTATGTTGAAATAGGTTTGAATACACCAAGTTTCCCTTATTCCATTTTTTCCTCGAGGGTTGAGTTCCATTAGGGTGTTGTTTCATGTTTTAGGCTTTAGGAGCACATTGTCAAGAATGTACAAGGGTATATATTTGAATCCTTTGTGTTGAAATCTTGTTTGGAAAGTGTTTAGGTTATTATATTGAGTTCTTCCCCTCTTCATCACTACTTCCTTTCATTTCTCAACTGGTGAGGCCACCATTACCCTATAGTATGTGTGGTGTATTCTTTGATTTCCAATTCATGGTGAGCATGTGTTGTACAACACTGTTCGAAGTGGATAGGCATTGCTTCGGGTACTCAAAGTACCCCAAGTTCCTTTGGTTAAGGGTCAAGTGGATTTGAGACCTTTCATTGATATTGTTTCTCATATCACACTTTTTCTTGCTAGCTTGATTATAGGAGCATTGGTTCTTGATCATCAATCCCGAATTTTAGTGATGGATGGGGTGTTTCGCTAGAGAGTATGTTGGAGGATGCAACCCACTTTTCCTAGGGTTCATGTATTCTTGTGCACCTATACCAATATATGCATCAGGTTGTATATAGAGGAGGTGTTGCATTTTATTTTGGTTTCACCATGCTACACATTTGAGCATGGGAGCATATTGTTGTTCTATGTCCTGTTTGTGCTCTTTTCCAATTAGATGAGGAGCCATTTGTATATAGATATGAGGGAATCTTGACTCACCATCACATGGGTGAGTTATCATACTAGAGATGAGTGATCAACATCATGGTCGAGTTTACTTGGAGGCCATGGCTAGGATGTGAGCCATGGGATGATGATTCAAGCATATCTTCTACTACCACCAGACCAGGTGGTTGATTGCGAGGAGAACTACTACTCTTGAGAGATATTTACCTAACAGATGCCTAAGTCAATTTAGGGAGACCCAAAATTTCCCCCTCCAGAGTACATGGCTATGTTTGCTCAGACACACAAAGAGTAGAGATTTTGGGGACAAATGCCTAATAGGGATGCAAGATTAGTAGATTTTTGTTAGCTCGCTCCACATCGTTGGGACTATGTTAAAGGTCCTGTAGATACCAACACCACTGTGGATTATGATACTTGGTTTGTGGCCAAGAGGCCATTCAAGTTTACAAATCCAACATTTGTTCCTCAAAGGGAGAGGGTGAGGGCAGCCAGTTGAGGAGGTAGAGATTGGCTTAGGTGCATGATCAACACCAAGATCAGCACCATGATCAGCATAGAGATCAGGAGGGACAACCTCCAATGTAGGATTAGGTTCTTGAATAGCAGTAGGACTAGAAAATAGGGGGTCAGGGGCCATACCAAAGAGACAAGATTATACAAATATTCACTCAAGATAGAGACCAGGCCTACTAGGAGTGGGATCAACTCCAGGCCCAACTAGATGCAGAAATTACATGGCAACAACAAGTAGAGCTACAGGTAGCTCAAGATACTGTGAGGACACAACAACTAGAGGCTCAAGGGGATACAGTACCCCTTTCCATGTATACATAGGATCTATGGGTGATAAAATATGATATGTTGTATTACAAGATCATCTATATGTAGGTGGTCCCAGATCATAGGAGGCAACCCTTGTATCCACAACAAAGTGCCATGGGTTTGAGCAAATCACTTGGATCATTTGTGGGGAAATCAAATGACCAGTCTAGGGGAGGAGGAAATGCAAGGAGGTAGTCAGGTGGACAACATGATAGGCCACCATCCCACCAGCCATCTACCAAAAAAGAGGACCAAGCCAGAAGGGGCTAACCTGTACATAGCTATTTTGATTCAGCTATTTTTTATAGACATGTCTATTCATTCATCAGCTCTGTTGTAGCCTCATTTATTATATTCTAAGATATATCACATACTTGACTTGTATCATGACATGGATGATTTTGATATATATATGAGATTATATTTGATGTGAGTTATATGATGTCTTATTTTATGCTTATGAATTCAGTGATGTATGCCTTATGATTCTATGAGGATGCATTATGGATGATGTATGCTTATGTATGCAGATTTTATGTGCCTATTATGCTTATCATGTGATGATGTAGATGTATATGATTCATAGATAAGATGCACATGATATGAATGATATGGATTTATTTATTTTTTGTATTTTTGATATGACATGTTATGTGTATGTAGGATGTATGCTATGATATGCATGCTAATGGTTTATGGATGTAGGATGGATGCATTTGTTTATTTGATATGCCATGATACTTGGATGTTAGTAAGAATCAGATATAAAATGAATAGAAGATAGAAGAATGAGATGTTCATTGATCAATTTTTATTTATTGAGATAATTCATAATTCCAAAAAATCTATGATTATTCTGAGATTTTATAGATATGGTGATGAGAGAGATGATATTTCTTTGCTTCTAGGACTGTATTTGATTCATCGTATTATCAATCCTTACTTTTGATATAGAAAATAGATACTATTCACCAAGGTGTGAAGAACTAGGCAACATTGTATCTAATGCGATGGACTTTGAATTTGCAAATAGATAGGAGTATCCTTGTTCATACCTAACATACGAAAACCTTATTTAATCATGAGAAAGAATGAGTCATCGAAGTAAGGAGGCTAGTACACTAAAGGTATGAAGAACCTGATATGTCTTAGTCATTATTTTACTTGAGACTATCTTGGTACATGAAAGATAAGTAATTACCTGAGGTTATACTACAATAATATCCAACAAGCATAGAAAATGAAAGCAATGATCAATGCCCCATTCCTTTCTCTCTAAATCATTTTGATAGACATCATCGAGAGATCATTTGGATAGATCAATAAGACAAGTCATAGGAAAAGATAAAAAATGAACAAACAATTAATGTTATTCATATCTATTTCCAAAGAGAGTTTGATGTTTCTTAGATGATATCAAAAATGATGCCCATTGTTGGAATGATATATCCTAGGACATGCATTGGATAATGATTTTGTGTTAAACTGATTAGGCCATTTATATGAACTTAATTAATGTGTTCAAAGATTAACCTTAACTTCATGATTTATTTCCATTTAAAGTGCGCTTTCTTAAATGTTGCACTTGCTTCTGCTTGCTTCACCAAAGGGTGGGAATGACAATCACTTTATTAGGAATGAAAGTCTATTATGAGTGAAAGCAAGATGAAATGGGTGGTTTTGACATTTTTAGAATATCTAAATTTTTTTGACATTTTAAAATGTTTTGAGGTTGTTTTAATTTATGATTATTTGTATGTTTAAAGTTTTCAAGTTATTTGAGGTTGTTTTGAATTTTTGAATGTTTTCCAAAAGTTTTTTTGTTTTCAAGATTAGACCAACCATTTAGGATTCTTGAGAGTTTTCAAATGTTTTTGTATTATCCAAAGTTAGACCAAGAACAATACCTAAGAGGTGTTGAATTAATTCCTTGGGGGAACATTGATGATGGCCTTGCCTACATAAGCATAGAGAGAACACAGTTTGACTGACTCCCTGATAATAAGTGATCGCTTGTTGATGAGATATGAACATTTTATGGATTGTCAGTTTATTATGATGGCCTCATAAAGGACTGACCTATGCCTCAAGGGTACCTTGATGATGGCCTTGACAATGTACACACGCAGAGGCAACATATTTCAATAAGTTTTTTTTGACATTTTTGATGTTTTAGACCTGTTTAGGGGTTTTGATCTAATTTGGATGCTTTTTAGATTTTGAACTTTACAAATGTTTAGATGTTTTTGAGATTTTTGAGATTTTGAACTTTACATATGTTTTGGATGTTTTTGAGATTTTAAACTTTACAAATATTTCAATGTTTTTAAATGTTTTGATGATTTTTCAAATGTTTTTGGCATTTTGACATTATATAATATTTTTTGATTTTTTGAGAATGATATTTACAAGATTTAGGTAATACAAAAATCCAATCCAGTAGCCAACTATAAGAAGATGCCCCTTGTAAGGAAATACTTTAGTGCGGAAAATTCTTTCCTTATGTAAATTCATAGGGGAATAATGCAATACTTTTAATTCCAAATTAAAGAGCATTAAGATTCACACATAAAAGGAAAGAACAAAATAGACAATAATATCAACAGAGAATGGACACCAAATTTATGTAGGAAAACCCTTTTGGGAGAAAAACCCACCACCAAAGAAAGAGCATTTTATTCACAATTAAAACAAATTACAATAAAGTTACAAATCCTTTCTTCACAAGTTTTTTTTCTCTGATAACACACAATAGTTATACAATCATCCAACCATAGTCAATCACAACATTATTACAATGTTCTTCTAACATACAGTATGCTCAACCGAGACCAATCTTTTTCCTTCTCTCTCAGCATGCAACACCAATCGGTCTGTCATTTCCCTACTATACAACCTTCGACCCTTCAATTTCCAGGAATCTACTACTCAAACCGATTCAGTTCGCTTAACTGCCAAGAAGCTCAACCATTTTCATTATCCCACATTGACACGGAATATTAACAGTCATTAGTTTATAAACAAAAGCTCGAAGAATTTAGGTATCCACGAGTTAGTCCTTTTTTTACCAACTCACTTGTACATTGATTGTGCAATTCTAGAGAATCAAGATGGGAATCTATAATATTCACAACAAGTATCCCAGAAAAGACTTAAATATTTAACTCCCAACCTCCAAGTGGTCTCGATATTCCTCAGCATCTAAGTCACTGTCATACACTATTGTCACCATCCACGCAGACTGGTCCCACCAAACCATTGGCTTGTCACTCAATCGGAGAAAAAACAAAATTCACAACCCCCAATCGGAGGTTAGGAAATTCCCAAACACCTCGACATTGAAGGAGATCGACTAGTCAGGAAGTTAAGTAACTTTTGAACTCTGCAACAAGGTTCCAAGGTTAGAGATTATAGTGATCCCGTGACCAACACACTGTCAACCTGTTATCATCTTTCAAAACCCCATGACATAGGTTACAAGGTTCAAGATTTGGGCGATAGGCCAACAATGAAGACCAACAAATGGGAAATCCACCAAGTCTTTAATAGAGGTTCAAGCCAGCAAGTTGAAGCACATTTTCCAACAAGCTCCCACTTGATGAAGACTTGCTAGCTTCCTCCAAACTCAAACTTAATGAAGGTCATGGGCTCCAAGGACCATCAAACTAACACACCACCTGTACTTATCCATGCTCACGGGCTTTGTCAATGCATCTGCAACATTTTCCAGAGTATCCACTTTTTCTAAACAGACATGTCCATCCTCCATCATATCTCATACAAAATGATACTACACATCAATATGTTTCATCTTGGCATGGAAAGTTGGATTTTTCACCAAACAAATAGCACTTTGACTGTCACAGAAAATTAAAATTTGTCTTGCACTAAAAACAACATCCGAACACAAACGTCTAAGCCATACAACTTCTTTGCAGGCATGTATTGCTGCCATGTACTCAACTTCAGTAGTGGATAGAGTGACTACAACTTTTCAAGTACTCATCCAACTAATTGCACCACCATTCAACATGAAAATATATCCACAGGTGGATCTCTAGCTGTCAATGTCCCCTACCCAATCAGAATCCACATAGCCTCGAATGCTAAGAGAATTTTGTGATCCAAACGAGTTACCATGATAACACAAAGTGTACTATGATGTACCTTTTAAATATCTAAAAACTCTTTTCACAACATCCCAATGTGGCCTTCTTGGATTTTCCATAAACCAGCTAAGAACTCCAACTGCTTGGGCAATGTCAGGCCTTGTGTAGACCATTGCATACATTAAACTGCCAACTACACTTGCATAAGGCACTCTGGTCATGTCCTCCATCTTCATAGAATATTTTGGACAATCTTCAACAGATAGTTTTGTTCTCTGCAAAACAAGAACAACTAGTTGCTTGCAATCAGTCATACCAAATCTCTCCAAAATAGTATTAATATACTTACTTTGGATGAGCCAAGTTTTTCTACTCTTTTTGTCCCTAGTTATTTCCATCCCCAAAATATACCTTGCTGCACCAAGATCTTTCATATCAAACTTTGCAGACAACTGAGATTAGAAATCATAAACTTACTATTCCCTATGAACAACATATCATCAACATAAAGGGAAATAAAAAGAACACATGATCATTTTCAATCTTGTAGTACACACAATGATCTGATTTTGACCTTAGAAATCCCAATGACAAAACAACTATGTGAAATTTATGGTACCACATTCTAGGTGACTATTTCAAACCATACAAATATTTCTTTAACTTGCAAACTAGATTTTCTTTACCTTTTACCACAAAGTTCTTAGGCTGGGAAATATAGATTTCTTCTTCAAGATCTCCATGAAGAAATGTTATCTTCACATCAATTTGTTCAACTTCTAAGTCATACGCTGCTACAAGGGACAAAATAAATTTGATAGATGTTAGCTTAGCTACAAGAGAAAATATTTCTCCATAATCAATTCCCTCTACTTGGGAATATCCCTTCGCAACCAACCTCACTTTATACTTTTCAACATTTTCATTCAAACTAATTTTCTTCTTAAATACCCACTTACATCCAACAACTTTTCTGCCTTCAGGCAAGGGCACCAAACTCTAAGTTTCATTCTTTTCTAAAGATGCCATTTCTTCATTCATGGCTTCCAACCAAGAGTTTGAATTAGACATTCTAATTGCCTCTTTAATAATCCTAGGCTCATCAGTGCTAGTAATTAAAGCATAGGCATAGTTCAAATCTAACATAGAAAACCCATACCTATCAAGTTGACACTTTTCACATGTAGACCTCCTCATGGGTTAAGGCTAAGGTTGTGGTTCTTCTTCTTGTTTAGAACTCCCAAAGCTGCTTGAACTCTCCTTAGATTCAGGTACACTTTCAATTTGATGCTCCTCTTTTTTAGGTGTTAGAGTAATTTCAACACTATCATTTTCCTCCTTGACTTCTTTCATTCCTGACTATGGATCCACTGAAGAAGGTTTCAGCTCACAAAAGATTACACTTTTGTTGTATACCACATTTTTAGTCACAAGATTCCAAAGCTTATATTCTTTCACACCAATATCATAGCCAATGAAGATACACTTAACAAATTTGTTCTCCAATTTAGTTCTTTTCTCATTTGGCACATAAACATATGCTTTGCAGCCAAAGAAATGAACATGTGTCAGAGAGAGCTTCTTACCAGACCAAACTTCCATATGCGTTTTGTCAACAAGTGTCGAAGGAGATTGATTTACCAAGTAACATGCTATAGCCACAGCCTCAGCCCATAACTTCTTCTCTAGACTGCTCAACACTTCTTGCTCTCTCCTCATATCCATCAACAACTCCTTGTTGCAGAGTGTAAGGTGTTGTTTTACGCCTTTTAATTCCATGGTCCTTACAATACCTTTCAAATTATGTAGAGAAAAATTCACCACCATTATCTATCCTCAAGCATTTGATTTTCTTACCAGTTTAATTTCAACCAAGTTCTTGAACTCTTTAAACCAATTGAACACTTCTTATTAACTTTTTAGAAAATATACAAATGCCCTTCTTGAATAATCATCAGTAAAGGAAACATAATATCTTGATTTCGATAACGAAGGAACATTTACTGGACCAAAAACATCAGAGTGAAAATAATCCAAAACAACAGAAGATTTGTGAGGACTAGAGTAAAATGAAACATGATGATGTTTTCCATATATACAATGTCCACAAAATTCAAATTCCAGGTTACAATCTTCAAACCCCTCAACCAAGTTTTTATTTTTCAAGGCTTTTAAGCCTCTCTCACCAATGTGATAGAGCCTTTGATGCCAGAGCATAGTCTTCTCTGTAGGAAGTTTAATTTCCAAAGAATTTTCCCCTTCAGGGATTTCAGTCTCCTTTACATGAACAACCTTTTGTGACTTTGCAGAGACACTATTACATTGAACAAGTGCATCCAACTTGTACAGAGTACCAATTCAGGCACCCCTTTCCAACACTATCGAGACTCTAGTCGTTTTACAACCATTGCTAGAGAATGATCTACTTGCACTCCAACACCATTCAACTTACTTATAAAAAGTAAATTCTGAACCAGACCTGGTATATACATTATGCCATTAATTCCCTTAATTCTAAATCTTCCACGACCAACTATTTCTAGAGATGAATTGCTTGCTAAATACACCTTTCCACCATTGTATTCTTCATACTTTGTGAACCAATCTCTATGAGATTTCATGTGGAAATATGCTTCAGATTCTATCATCCAAACATCATCGAATGCCCGAGTTTCCAAGGCTGCAATGAAGGCATGTAATGCCCCGCTATGTGAACCCTAAAGGATAGTAAAATACCTCACAATTTTTTTTTTGAAAGTGAAACATTGCATAAGATATAAGTATGAACATACATTACATGAAAAATAATTATGCATTTACAGAAACATGTACGTCCTCTAGGGTGCATGGGATGATGTTACAAAACCTAGAATCATTCCAAATGATAGAAAATGAAAAAAAATATTACAAGAAAATAACATACAACCATCCATGATCATAAGAGATGAAATAGATACATACATCATTCTATTACAATTCAATTCATAGTTTAATATTACAATTATGGAGCATATTTCCACAGATACAATACATCATGATTACATTGCTACATTACATAATGCTTCCCTTATAACAACGGGAAGAGTACATCAAGTACAAGAATAATTACATCAATGAAAATAAGATACAAGGCGTAGAACAGTCTTCAACCAAGTGAAGCTCTAGAACTCTATGTCCACTTTCGCATCATGGACACAACCTAGGAACCCAATGGGGTGCATAGCACATTCCACTTGACCGCGTGGACCCAAAGGTCCACCCCCCATGCTAGGAGTTGACAAGAAAGACCCACAACCAAGACAAATGAGTATAATGACCACAAGACCAAACCACAAGAGCAACCAAAACATAACAAACAATAATCTCAACAACTACTTACAAGGTGACTTCTTTCAGAGGCATACAAAAGGAAAATCAAGGGATACTATGGGAGAGTGTTATCACATAGTCCTATCATGGGTTATCTTGGTTGCCTCTCAACAGGCACCAACCCCCATCTATGGTTATCATGGCTGCCTTGCACTAGGCATCGGCCCCATAGGGTGACTCGTGTGGGACCACTAGCCTCTCATGGGGATGAGGTAGCGATCTTGCTGACCATGGCCTTCTCAACCACCCTTAGTCTGCGGAAGCAGTAATGGCAAGGGAGAGGTATTTTATTTATCTTTAGTTTATGTATCCTACCCAAACCCACTAGTAAATTTTGTTAGGTTTTCACTTATTTAACCAACTCCTCGATGGGTTATCTAGGCTACCTCTCTGTGCACCACCCCCCATGAAGAGCCACTCTCCTAATATCCCTAAAACAAATACAAGACATCAAGGGGCATACCAAAACAAAAGAGCACTAAAACCACAAAACTAGTGTACATGTGAGGCATGAACCATCTCGCCAAGGACGTTTACAAAGACAATCATGATACAAGGTATAACCCACACATGAACTCAAAATCAGTAGTAAGATCAAACTTATTACAATGATTAAACCATGGAAGTTCAATATGGAACAAGTCTTTCCCTAGCCTCTAGAAGCCTATAGGACAACCTACCCTTACACTCCCAGAAGAGTAACTCCAAGACATAGGTTCCAAACATGATCTCACAACAATTTCAAACACATAATCTATTCAAACAAAAATAATGCAAATGAACAATGAAACCGATCATGAGGCATAAATAAAATTAGCTTGCTAATCTACTTACACATTCCATGTAACAAATAAATATTAATCGCTACACCTATTGTACAAGAAATTGAATACTAGTTAGACAACTAAGGAATTGTGCAATTCATATACACATACACAATCAGGACTTAATAAAAAACTGAAATATATGTATAAATGAAAACGTTTGGTTTACAAATCTTGTACTCACATTAGTAAATAAATTACTGAGAGCTCAAATATATGTATAAAATTAAAATAAAAACATTTTACAGATTAACTAATTTAAAATATGGTTTACAAATCTTTTACTCACATTAGTAAATAAATTATTGAGAAAAAAAAAATTAAAAAAAAAACATTTTACAAATTAACTAATTTAAAATACGTTTTACAAATCTTTTACTCGCATTAGTAAATAAAGTACTGAGAACTAAAATAAACTAAAATAAAAACATTTTTAGAGATTAACTAATTTAAAATACAATTTACAAATCTTTTACTCACATTAGTAAATAAATTACTAAGAACTAAAATATATGTATAAAATTAAAATAAAAACATTTTACAGATTAATTAATTTAAAATACGGTTTACAAATCTTTTACTCACATTAGTAAATAAATTACTGAGAACTAAAATATATGTATAAAATTAAAATAAAAACATTTTACAGATTAACTAATTTAAATTACCATATAACATTCACAATGACATTCTTTACATGCTTAGCATTACGACCACTTCCTTACCACTCTTTCTCACTTAATTCATTTAATTCGATTGATAGACCATTTACAACAAATAATTATATGTACAATTCACCATATCATTAATAATCAGATACTTACAAAAACAAGAACACCAATTACCAAGCAACCATGAAATAAATCACCCAATATCAACTATGAAGAGAGTCAACATGTGTTAACGAACAAGGGAGAAGGTCTAATTCACTTATTTAAACAACTTCTTCAATTATCTAATATAGATAACTTACACACCACAACAGACTCAAAAGTAAGGGTGGAAGGGTGGTTGAATCTTTTCCACAGATTTCGGACTTTAAAAAAAAAAATAGTTCAAAACCTATTTTCAATAAATTATCTACCTTCACATTTTATCCTGTAATTATGAAATCCTTTTTTTTATCTAAAATGAAAGGAATTTTGCATGTTTCAAAAACTAAAATATATTTGAATACCCTAACTTAAAAAAATTGACAACAAATTTTGTTATGGGTAAAGTAACACAACATTAACTAATGACCATTGAGTAAGGCCATTTCTAAAAGCAAGTCAAATATACTTTATATAAACCAATTTGCACAAACTTAAGAAATGATGAAGTGATTTGCTAGATGGTTTCAATAGTACAAAAAGATTATTTCAAAATCCAAAAATTATAGATTCACGGGACCAACCTTGATTTAAATTGAAGATGAAATATTAAGACTATATTTTTCCTCCATAGTTTCCCAATTTCCCGTTTCTTCCAGAGTTCTTCCGGCTGCAATATTTCTAACTTTGACCCCCAACACAAAACACAGTAAAAATTATTTTGAAAATTTTGGTAAAATTTTTGAATGTTTCATTTCTCCAAATTTACCAAAATAAAATAAGGAAGAGTCTCAAAAGTTCTTGATAAACCAAGGGATAGGTGCAATTTTCACAAAATTTATTTTCAACACCCAGCAATTCCTTTTCTCCTCGTTTAACCACCTACTGGTAAATCTCTTCATTTTAGTAAATTCATAAACCTAACTCTCCACCAACGTGTTTGGATAATAATTTTCACTCACATTTTTAATACTTTACCGGTCTGCAATATTTCTAACTTTGACCCCCAACACAAAACACAGTAAAAATTATTTTGTTTTCAAATTCCCATATGATGTTTTTGGTAAAAACTTTGAATGTTTCATTTCTCCAAATTTACCAAAATAGAATAAGGAAGAGTCTCAAAAGTTCTTGATAAACCAAGGGATAGGTGGCGCTTTCACAAAATTTATTTTCAACACCCAGCAATTCCTTTTCTCCTCGTTTAACCACCTACTGGTAAATCTCTTCATTTTAGTAAATTTATAAACCTAACTCTCCACCAATGTGTTTGGATAATAATTTTCACTCACATTTTTAATACTTTACCGGTTCACACTATTTAAATTAACTCACATTTTTTATACTTTACCGGTTCACACTATTTAAATTAATTAAATCATTACTGTTCGTAATTCCATTAATTATTATTATTATATTTTTTTAAAAAAAAATATCCTCCTAGATATAATATCCATTAAAATATCTATTTTGATATTTTATTCAATACTTTTTTATCCCGATATTTTAAATTTATAAATAAACTCAATTAAATTTAAAATAAATATTATTTATAAAGACAAATTTATGTTTTATTTACATTTTCCATCTTTAATAAAGGAATAATATAAGCTATTAAATTATTATCCCCTTTAAATTAATTAATAAAATACTCTTAATAATTTAACAATTTGATTTAATATTTTAATTAAATCGCATTACAATTATGAGCAACATAACCTAGACAACACCCAAATGACAATGAATCTTGACCATGCTAAATAATTGAAACACATTAATTAACCCATTAATTCAAATGAAAAAATAGATCAACATTAAATGAACAATTAAAAAAGAATGACTCAAATGAAGCGATACCAAGACAAGAACAAGTTCACAAACGGATGACGATGTCAAACATAGTGACGGGGTGATGGACTAGGATGAGGATAATTTCTTGTTGACTCCCTAAACCACATCATATCCATTGGGTAAGTTGGGAACACTCAGACCTGACGGTGTGAGTGGAGTCGATGCCTGGTACTTGCAGTCCTGCATAAAACCAAGTGTCAAAACAACATATATATATATATATATTCAATACCAAACACACTGTGAGAGAATTGTAGTGTAGTAGGGCACTCATGGATGAGTGATGCAGCACCATCCCTCGCACCTGACTCTCAAACAATAACACATCATCATGAAGCGAGCATTAATAAATTTATGTAACCACACAAAATTGCATAATCAGGTAAGGACAAACACCATGCATTATTATATCATCAACATCATAAAACAGTATCATGTGCATCCAAACAAAACACACAAGTCAAACAAGTGAAACAATCACCATCGAAGTCTCAAGTATGCATCAAACATAAACAGTATCCAACCAGTATCATAAGAGTAACAGTAACACGAGAGGCACTACAAGGCATCAGCTTCACTCTGAAAAGAATCATTATCATAAGAGTTCTCCTTCTTCTTTTTCTCCTTTTTCAATCCTTTCGGACATGACCAGGCTGCCCACAATTCCAACACTTCACCTTGGACTTCTTTCTAGGAGACTTTGATCTCCCTTCCAATTTAGATTCAGAATTCTTGTCCTTCTTTCCTTTCTCCTTTGATCTACCACGAACAACAAGAGCCTCCTTTTCCATCTCTTCTAATAACAAAGAAGCAACCACATCTTCCATCTTGAAAGTGGTTTCTATGCTCCCAATCACCATCACTAAATGATTCCAAGAATCAGACAAAGAACACAACAAGAGCATATAGTGACCCTCATCATCTATCTTCACACTCTCAGATGTTAACTAAGAAATAATCGTGTTAAAAGTATTCAGGTGATCAGCCACAGATGCCCCTTCCTCCATCTTCAAAAAGTACAACTTATTCCTTAAGAATAACTTATTCACTAAGGACTTACCCTGATAAATATCACCAAGCTTCTTCCACAAAGAAGATGTAGTCTTCTCTTCATGAACATTCAGGAGAACCGAGTCTGCTAAACAGAGTCTTATCAACCCTTTTTCTTTTTGATCTTCCAAATCCCAATCTTCTTGCTTCATGCCAGAAGGTTTCGTTCCAGACACAGCAAGCCAAAGATTATGATCAACCAACAGATCTTCCATTTTGAGTTTCCACAACTCAAAATTGTTGCCATTGAATTTCTCAATTTCAATCTTTCCTGATGTTCTTGCCATCTTAATCTGCAATTGAGATTACCAAGTTTCTACAAAACTCCCACTTCAAAGTTGACACAAAAAATCAACCCAACCCACAAGGATAACACAACTAGCCAGGCTTTGATGCCACTTGTAAGGAAATACTTTAGTGTGGAAAACACTTTCCTAATGTCAATTCACAGGGGAATAATGCAGGAGTACTTTTAATTCCAAATTACATAGCATTAAGATTCACACTTAAAAGGAAAGAATAGAATAGACAATAATATCAACAGAGAATGGACACCAAATTTACATGGGAAAACCCTTTCAGGAGAAAAACCCACCACCAAAGAAAGACCACTTTATTCATAGTTAAAATAAATTACAATAAAGTTACATATCCTTTCTTCACAGGTATTTTTTCTCTAATAACACACAATAGCTATACAATCAGCCAACCACAGTCAATCACAGCATTGTTACAATGTTCTTTTAGCATACAGTTCACTCAACCGAGACCAATCTTTTTCCTTCTCTCTCAACACGCAACACGAACTGGTCTACCATTTCCCTGCTATACAACCTTCAACCCTTTGATTCCCAGGAATCTACTGTTCAAACCAATTTTATTCACTTAACTTCCAAGAAGCTCAACCGTCAACATTAGCCCACATTGATGTAGAATATTAACGGTCATTAGTTTATAAACAAAAGCCTGAAGAATT
This sequence comes from Sequoia sempervirens, assembly GCA_007258455.2. NCBI lineage: Eukaryota > Viridiplantae > Streptophyta > Pinopsida > Cupressales > Cupressaceae > Sequoia > Sequoia sempervirens. Next base: position 203,009,429 of record VDFB02000013.1, on the reverse strand, counting down.
TAGGTATCCACAAGTTAGTCCTTTTGTTACCAACTCACTCGTACATCGATTGTGCAATTTTATAGAATCAAGATGGGAATCTACAATATTCGCAACAATTCTCCCAGAAAAGACTTAAATATTTAACTCACACCAAACCATCGGCTTGTTGCTCAATTGGAGAAAACACAAACTTTACAACCCCTAGTCAGAGGTTAGGAAATTCCCAAACACTGCGACACTAAAGGAGATCGACTAGTCGGGAAGTTAAGTAACTTTTGAACTCTGCGACAAGGTTCCAAGGTTAGAGATTGTAGTGATCCCACAACCAACACATTATCACCCGGTTATAATCTTTCAGAACCCCATGACATAGGTTACAAGGTTTAAGATTTGGGTGATAGGCTGACAATGAAGACCAACAAAAGGGGAATCCACCAAGTCTTTAATAGAGGTTCAAGCTAGCTAGTTGAGGCACATTTTCCAACACCCCTAGGCGAGTGTTATGAAACTTTGATATGAATTATATAGGATGACCTGAGGGTAAACCTCAATAGGACAAATGGACATTTTCTCAAATACCAAGCCATGGTAGGGATGGAGACGGATGGGTGGAAAATAGATTCCAACTTTGTTATGAAAGGATGGAGCGAGCAAAGTACTTAATAAATGGGAGATGGAGCTTATTTTTGCAATGAACCTCTTTACAAAATTTTCACCAAGGTACTTACCCAAAGTGCCACTGAAGTGGTTTTCACTAGAGGGCGATTTTTCTCATTACTATTTTCAATCCTTTTTCTATTTTATTTTTATTTTAGATTTTTTTGATTTTTTTGGAATATTGACCCTCGTGGGCTAGGCATAAAACCTATTGAGATGTATATTATTCATGGTTTGCTACAATGGATCTCCTTCTGGTGTTGTGAGATGATAAGCTCCTGATCCGTAATGAGTTGTGATGATGAAGGGTCCCAAGCAATTTGGTTCAAACTTTAATTTTCTTTTAGTACAAAATCTCCCACTTCGAAATTTTATCCCTTGATCTTTCTATTATAACCCATTTTGAGTTTGTTCTAATATAATTGAATATGATTGAGTGCTTCTAGACATCGTTCATCTAGCAATTCCAATTCATTTAGCCTTTCTACTCTATATTCTTCCTTGGTGATCAAGTTTTTTAGAGATACTCTCAATGAGAGGAGCTCGATCTCAATAGGTAAAATGGCTTCGTTACCATAGACTAGGGAATAAGGTGTGGCACCAGTTGGTGTTTTGATGTTAGTTTGATATACCTAGAAAGCGAGCTTTAATTACATATGCCAATCTTGACCAATGTTATTAACCATATTTTTGAGGATCTTAATGATGGTTTTATTTGAGGCTTCAATTTGGTCGTTTCCTTGGGGATACTAGGGGGTTGAGAAATGGTGTTGGATGTTGAACTTATTGCATAAATCTCTTACATCCTAATTCTTGAAGGGTGTTCCATTATTTGTGATAATGGCTTCTAGAACATTGTAACGACAAATAAGGTAGTTAAGGATGAAATTTGAGATCTATTTCCCATTGAAATATATCATAGGAATGGTTTCTATCCACTTTATAAAATACTCAGTGGCGGTAATAATGAACTTGTGTCCATTGGAAGAAGTGGGTGTAATTTTACCTATGAGGTCAAGCCCTCATTGGGAAAATGGCCACAGAGTTACAATTGGTCAAAGACCTTGCATTGGAGCGTGAATGATATATCCATGTTGTTGACATTGTAAATTATTTTTCACAAAATGATTTGAATCCTTCTCCATGGTGGGCCAATAATATCTTGTTCTCAATAACTTTTTGACCAAGGTTACGCCACTCAAATGTGACCCGCATATGCCTTCGTGTACTTATTTCAAAGTGATGCAATCTTCCTCCTAGTTAAGACATCTGAGTAACATATTATCAAAACTTCTATGATATTGGGTATCACCAAGAATGACAAATCATGAGGCTCTTTTGATAAAGATTTTTTGCAAGCTAGGGGTGATATTGGTGGGGAATATACCTCTATGTACATAGGAAAATATTTCATGGTACTACGGTGAAACGGTACCAATAATCTCACACATCAATTCTAATTTTGGAACATCAAATGTTGGTATGAGAAGCTACTCCATAAGGAACTCATATCTTGAACTATTCTTTGGTGTATCCAGTTTTGATTCAATAGTAGCCATTGCATCAGTTGCCCTATTATTAATCCTTGGTATCTACTCAAAAATTATATCAGTGAACTATTCTTTGAAACTATCCACCATTTTCTTGTATGGTGTGAGCTTATCATCTTTTATTTGATAATCATCAATGAATTATCTCACTATCAATTGTGAATCTCCATATACCTGAATCTCTTGGATTTTCCATTGAATTGCATTCTTTAATCCAACAATAAGTGTTTCATACTCCACAATGTCATTGGTACAATGAAATGCTAATCTAAAATATTTGGGTATGCAATCCCATTGCGGAGTGATGAAAAAATTCTTTCCCATTACACATGTTGTGTGTGTTATCCATCAAAGTCTAACTTCCACTACTTGGATGTTGTAAGTGTGAAAATGGACTCATCAAAAAAACTCTAATACTAATGCACATAGAAGTGATTTATCCAGTTGATCTGCTATAACTTTTCCCTTGATGGATTTCCAGTCCACATATTCAATGCCAAATTCACTCAAGATCATCACCCATTTTTTCATATGACTTGTGATAGTAGCTTTTGATAGAAAATATTTCAAAGGGTCCACTTTGGAAATGAGTTTGACTTAATGAGATAGCATACAATGTCTCAACTTGTGAGAAGCAAACACAACTACTAAACAGTCTATTTTTATTAGTGAGTAATTAAGCTCAAAACCAACAAGAGTTCTTCCAATGTAATATATGGCCCATTCTTTTCCACTTTTATCATGTTGAGTCAGGAGAGCTCCTAGCACTGTTGAGGTTTCCAAAACATATAGGATCAAATTTTTTCCTATTATTGGTGGCATTAAGACTGGTGATGATGCAAAGTAATCATTTAGCTATTGAAATGGCTACTCAGTAAAATTATCATCCCATTTGTATGCCACACATTTGTGAAGGAGATGGGTAAATGGGTGGCACTTATTTTCCAATTATACAATGAATCTTCTAATTGACTTGAGATTCCCTTGAAGGATTCTAAGTTGCTTCAATATCTTTGGTTGTTCCATTTCCATTATTTCCTTGAATTTAGCATGGTCCACCTCAATTCCCCTTCAAGATACAATTACCCTAAAAGTTTACTTGTGGTGATGTCAAAGACACATTTTTTTTTATTGAGTCTAACCTAATATTTTTCCAACCTATCAAAAATTTGAGTCAGTGCTTCTAGGTGTCTTTTCTTGTTACTGAATTTTCCAATATATCATCCACATAGTCTTCAAGGATCTTGTGGAACATGTCATGAAAAATTAGGTTCATTTCCATTTGATATGTTGCTTCTACATTCTTTAACCCAAAAGGAATTACATTCCAACAATACATCCCCCATGGACAAGTAAAATATTTTTTATGTTGGTCTTCCATAGCAATCATGATTTGATTATATCCTGAGAACTCGTCCATGAGTTAAAGCATTTCATGTCCAGCTATCAGGTCCACTACATGATATCTACGTAGGGAAAGGGAAAGTCATCCTTGGGACAAGCTTTTTTTAGATCTCTAAAATTCATATAGATACGTATGCCCCAAGTTGGTTTTGAAACTTAAGCAAGATTAAAAATCCACTTTGGATAATCAATAGGTCAAATGAACCCTACATCCAACAATTTTTTTAGCTCTACTTTGATCAACAATGCAATTTGAGAATGCATCTTAATTTTTGCTTCACCGGTTTTTCATCTAGGAAAACTGTGAGATGGCGAACCACCAATGATGTATCAAGAACAAGCATATCTCCATACAAACATGCAAAAAAAATATTTCTCTCTCTCTCTATCTCTTAAAAAGGTTTCCAAATTTTTGTTCCTCGTCATCTAATGGAAAAGCATAGAAAGTGACTTGGGGTGCTTTCGCTATTCCCACATTGACAAGTTGTGATTTCTCTACTAGGATTGCTATATTTTTTTACTCTAGATGAGGGATATTTAATCCTCCATCCTCAAGTTCCTCAAAGAGGTTTTCACCCTCAAATACATCCTTTATTTTTATTATTTTATGATCTGAAAGTGCCATGTTTTTTTCATCATTTTTGGAACTTGCAATACTTTGGAATATTTCTCCTCTAGCCCTCTAGAATAATAGAAATTTTTTGGATCACCATGAATGGTAATATCCTTGTAATTATAGGGGAACTTAAGACATTGATGATAGGTGGAAGCCACAACTTGGATTACATGAATCCATGATCGACCAAGGAGGATTTTATATAGAAAATTAAGAATCAAAACTTGACATGTTGTTTCCACTATTGTTGGTCCTACTTGGATAGGTAATGTGATGGTCCCTTCATAATCTCTCTTCTTCATCATAACCTCTTATTGTTGCTTCTTTTCTTCTTTCTATGACTCCTTTTGAATAGCACAAGAATTTGATTAATTGGAGTGAACAAATTTTTAAACTTGCACCCCCATCCATTAATACTCCTTTCACCTTGTTCATATGCACAAATACCTCAAGATGTAGTGCACGATTGTAAAATTATTGGGATGAAAGGTCATTATTTGTGAATAAAATATGGTGGGTGGATGAGATGTGCCCCACCATGTCTTGAAACTATTCAATATCAGTGTCATTAGGCACAGATGATGAAGGTAAGGCTTTCTCTAGAATTTCCTTATGGGCTGGTAAAATCTTCAAAAGATCTAGAATAGATATTTGTGCTGGAATCTTCTTAATTTGATCAAGGAGACTATAATTTGTGACATTATTTTTGGGTAGTACTCTTGGTTGTAAAGGATCCCCTTGTATGGTTACGTTTCCCCGTAGTGTGGTGACCCCACACTTTGGATTTCTTTTGTGGATGGTAATAACAGATACATGATTATCAAATGAATATGTTTTTCCTACAACATTGTCATAGGCATGGCTGACTTTGTTATATACCTTCCCTTTTCCTTTTCCTACATCGTTTCCTTATCCATGGTCAAGCATTGGATTCTTGTATATTCCAAGGTCATTATTTCCTAAAGTTCTTGATCTTTGATCGACATTTATATCCCCATGGTCTATAATGAATTTTTTTAATTTCATATTGTTGGATGTTTTGTGACCTTTGGTACGATGGTATTCACAATAATCAATGTCTTTGTACCATGGAGGTCTAACTTCAGGTTCTTCATATTGATGAAAATCAAGAAGTTTGGTAAGATTATTTTGGATTAATTTAGTCGAGAAGGTTTCAATAGGTTCTCCTAAAGGAGTATATTTTTCCTTGGAGGATAATTGTTTGATCTTGGTTGCCCTTGTTGACCTTGTTGATTTTTGATAGTTTGCACATTTTACTGATTTTCTTGTTGGAAGGTAGGTTTAGGAGGAGCACTAATGATCACCTTTGCATTCACAACACCATCATTAGTAATGTTCTTATTTTTTTCCCAATATCAGGGTTTGTCGCTATTACTAGGTGATGGTTTATCATTTGATATTTGAATGGTTCCTTGAGCAATTGGAGCTCTTTCGATAGTAATCCCTTTGGAGATTAATTCTTCAAATGTAGAGACACATTACATACATAATTGAAAGGTCAAATCAGTACCTAGATTCCCAACAAATATTTTAACTTATTTTTCTAGTATAGGCTATTTGTACTTGCTTTGTGTCTACATCATTGCGAAAAGGTAGCAAAGGGCTCTCTATTTTGTTTTAGGGTGTAAAGATCCTCCAATGTTACATTGGCATCAATTTTATACAAGAAATGTGCAACAAATTGATCTCTTGAAATTTCTTAATTCCTGGAGGTAGGTGTGAAAACCATTCCATTGCTAATCCACCCAAACTTCTTGGGAATAGTCTCATGAGATACAAATCATTGTAGAAGACTTCCATACAAGCAACATCAAAATATCTTATATGCTCCTCAGGATTTCCTCTCCCCTTATATTTTTCAAATTTTGGGATCTCAAAGTTTAGAGGAAAAGGTATCATCATGATGCTTCTATTGAATGGATAGGGGCATAGGTCTTGGACTGCATATGATTTATTTACCTTTCCTATTTGAATATCTTGTATCTTTTGGGTCAATGTTTGTATCTATGATGAAATGTCCATATTTTTGTTAATCAATGGTTGAACATATGTGTGATCTTGATATTGAGGTGTATTGTATGAGTGATATTGTGAATTAGATGGTGGTGTGGGGGGTGTGTTATATGCTCCACCATATTGGTATTATAGTGTGGTATTTCCTTGAGGTTGAACATATTGTTGACCTTGAGGACCATATTACAAATTTTGTTGTTGAGAAAGCAATTTTTTTATTATACATTTGTTTGGCTTGTGCTTGTTGTTGAGCTTGTAATTGATCATGAGGAAAACCTTATTGTTGAATCATTTGTTGATTAGGAACCACATTCTGATTTAGAACATTTTTTTTAATTTGGAACCATGTTTTGATTTGACACCATGTTTTGATTTGGAACCATGTTTTGATTTGGAACCATGTTTTGATTTGGAACAAGGTTTTGATTTTGAACCATGTTTTGATTTGGAACAAGGTTTTGATTTGGAACCATGTTTGATTTGGAACATTTTTTTAATTTGAACCATGTTTTGATTTGGAACAAGGTTTTTATTTTGAACCATGTTTTGATTTGTAACAAAGTTTTTATTTTGAATCATGTTTTGATTTGGAACAAAGTTTTGATTTGGAACAAGGTTTTGATTTAGAACAATGTTTTGATTTGAAACCATGTTTTGATTTGGAATAAGGTTTTGATTTTGAACCATGTTCTAATTTGGAATCATGTTTTTATTTTGACCTTGGTTTTGTGATTGATGGTTTGGGTTTGGTTGTTGGTTTTGACCTTGATTTGATGATTGTTGATTTTGACCTTGAATCAAGGTTTGGTGCATAGTAGAATATGATTGGTCAATCCCATAACTTACCAAGTTTTGATTTGATCCATTGAATGTAAGTGGAATTGAATCATTGTGAAAACCCACACTTGTATTGGTCTTGTTTGAAAATTGAGTATTATGTAAGGGATTGCCATGTTGACTTTGAATAATTTATTTGAGCAACCTCTTGTATAGTCACTATTGATGAACTTTAAAAAAATGGTGATGGTTTTGGAAAGTTTTTAATCACATTATGTATGAAGGATTCACTCCCTTGTGGGCGATTCCTTGAAGCTATTTGGGCCAAAAAATTATCATGTGATTGTGTCATTTGTTCAAAAGATTGTTCCTTTAATGTGTTAAGATCAAAGTTTGATGGAAGCTTGGAACCTAATTGTACAAGTTTGAGCATGTAATGTGTGGAATCTTGTTTCATCAATACTTACATTGCATGAAGGAAATATTGACTTTGTTGCAATTCTAGTATAGCTTTGGGAGTGACTTCACGTGGTTTTTGTTCTTCAATGTACAATATTTCCACTTGAGCTTTGGTTGTAGTAGGAGTTTGTGTTGTAGTTGAAGGTTGTATTTTAGTTGGATGAATCTCACTTGTTTGAGGAATTATATATGGTTGATCGCTAATATTAGGATCCATTGATTCCATAGGATTAGACTCCATAGACTTTTTGTATTGAGACCTAGTTGTGACCATGCAAGGTTTATCAATCCTGGGAAATATTTGAAACAAATGGTTTTGGCATGTATTTGTGACCACAAATTTGTTGTCAATAATGATTTTTTGATTGGGTTTGGATCAATAATGAATGATTGATGTGAATGAATGGAAGATATAAAAAATTTCATTTAGACCACACTTAGGACTTTGATTGTTTGATTGGATTTTTTTATTTTGATGTTTGATGATTATGAACTTTCTACTTTGGGAGTAGACTCATGAATTCCAAAGTGAGTTTTTCCAAAATGATTTTGCTAACTCAGCCTAAATACCTTGAGAAAAAGATCATTTCCAAGTATAAGGCTAATTAGTTGATATGATAAAGGATTCAAACCTAAGTGATTTATGTCCAAATGTTAAGTTTTTTTTTATATGAAATGTTTTGATATTTCATTAATGGTTGATGTTTGATTTTGAATGAATATGATGCTTTTGTTCCAAATGACAGCCTAAGATTGTTTTTGACAAGTTCCAAATGACTTTAATAAAGAACCTTGTTTGATGTTTGAATGTTTGATGTATAACAATGATTTGGTCCAATGATAACCCATGAATTGTTTTGATAAAAATAATATTGAGCATGAATTTCATCATTTGCTTGTTTGAAGCAAGTAACACAAGTGGTTTTGAATGTTTCCTTTAGGTTCAATTTTTGAAATATAATTTGATATTTTATTCTTTTTACTATTGAGATTATGAATGCACAGTCCCTGAAGCTCCAGAATCTTCAATGGAGGACCCTTGCTAGGAAAAATAATCAACCACACAGAAAGTGTTCAAACTAGGCATGCATAATAGAGATTCTATATTGATCTACATTATGAGATTAGATGATTACAAATGTATAAGTTTCCTGATTATATAGGCAAGAGAGAAAAACTAAAATGCATGAGATGTTGCCATGTGTCATGATCTAACATGTGAAAACATGTGAACCCTATCTAGGAAATTATTAAATGTTGAGATAAGTTCTAGAAGGACAACTCATCTTCTAGAAGGAATCTTATCCCTACAAACATGGAAGGGGGAATTGCCCCATTATTAAATGATTTATTAAAAATGCAACCTAGGACTAAATGATATATGACCTAAGTTAAGTTATGCTAGTGTAATAATTAATTAATTACACTAACACCCCCCCATAAGTTCAACTTAGGGAGGAAAAAGCAATGATTATCCAAAGATGATAAAAAGATGGGTCCCGGCTACAAGGCCATGTTAGGTACCCATGTACATGAAGATGCAGAAAATATCCCACAACTGAAGAAAAGGGGAAAACCGAGTGGGAACAAAACCCCTCTCCAAAAAGGAGATGAAAAAGAAAAAAAGTGAGATAGGATGGGAAGGATGGAGGATTACCAAATACCCCCCAAGTACACCATCTGTCACATGGATATAATACAATCAATTCCCCCCCATAGGGAGGACAGAGAGAGACCATATATCTCCCCAGAAGATGTGATCACCTACAAAAATGGTAAGTGTCTGAAGACAGAACATGATCCAATGTTGACAAACAACTTGTCTCCCTTTCAAAAGAAAAAAAACCAACTACAAGTGTAGAGATGCTTCCCATTCCAAATAGGAATTGAAGGAAGGAAGGATGAAGGTGGATGATGATGTCTCTGAACTCTACTCATGTGTCTCGTTACCTGATGATGAAGATACCATAGTCCCAAACAATGAAGAGGGTGACAAATCAAGACGATGTAGAAATTGATGTTGAACAATATCCAAAGACGGTGTGATGATGAATGTGATGGAGACTTGATATCCCCCCTGAATGAAGTGTCCTCAAAACCACTGAAAAAAGTTTCAAGCAACAAATGTGTCCAAACAACAAGTCTCCCGCTAGGAAGAAACAAATCCAATGGTGGATGTTGAAGAAACCTCAAATCCTGAATGGAATGATAGGGAAGAAGTCTCATATAAGAAATATCTGAAGAGAAACTAAGTGCCTCCAAGATAGTCTCTAGATTCCCAATCAAGGTTGAGAGAAAAGGATGAGGAGACTCAAGAGAACTCTCCAAAGCTAGATCTGAATAGAGGAGTGATATCCCCTCAAGAATTCCCTCCAAACCTGTAGAAGTAGCCAAGTCAGTGATACCTAAAATGAAGCCATCCTGTGATATCAAGTCTAGAAAATGGAAGGTGTCCTTATGAGCGTTGATGATGGTGGAAGCCTCAATCAATGAATCTAGACAAGGAATCCCTGAATGTGAAGGGATACCAATAGTCTCTGATGGAGAAGAAGCACCTAAAGGAACCTTGTCAACCTCTTCAGAAGATTCAAGGCAATCAACTTCCTGCACAACAATATCATCACAGGGTACTTGATATGAAGAATGACATTCTGAATCATGACCATTGGGGAAGGGTGGTGTAATGCCCTGCCAAGGAATCCATTAAAACAAAGTAGAAGGTAACAAAATAACTAAATAATTTTATTTTTTAAATTCATTCGATTACACAAACGTTCTAAGGATTCCAAGACGACATTACTTTATTATTTACTAAAAGAAGATCATGTCATAACATCAAATCATAAACATAAGAACATATCATAATCATGAATGATTTGATTTCCTAAACTTTATAAAGTCAAGTTACATAACCAAATTACATCATATGAGGTTATAATAAATCTCAAATCATCATAATTTCATTTACATAAATTCTCTGATAGTCAACAAGAGAATGTACAATAAAGATGAAAAATATATATCACGTTGTTAGCTTCATTCACGAGTATGCTCAACGTCCAACATCACCAACACTGAAGAATCAGAAACCTACTCCATGAACAAAGTTTTCCAAGAATAGCAACATCTGTAAGAGGACCCAATGAAAGAAATAGCAAGGTTTCCTCCCAACTGCGTGGAACCCGAAGGTCCACTCCCTCCGTGCTAGGAGATAATAACAGGTCCATAAAATAGTCAAACAAACAACAAAGAATAGACAATACATTACATGGTTGACAACATTTAATGAAAAAACAATATCTTAATTACCAGATCACAAATAAACTTTTAGAGGAAACAACAGAAACACAGGTGACTCCACATAAGAGACCACAAACATGTTTTAGGACAAAGTTTCATCACATAGTTGTTCTAAGTTACCCTGGTGAATCTTCCTAGACTATCAACCCTCATCTAGAGTTACCCTGGCAGTCTCTACCGATTCCCGGCCCCTAGACAATCTCATGTGGAGTCGAATTACCTTTCAAGGAGACAAGGTAAATGACTAAGCCATTCTAGGCCTTCTCAACCTACCCTCATTCTATACAAGCATTAAGGTACTAGGTGAGGCATTCTGTTAATCTTTATTATTTAATGAACCCTAGGTTTGTTTATTAAGTTTTTCACGAAATTACTAAAACCCATGATAGGTTAACCTGGCAACCACTTAGGGTTTTGGCCCCTATCACAAGCCACTCTTCCTATAAACATGACGCAACATCAAAATACCAAGGATTTCCATCATGCATAAGAAACAAAACCATAGTAGAATTTATCTCATTCATGGCCTAATCATTGAATAACTCAACACCTCAAAGGTAACAATTTTTTTTTTTTTCCATGGAAAAGTCCCAAAATAGATTACATTAAAAGAACATCAATAAACAATTATTAAAAGTTGTTTTCTTTAAAATCAACACTCGAGCCTCTGGAAGAAAAGGTACACATAACTCAACATCAAATACTTCAGAAATCCATTAAGCACAAAAGAAAAATCTCGAATGATCACATCATTCACATGACATAGACCATTTAAACTCAAAATACCTCAAAGGTGACATGTACACCATGCTTGGCTTAATTTTCAAAATATCACTTAGGTAAGATATGCAACGAGCATGGCCAAATTTCATAAATAACAATATCAAATGAACACCACGTTTCACAATAAATACACAAACCATTCCAGGTGATCCCTAGCCTTTGAAAAAACTAAAAGGTTCATTGAATAATAACCATATTCAATTAAATACGAATATAAGGAATTATTTAATAAATATGATCACTCATACCCACAAAATCTTTCATAATACTATATTCATAATAAAAGATTAATTCAACCTAACAACTTACAATTCACAAATTATAAGCCATAATTTCTCAAAGCAAAATTCTATAAATCATCTACTCATTTAATATGGCCACTATTATATATTAACAACTATATAATATCCATCATATGCAACCATTAATCTTTATAAACTAAATATGTAAGAGCCAATCAGCTTTTGATATGTATATAAATAAACTTGCATGCATGGATTTATAATTACAATTAAATCAATTTGTTCAAGCCAACTCTTAAGATGAATATGTTAAAATTCTCAAATAATAAAATTTCTAAACATCTATACAAACCCTTAATTAACAATTATCCTCACCATGCAAAAAGAATTCAGCAGTAAAAGTGTTTTATCATTCTACGATTAACAAGCAGTTGAAGATGCATGCAATACCACCGATGCAAAGAGTTACTAGAGGTTAAATAAACCTAAGGCAATGATAAGTAAATAAAAACTGGGCATCTAAGGTGTTTCACATTTTGTAAGGAATGAAGAAATTTTAAATACGCTGGCTGAGCACAGTATTTGCTAAAGAAAAGAATGAGGAGATTGCAAGAATGCACATTGTGTGCAAAAGTTGCATGGCAAGGCATGTTGGACTATGAGTTTAACAAACAAAGATGAATAAGAAGGGCATAGAATCAAAAGTTTGGCTAATTAAAGAATACTCCCAGTGCAATATGAGTTTACTATCCCATAATAGGCGACGACTTAATCAAATATCATTATCTTAGACTAATCCTTAGACTCAGTTTGCTAGCTGACTACTTTTCCTCCAATTGTGAAAACATAACGTACATGTTACCAAGTAAGCACAGATACAAGTAGATTAAATCCTGAAGTAAGATAATTAAGGAAGAAATAGGCATCTCAATGGAAATTCTATGGTCTACTAATAGGTAATGTTAAAGGTAGAGAAGCGATAGCAATAGAGTAAGCAAGCAAGCCAAGCTTTCACCAAGATTGAGTTGGTTACAGTTGAAAAATAAGAGATGCCATGGATTCAGAAAGACCTCTTACTTAAGACAAGGTCGATCCCTCTTTAATACATGTGATTTCCTAAACTGTAGTATTTAATAGATGCAAAAGAAAGAACCATACTCTTAGTTCAATATTGATAATAAGAAGAGAGAGGGTGGAGGCTAAGAACTTTAAAGGATCATCTTTACAAATGAAAAATAATGGTTATTCTAATGTGATGTCTATGGAATAGCTGGTAATACCAAACATAGATTGAAATGTTCTCTTAATACACATTGAATCCTATAATCTTATGATGTTTACTAATAGGAAAAGAAAATTTCACACATAACAAACAACTACCATAAGAAGACTATTCAAGAGCTCCAAATGGCGTAACTTATGCGCGCTCAGGATGATAACAAAACTCCAACGACCTAATAAGGTATGTGATCTAAGGAAAATTAGAACAAAGGCTTAAAGCTCAAAAGGCTTCATGTAAATCACGCACAAGCTAAGGAAAGATAAATAAGGTTGAATCAATGTACTCAAGGCTGAAATTTACAGAGCAATAGAAGATAATACCACGATATGAATATTTAGAAAGATCTGAACCATATCATGATTTATAAATAGTGGCATAGTCTATAAGGGAGTATATTGTTGATGTCAAGAGAAACAACCTAATGCACTCTTAGGAAACATAGAGTGGAGTATAGCGCACCGATTGCAAGTCAAATACAGGTGGAAAAAGATTGATAGCATGGATTAAGGGAAAATAATTCATTGCAAATCTGAAATCTTAAATCATTGAATAGATTGGATAAGATTGCTAGATCAACGCAGCTCACTGAAGATAACAAATTGTATCAATAGTTTATATCAATAACCTTAGAGTTGAGAACATATGGAGAGACGTATACACCATGCAAAAGAAATCTTTCCATTATGATCAAGTGCTTCAGCTATGAAAAGTAGCCAATGGATTCATGAAGAATATTTAAATCTTACAACCTCCTACTATGTTCAAGTGTTGCGGCTGAACCAGGTTGACAATGGAATCAAAGAGATCATTGAAATCTTTACAACATTCTATTTTCAAGGGCTGCAAACGTAACAAGATGCTAAAGGAATCAAACAAATATATAAAACCTCTACAGACTCCTAAGGTCAAGCATTGCAACTATGACAGACTCCAATAGCTTCAGGGAGGTTATTTAAATACCAACGCCCTTCTTTGCTCAAGTGTGGCAATCGTAATAGGTTGCTATTTGTATCAAGAATATTATATGTAACTATATGCCTTGTTTTGTTCAAATGCTACGCCTATGACAGGCTGAGAAAGGGATCTGGGAAATTATTTAAGTCTAAAACAAATTGATTTAGTTTCTTTAAAATTTCCTTACATTTTGCTACGTTTTCTTCTAGATCTCACATCTCAATCTAATTTGGTTTCATGTTGTTTGTGCAAGATATACAACAAATAAATTCTACATATATAGAACAATCAGGTACCATAAATGACATTCAAAGATTCTATTCGAGTATATACGAGTAAAAGAAGAAAACCTGGATTTTTAACCAACTTGAATATTGCAACCTTCAGAACCGATCCACAGCCAAAACCCAATAATATACTTGCAAACAAAATCTGAGATGAAAACTTTTCTAGAACCACTGTCGTGCAAAAATTTCCTAAAAACTGCTACCATCAAAATTCTTCCAAACATTTATGTGAATGAAATTACAACCCCCAAAAGCTTTTAATGCATTTTAATTACCTCAAGTTACAAAAATTAACTGATTGTAGTCATGCATTCTAAAATTGCTTAATCAGTTATAATCATTAAATATCTAAGATATTATCCTTCAACTCATGCTTTCAGATATTTTAACTTATTGAAGATAAACTCTTTTAAATTTTCAGCTTTTCACATAAATCCTATTTGTATAATTAATTCAACAATTTATATTTAAATAATTGTCTTTCCACAAAATTATCATTCTCTTTTAAAATAGATAACTTGTTTAATTTAACTTAATAAATCAAACCATAGTCAATTATTTAATTTGACATCTCAATAAAATCACATTTAATCAGATAAATTAACAAATGCACCATTAATCCAAATTAAACAATAATCAATTTCCAAATAAAATAACACAAACAAAATTGACACAAGACAAAACAACAATGACAACAGGCGACAAATGGATACTCGTTCAATGAAGAACGATGGTTAAATGAGGACCTAACACTATCTCTGAATCAATATAATTTCATTGGATTAGGGTACGCTCAAACCCGACAAGAAGGTGGAGCCAATACTCGATACTTGTAACTGCATAAAACATCACTTGTTAAACATATCATCATATATCAAAAAACACATCATGAAGAAGAATCACAATGTAGTAGGGTACTCACGAGTGAGTAGTGCTACACTGTCTTCTTCACCAAAACTAAAAAAGCATCAAATATCAAAAACAACCATATATCATGATAACTTCATAATAACTTAGAAGCAACATAAACCTTGTCACACACATGTCTACCATAATAACATCACACAAACATAATCAAATGATCTCGATGTCTAGTGTATCATCCACGAAGTAGAAAAACAACATATTGTCAGAGTCATAACTGAAAACAATTAGCATAGTATCATAAACAACTGAAACACCTATCAATCTAACTAAATCAAACTAAAACCAAGTGTCACAACTGGGTGGAGTGTATAAATCTCCATAGATCTCCCAAAGCTTAATCCAAAGGATATGAGGACAATCACAATGATCAATAGCATTCAAAACATCATAATCAACTTGCATAGAAATGATCTCCAAAATAGTGTATATGTTGCAACTCCAAGCAAATTCATGAATACCTTCACTTGGATGAGGAACTATACCAAACAAATGTGGCAATAAATCAAGTGATTGGAGATGGTGGCTAGTCCAATCTCGCCATTGTGAATAGTTACCCTTATGCAACATAATAGAGAAGAAGTATATGCAAGCCCCATAATGAAATTTCTTTAAAAAATACAAAGACAAATGACCTTCAATATCAAATAGAAGCTTCCTAAGATGATGTACAACTGAAGTGATGCTACCCAGATCAAAAAAAAAAATTGCAAGCTTCAGGATATCCAAGTTATTGATCAAATGCACCAAACTAAAAAAATCAATGCAAGAGTACTTGGAGCTAAAACTGATCAAGGGGTCTAGACTAATGAAAAAAGCTCTGAAAATATTTCTTGATGCCGCTGGAATCACTGAAATCTGATGAACGGTGGTGAAGATATGAGCCTTTATTACCAAATTAGGGTTTTGTCTTTAGTTGGCTATAGAATTTTCTACGAGCCAAATTTTGTAGAATGGATGTCACCACTAGAAAGTGCTCAAAATTACCATTCCAATGGTATCTTGTTTGTCAATTTTTTATACTATGGGTGAAAGTTATGATAAAATGAAAAAATTGTCTATATGAGGCACTTTGCAGGCTAACGAGGAGCAAAAAATAAGCCCCTCTGGGCTGGCACTTGGTCGTTGATGTGAGTGTGATGCATGTTGTGGCAAGAGAAAAAATGTGCTCGAGGAACAAACACTCGGTCATACATATGCCCTGGTCATTACACTTTACCCTCGAGCTATACCAATGTCAGTCTTTACAAACTTTACAAAAGTTTAAAATAGAAAACCATGGCCAATAGTCGTTGGCCTTAGAAACTTTTGATAATATAAAGTCTGCAAAAAAAAGACTTGTACCACACCGATTAAAGGAACTTGTACCAGGTATGGGCGAATAGAGCAAGATTCGGTCATTAGGAAGAAACGTCGATGTGAGAAGCTGGTAGGAAGCAACTGGCGATAAGGAGAACCAATAGTCGGCGAACAAGTGATGGTTGGCAGTAATACTACACTGGTGGTCGGCAAAAAAAAAAAAATAGTCGGTGAGAGATATCTCTGAGTGATGGCCGGTGAATAGACGACACCGAAGAAATGGTCGGCGATGAAAAAGTGGCATGAGCCCGGCAAGAAGATGTCAGTGACCTACAGAAAGTGAATGACGGCTTAGTGAGCACGGACCGATGGGAGAAGCTGGTGAAGAAGAACCAACATAGAACGGTCAGCAGAGTACGAGCCGAAGAGATGGGGCCCCCAAAATGACCAACGTACATCCCCTATCCTGCAGTGGATTTAAAGTTGCCAACTAGAAATAAACTACAGACTAATAAATGATATAAAGGGGCTGATAAAGCTTGATGGATTTTTTTTTAATATTGCATAGAATGCAATTAAAAAAATCAACGGATATAGGCTATATTGACCACAAATAATATGTAGAATACAGAATACCTACGGTCAAAAAATAACCCCACAATGCCGACCATATAATATATCAAACCCTATGCACTATGCCGACGGAGATTTAAAATGAAGTCGCTCAAATTTATTTTTCTGCCAACTATAGAAAAACTATAGCCCGAATATAGTATGATTTTTTTTGTGAAACAAATATATAGATATTGCCTGATTTTTTTTGAAAAAAAAAGTGCCTGCGACTAAAAAAAAATTTCCTCAGAGGACAACTGACGAGATGGGTTTTTTTACTGCAAATTTGTATGGATCGTACTAGTTGATTTTGCAAACCTCAAATACCTTTGATGGCTCTTGGGTTGATGAATCTGATTTTGATGAATGGGCAGGTGATCCTAGGGTTTCAAGGCCTTCTGAAGATAATGGCGAGCTTAGATCTAGCTCTATCTGCTTCAAAAATCAGCTTGGTCCCCGAGTAGAGTCAAGTAGCCTTTAATGGAAACCTTCAAGCCTGCAAAGAATCTCGCACACCAACTTTCTTGATCCTGGGTTGACGTTTCACTAGACAAGTTGTGATACCATGTTGAGATTATGGATGCATAGTTTTTGAAGCTCCAGAATCTTCAATGGAGGACCCTTGCCAAGAAAGATAATCAACCACATAGAAAGTGTTCGAACTAGGCATGCATAATAGAGATTCTATATTGATCTACATTATGAGATTAGATGATTACAAATGTATAAGTTTCCTGATTATATAGGCAAGAGAGAAAACCTAAAATGCATGAGATGTTTCCATGTGTCATGTTCTAACAACATGTGACAACATGTGAACCCTATCTAGGAAATTATTAAATGTTGAGATAAGTTCTAGAAGGACAACTCATCTTCTAGAAGGAATCTTATCCCTACAAACATGGAAGGGGGAATTACCCCATTATTAAATGATTTATTAAAAATGCAACCTAGGACTAAATGATATATGACCTAAGTTAACTTATGCTAGTGTAATAATTAATTAATTACACTAACATTTACCACATAAAGATATTAATCATGAGTTTTCTAGCACTAAGATGTCTACAAAAAGCAATTTTTTTTCCACAAAAGCTCAATATTGTGAAAAGGTAAAAATGTTAAATTGTACTTACCTAGGTTTACTTTGAAAATGCACAAAGATGTAGAAAATGATACTAGGATGCACACAAAGATATTGTTTTCATAAAAATAGATATACTTATATGCATACAAAGGTACAATGTCTTTCAAGTGTATATCATGTGTTCAAAGGGTTTAAAATCTTGTCATAACCATGTCTAATGTTTTTTTGAGTGTTTTAATGATCAAGCAATCTATTCAATTGACTCAATTGGTAATGGGAGATATTTTGTAAGCTTTCTTCCACAAAGATCACTAGAAATAGATCAATAGAACAAAAGACAAGCACAATCCTATTTAGATAAGTAGGTTTATCTTCTTAATTTGGGAATGCACAATAAAATAATGCCCATAGAATGAGTAACTAGAGTATGCACATGTACACAATACACCTCTTACCTTGGAAGGAAAAGTTCCTTGCAAGGTGTTTGTCACCTCAACTATGTTTAGTACATGGTAACTTCATGGAATGATGTTAATTCCATTGCACCTCCTTAAGAAGACATTTGATGATCTTAGACCTCTAAAAAAATAGGTTTTTAGTGGGTGAAACTTGGTGAACACCATCGACCTATCAGACACCACATCAGGAAACACATGCATGTTCAAAGTGCTACATGCACAAATTGACCTACAACTTTTTCTCTCAGCCAAGTTATATAGCGTGTCCAAAAAAACTGTTTGAGGTTGAACCCTTGAGTTCTCCATTGCATGGATGCTTCTCAAGGTAGGCCTCCTACTTAAAAGAAAAATATGAAGGTTTTACTATTTATCTTCACCCAAGATCACACAAAGTGCAAGGGGAGAGTATACGCTGCAACAACCTTATATGGTTTACAATGAACATAAAGTGCAAACTAGAAGTGTTTTTGTTCACACAAGATCGCACAAAGCATAATGGGAGAGGATACACACTTTCTAGTCTACCAAACACGAAAGAAAATGCACACACTCTTGTTATTTTTAGGTGCACCAAAGATAAATGTGTTAAATTGGTAAAGCACCAACTAAAGTGTGTAATTTGTATGTTCTTTTTAAGCCCAAATAAAGGTGAAGTTTGATTGTTTAATTTTATGCACCAAATCAAAAAATGAAAGTTTTTTTTGTCCAATTTTAAACACCAAAGTAAATGTGAGATGCATGAAATAAAACTAGCTCTAAAGTTATTCTAAACGAGTGTTTAATAAACACTTTTCAAATGCATCATGTGGGAAAGGTCCATCTCTATCAAAAAAAAACCAAAAAATAGACAGTAGTTAGTATTAGTCCTCAACAAAATATGTAATTAAATCAAAGAAATAAATCAGATAAAGGAATGAGACTATTTCCATAGAGACGCAGCTTTTCAAACAAAGGTGTGACACTGTCAAATGAAAAAGGCACCAATCTCTTACCAAGGCATATCCCTTTAACAAAGGTGCGGCTTGTTCCTCAAATAAAAGTAGAAAAACAGAGAACAGAGGCACGTCCTTAGGTATAAAGGTGTGTGACTATCAAATGAAAATGCGTGGACCTTTAAACAAAGGAACGCCTCTATAAAAAACAAAACTACAATTCTACCATGCACCTGCAAAATTTGACAAATCTTGAAGAAAAATGATCAATTAGGGATGTAGAGTCCTACCGAGCATGCCATTATGTAAATGTATAAAATCAACTAATCAAATAACATCAAATTGAACTATAAAGCTATGCAAATGATCAATTAACTATAAAATCTAATGAAATTATCCACAAAAGAGCAATTAAAATTCGCATAGTATGAAAGAACAAAGAAATTCAAATTGAATCTAACTAAACAATGCAAACCTCAATACCCTTATGTGATTATGCTCAATTTGGACGTGGAGTGCTCAATTCAAATAAAATCCATGATATTGCAAAGAAATTAAAGCTAGAAATGAAGTAAAATGGCTCACAAGATGCTCTCAAATTGATCAAATTGGGCAATCAATTCAAGAGAGTACTCAATGCTTGTGAATGAATTATTATGGAAAAATACTTACTATTTATAGAATTTTGAAATCATGATCAATGGTGAAGATCAAAAAGGATAATCAATGGATGAAATCGAGTGAGAGGAATGAACATGAATCAAGAATAAATCAAATAGTTGATAATCCATGAGACATGAATCAAAGATCAAAACAATGGTTCTAGATCCATGAGAGACTCAACCAATTCCCTAATTATTAGGAATTATGTTGGAAGATATTTCCACTTGGAGGGAAATATTTGAATTCAAAAAGGGAATATTCCATGGCAATATTCATTGTGCAAGTTGAGGAAATTGGAGCATTTGGAAATAAATTAGCTAATTAAACAATTAATTAAAATCATTTAATTGTGCAAGTGGATGAAATTAGAGGCTTTAATTAAATAATCACAAATTATTTAATCAATGTATTATTATGACATTTAACTAAATAATTTTCATTATTTAATCAAATGAGATTGAAATTAGCATGAAGAAAAGTGAGTTGACTAAATAAAATTGATTTATTTAATTAATAAGAGAAAAAGTGAATTTAACTAAATAATTGACATTATTTAATTAAATGGATGAATTATACATAATAGACTAGGAATGATGTTAGTAAGTGAAACCAAGTATGTGATATTATCAAGACAATTTTAAGTGTCTACAATATATTATAATACTCATTATTATAATAAATATGTATTAAGATATACATTTAAAATCATTTTTTTGCCAATATTAACATATATATATATATATATATATATATATATATATATATATATATATATATATATATATATATATATATATATATATCGATCTAATTTACACATGTATATGATATCCACATATGACTATACGTGGGTATTTCTACCTACACATGCTCACATGCATATATATGTATATATATGGTAACATTCATATATATGAGTTACTATATATATATGCATATATGCATTTAATGTATATACATATCCATTACATATATATACAAAGTACATAAGATAATGAATACAAGGATATAACACTATAACTCAAATCAATTAGACAATCACCCATACATTCTCATTAACCCTAACTATCACCAAGGTTTATTTACCAACTCTTAGCCCAATACTAACTTGACTAAGCTTGACTATCCTAGGGAATGAATGTGTGTGTTAGCTCAAGTAGTCACATTAGTGGTTGTCATACCAATTTCCTCTCCTAGGCGATACTCTCTCTCTCCTTACTGAAGAGCACGATTCTTTCTTGCATCAAACTTAATGCATCATGACGAAGTTAGCCGATAACATGAAATTAATATACATAATATATCATTTGCATCATCAAATCATTTAAAATCAATCCCATTATACTTCATATTCATTCATCTCATTTTTCATTGAAATATACAAAGACATAATCATGCATTAAAACATATTTATTCATAAAAAGTAATAGTAACTAGTAAATACCCAATGGGGTGTAACAATATTTCTCCTTCTATCTCTCCCTTTATTTATCTCTATCTCCTTATCTCTTGATATCTCTTACCCCTATATCTCTCCTCTCTCTACCTCTCTATATATCTCTCTCTTTTATCTATATTTCTCTGTCTCTCTCTTCTAATTTATATATTTAGATCTGTAACTCTCCCTCTCCTTAACACACCCGCTTTATATATCCATCTACTAATATCTCTCTTTATTTCAAGCTCCCTATATCTCCCTCCCTCTCTACCTATTTATATATTTGTCTCTCTTACATGTACACACACATTTTGTATTTCACCCTCCCTATCTCTATCTTTATCTATCTCTCTCCCTATCTATACCTATCTCTTTGTTACTTGTTTGGAACACCTCCTTTATCTATCAATATTTACTCCTCTATCTTCTTATCTCTCCCTCTTTCTCCTTGTCTATATCTCAATATATCTACCTCTCTTTGTTATTCACTCTCTCTCTTTGTTCTCTTTTTATCCATATATTTTCCTACCTCTATCTTCTTATCTCTCTATCACTCTCTATCCCTTGTTATCTCTCTATACCTTTTTCTATGTATATCTCTCCCTATCCCTCTCCCTTCTCTCTCCCTATCCATATATTCATCTACCTCTATATCCTTATCTCTTTATATCTCCCTCTATCTATATCTCTACCTCTCCACATCTCTCTCCTCCCTCCATCTCTATATATTGATAAATCTCTCCATATATATATTGAGATATATCCCCCCTCTCTCTTCCTCTATAGACCTATCTCTCCCCACTCTCTCCCTCCCTCCCTATCTCTCCCACTTTCTCTCTTTCTCTTCCTATATTTCCCTATCTCTCCCTCTCTCCATCTATACTTATTTATCTCTAATTATCTCTCTCTATCCCTCTAGATATCTCTCTATATATCTCCCTCTCTCCCTCTCCCTCTGCCTCTCCCCTTTTTATATATTAAGATATCTCTCCCTCTATCTTTCCCTCTCTAGAGCTATCTGCCCCCTCTCTCTACCTCTCTAGAGTTATCTCTCCCCCTCTCTCCCCATACCTAGACCTATCTCCCCCATCTCTAGACCTATCTCTCCAAACTATCTCTCTCTTCCCATATTTCCTTATATCTTTCTCTTTCTCTCTCCATCTCTATTTCTTAACTTCTCTCTATCTCTCTCCCTCTCCAACTCCTCCATTTTCACTCTCCATATATTGTTCTCTCTCTCTATCCATATATTTCTCTACCTCTATCTCCCTATGTCTCTATCTCTCTCTATCTATATTTCTCCCTCTTTCCCTCTCCCCTCTCACTCTCTATATATTGATCTATCTCTCCCTCTCTCTTCACTCTCCTCTCTCTCCCTCTCTATAACTATCTCTCTACCTCTCCCTCCCTCCCTCCCTCCTTCTACCTCTATCTCTCTCTTTGTCTTCCCATATTTTCTTATCTCTCACCCTCTCCATATATATTTGTCAAGCTCTCCCTCTCTCTATCTCACCTTTTTCCTTTATCCATCTAGATATCTCTTTATATCTATCCCTCTCCTCCTCTCTCTCTCCCTCTCTCCTCACCCCTCTCCCTCTATATCAAGCTATCTCTCCCTCTTTCCACCCTATCCTCTCTCTCTCTCTACCTATCACTCTCCATTTCTCTCTCTCTCTCTCTCTCTCTCTCTCTCTCTCTCTCTCTCTCTCTCTCTCTCTCTCTCTCTCTCTCTCTCTCTCTCTCTCTCTCTCTTTATATATATATATGTGTGTGTGTGTGTGTGTATCTATCTCTCCTTATTTCTTCTTACCCCCCTCTATCTATCCCTCTTTCTCCCTCTCTCCCTTTATCTCCATGTCTTTGAGCCCTATTAGAACAATAAAAGTAGGTATAAATGTGAGTGCATTATAATTCACCCATGTTTGTTGTAATTCTAAAAAATGGTAAAAAGGAATGTACATCCTATGATTTTGGACCCACATGCTTTGTTTTACCCTACAATATATACTTTGTCCCACATAAGCACATAATTTTCATGGTCTTGACAAAAATATCAATTATTGCCTAATAATTCCACCACTTATTTTTATTTTTTTGACATAGAAGAATCAAATTATAATAGTTTAGATTGAATTTGATAGTGTGAACTAATAGTTTCAAGATTTGAATATTTGGAATAATAATTATCATGTTTTGTGTTTGAATTTGATAACATATAATTTTTGTTTTCATATTTTTTACTAATTCTATTAGATTGATATAGAATTAAACATCATAAGAAGGAAGTTGGTGAAAAAATTCAAAAACAAACTAGAAAATATCATGCAATTAATAAAGTGAATCCAAAAGTTTAAGGTATGTTCTCTTTTATTTTTCCCTTTTGTTCATACCCCCTTCTCATCATGGTTCATGTGCTACATATCCTATTGGCACTTCACTTTATTATAGCTTAATTGTTGACCCTTCCAAGGTTCATATGCCTTCTCTTTTCAATAATTTTGATATTGTCACTAATTTATTTAATTCTCAAGATTTTTTTATCATTAAACTCACTTATCCAAGCTAATATCAATAAAAGTAATAAAATTATATCTCAACTATAATATTTGAAGTGTTTTATCAACCCTACAAGTGGACCTAGATCCTTAAATTTTCATTGATGCACTAGATAGTAATTTTATTACATACTCATCTTTGTTATTATCCATCATCCTAAAAACCTATGAGGAGACTAAGTGAGATATTTTTTAAATTTAAGGGATAATAAATCAAGTGATAGGAAACCTAGATCTTTTTGAAGTGCTATATTATTGAGTGTACCTAGATCTATGCCTTCCTTTATTGACACTTGTCTTCCTATGTTTCATGATGTAGAGATTCTCAAAGTCTAAATTAAATTTGACCTTGTGATATTAGATCTCCTCTCTACCTTGAATTTCAAATATATACAAAGATAACATAAACCTAAAAATTATTCTAGTCCCTCCTTCTACCTCAAGTATAATTATGTGTAATTTGACATGTTCATTAACTCAATTGAAGTAGTAAGTGTAATTTGCATATCTTCTAATGAGATCAATTATCCTTTACATATATGTGGCCACATTATGGTCATGCAATATAATTGAATCACCATTGCAATGTTCTATTTCAAGGGCACTATAATACTTAAAAATTTATTCAAATAAAAAAGTGGTTAGTTACACAAGATTATTAGTGTTTTTAGATCTATTATTTATCATAACCTAACTAAAACATTTGTTTCTATTAGGAATCCCTTTAGAGTTTATAAACTAGAAGTAAACACACATGCAAGCACACAATTTTAGAAATATAATAGTAAATTGTAGGTTTTCATCCTAAAATTAATATCATATAATAATCAAATGTATAAAATATTGTGAAAGAAATAAGGGTTTATAGTTACAAGGAATGTCTAAAAGGACCTTTATTGAGAGAGGGAATCCAACTCCCTTTCATGAGGTTGAGAGAGATAAAACCCTTTAGGATTGAAGTGGGTACTATAATGATAAGATAGCTATACATGAATCCTTTTGGTGAGAGAGAGAGAGGGGTATGATACATTACTGGATACAATCACTATAAAATACTAGAATTTTGTATGGAAATTGTATTGATGCTATAGGAGTTTAATAAAACATTTTATTTCTAGAATTTAATTTCTTCAATTGTACAAGGATGTAAGGGATGTGTATGTGGGCTACTATATTGGGTAGTACTTTATTAAAAAAAAAAATTGTACTTTCAAAAAATCCCTAACAATCAAGAAAAAGTTACAAAATTGAGTTTGACCTTTAAAGTCCATTGTGTTATCATAGGGTTTTTGCAAGTCATAATATTGTAAACCTACAATAATGACTATATTATCAATCTAAGGTATTCTTATATTCATCATTATAATAACTTTACTTATTTCTATTTGTAGTATATGCCTTAGATTTTATCTTTCTAGCAAACATAATGAATATGTGAGGTTGGAATTCTACTCTTACTTCATGGATAGTTTTATATTTTTTCCTATATGATATCCTTTTTTGATGCTTAAGAGTTTCTCCCATTCACAAAAATCCATGCCTAAGGAAGATAATTGAATTTTTCTCGGTTAACAACTTTCCGTCCTTGCTCTATATAGTGAATTTATGGATTCCTAATGCAATTGAGAAAAAAATACAAATTTATCTTGCTTTCCTATACTTTACCAATCTACAAATTGATATTAAGGTGTTTTTGGATGTCATTGAGTTGCTTTCATTATGCATTACATTTTTGTTTGTTTATCATTTGATGCTTTATCATACCATGAATCAACTAATCTCCATGTATTATTTATAATTGATATTCATAATGCCAACAAAATGACCAAATACTTAAACATTAGAGGAGCATAAGCCAAAAATGTGAAGAAAAGAGAACGAATGAGGCTACTTCATGAAAGTAAGAAATGGAATACCATAGAAGAATATATCATCTTTTCCAATTGAAGATGAACATTAAGCATACACTAAAGGAATGAAAGAGAATAATTTGTAGAAACACAAGAAATGAATGCAAAATCTTCATGCGAAGAGGAAATTAAATCCTAGAGTTGAAGGTATCTTTCCCATCTTAAGATGATATTGAAAATTTCCTTAATCACCAATTAAAAAACAATAAACATGCCAAATATTCAAAATAAATTAAACATTCCAAATATTGATACAATTTTACCATTGAGAATACCTCTTAGAATTTTTCTAAGAAAACCTATTTTAAATTAAAATTGATGATAATTTTTTAAAATGAATGGTTGATCTAAGATTTTGAATTGTACTTGTCAAAGAAATGTGAATAAAATATTGATATTTTTATGAAAAATTAAATGAAATAGGAAAATGTTAATTATTTGTTGAAATGATGAGAAATATTAATTTTAAACCCATAATGAAGATATTGGCCTAAGAACATCAAATACTAATAGTGAAATTTTTATTGTAAAAAATATAATGAATACATATGCAATTGTGCATTTGAACTCATGCACCAAAGATAGTAATGTTACATTGAATCTAATTACATAAAAAATAGTAAGTAATCATGATGCAGGAACATCCAGGGCCAAGAACAATCTTGCATCATTTTATGTGTTGTTTGATTGAATAAGGGAGAAACAAGTTCTATCGGTGGGACATCAACTCATCGGCAGGACATTTATTTTGGTCCCATCAATGCACCGATGGTGTTGCATTGTCTTCGATGAGAGTATGTATCATCGGTGGGACTCCATCTTGAGTCTCCCCAATGGTCCAATAAGTCCTTCAATGTGTAAAGTGTTCATCAGCGAGACTTCTTCATTTTGGTGGGAGGTGATTGGGGATCTCATCGACAAGGCAATGGTGGACTCGGTAGCATGAGCAGTACAATATGTGCAACAGCCAATGGCGGTGGATGGTGATACCTGGCAGAATGAGATCAGATGAATTCCACATCATTGTTGTGGAATCCATCTCCATTGATTGACTTGATGAAGCTATTGATAATCAGGTAATGACATTGTGATACTACAACATGAGGAGAGATGAACGCTAAGGCTGACCTGAAGGAATAAGATAGTATGTAGTGTTATCAAGTGAAGGAAGAAGAAAGGGGAGAGGGGGTCAAGTGTGGTGAAGTGAAGAACATAGAGTTACTCTAAATAGAATTTCCTAGATGTATCTCTATTATTGAATAAAGAGAAAATATGTGTTCTCTTATTGCATTTGGTTGATCTTTCTATGTGTGAGTGTATGTGTGAGTTGGTTGCAAGATTGGATAGCCTGACAAGGCCCTTCAAGCTTGAATGCACCAAGTGGTATCAGAGCAAGGTTTGCTCCTGAGAAGGTGTCAAGCATTTACAAAGTCCTATAGAGAATTTTTTGTGGGTAAGTGAGCGAGAAGGAAACCTACAGCTATAGAGGACTTGCATAAGATGGCACACAAAGGACATGGAAAAGGATGTAGGGTGCAAAGAGAAACAAACCCTATCCTAATAGATATGTTGAGAGGAATTGCAAACAAATTAGAGACTTTCAAAAATGCACAGTGAAGAGGTCATCATGTCAATGATGTGAGTGATGAAGAAGAAGAATAATAGGTTGAAGTTGAAGGAGAACAACTAAAACTTGATCAAGGAGAAGAGAGGTTCATTTGAGCCCTAACTAGAATAAATACCAAACCCCATTTTGACCCTCCTGAATACAAAGGGAACTTGAATTTTGATGAATTACTAGATTGGATTACTAATATGGAGAAGTACTTCAAATTTGAAGGTACTGAAGATGACAAGAAGGTGAGATATGCCTGCAAAAAGTTGAAGGGGCATACATCCCTATGGTGGGATCATTTGTAGACTAAAAGAAAAAGAAGAGGCAAGGAGAAGATAAAATCATGGGACCGCATGGTGAAGAAACTGAAAGAAAAGTTCATGCATGTAGACTATCAGATATGTTTGTTTAGTAATTATAGAACTTGAAGCAGAGAGAGTCTAGTGTCAAGGAGTACACTGAAGAGTTCTATCAATTGAGTATTCAAGAAAATCACACTAAAGATGAGGTTGAGAAAGTTGCAAGATACCTAAATGGGTTGTGAGTGTCCATTCAAGATAAAATAAGTTTTCTCAAGTTGTAGAACATGGAAGAGGCTTATCAATGTGCCCTAAAAGCTTAGGAGAAATTAAACAAAGAGTAACAAAGCAACAATAGGGGTAGAGGTAAAAATACCCACGGTCAAGGACAAAGCAATGGTGGAAGAGGATATTCTACCAAACATGATGGAGAAGGTACCTCTCAAGATATGAGAGGTAGAAGAGATTTATGAGGAAAAGGAGATTCATCTCGAGGAAAAGGTAATTTTGGAAGAGGAAGAGGTAGAGGATTCACTGTTACATGCTACAAATGTGGAGAGATCAGGCACAAGTCTTTTGAATGCCCAAAAGTTCAAGGTGGAGGCAAAGGAAAAGAGGCCAGAGTGCATGTGGCCCAAGCTAAAAATGAAATGGTGGAAACTTCAAAGCATGGTGAAGATCCAGAGGACAGAGAATCCTTGATGATAAGGAATATTTTATTAAGTCCTGAGAAGGTAGAAGCAAAACCGATATAGAGAAGGAATTTGTTCAGAACCAAATGCAATTCAAGTGGTAAGTGTTGTAAAGTAATTGTAGATAGTGGTAGCATGGACAATATTGTGTCTGATGAAATGGTGAGGAATTTGAAGCTAAAACGAATGAAGCATCCCAGTCCATACAAGGTTTTGTGGTTGTAGAAGGAGCATCAATTAGTGGTAAGAGAACAATGCTTGGTTAATTTTTCAGATTGGTGAATACAAGGATGAAATACTTTGTGATGTAATTCCAATGGATGCCTATCATAGCTTGTTGGGAAGACCATGGCAGTTTGATTGTTAGGTTGTTCATGATGGTAAGAATAATACATATACCATTAGGAAGGATGGTCAAGAATTTACTTTGAATCCTATGAATGATAAGGATAAAGACACATAAGGTAACTCCAAGGTGTGTTTTGTCATAGGAAAGCAGTTCCTAAAGGATCTGAAGAAGGATGATGTTTGTTATGCATTAGTATCACAACCACCTCAAAACCTGACAGTAGAAAAGGAAGAAAATATTCCAATAGAAATTCAAGAATTGGTTGATGAGTATGTTGGCATAATGATGGATTTAGCAGATGGATTGCCCCCAATGAGAGAAATCAGTCACTATATGGATTTGATTCTAGGTTTAAGTTTTCCAAACAAGGAACCATATAGGATGACACCACAAGAGAATGAGGAAATAAATAGAAAAGTTCAAGAGTTGTTGGACAAGGGTTTGATTAGGCAGAGTCTCAATCCATGCGTTGTACCTACAGTATTAGTGCCTAAGAAGGGAGGTGAATGGAGGATGTGTATAGACTCTCTTGCCATTGATAAGATTACTATTAAATATAGATTCCCATTACCCAAAATGGATGGTTTAATGGACTGTTTGAGCGAAGCAAGGTATTTCACGAAGATTGATCTAAAGAGTGGTTACCATCAAATCAAAATTCATGAAGGGGATGAGTGGAAGACAACATTTAAGATGAAGGATGGATTGTATGAGTGGTTGGTCATGACATTTGGATTGAAAAATGCACCTAATACATTCAAGAGATTGATGAATCAGGTGTTGAAGCCCTATCTTGGTAAGTTTGTTATAGTTTACCTTGATGACATTTTAATTTTCAGCAAAATAAAAGAACATTTAGAACATATTAGAATTGTTTTGCAAAGATTAAAAGAAGAGAAGTTAATGGTGAATCTGAAAAAGTGTACTTTCATGAAGAAAGAGTTAGTGTATTTGGGATTTTTAGTTTCTAAGGAAGGATTAAAAATGGATCTTGAAAAAGTAAAGGCTATTGTTGAGTGGCCATCACCAAGGAGTACTTTTGAAGCCAATAGATTTCATGGGTTGATGAGCTTCTATAGGAAGTTCATAAGGAATTTTAGTGGGATATGTGCTCCCATCACAGAGACAATGAAGGGAATGAGAAAAGAGTTCCAATGGACAGTTGTAGTAGAGAAGAGTTTTCAGTTGTTGAAAAGCAAGGTGACATAACAACGGGTGCTGGCGTTACCAAAATTTGGAAAAATTTTCCAATTATATTGTGATGCAAGTGGAACAACAATTGGAGGAGTTCTCAATCAAGAAGGAATATCAATAGGGTACTTCAGCGGAAAGTTGAATGAAGCCAAGAGGAAATGTTCGGTGTATGATCAGGAGTTCTATGCGATTTTGCAAGCACTCAAAAAGTGGAGGCATTGTTTATTACCGAAAGAATTTTTGTTGTATACAGATCATCATTCCCTACAGTTCATAAACAACCAAGGTAAGTTGAACCATAAGCATATGAAGTGGGTTGAATTCTTGCAAAGTTATTCTTTTGTGTTAAAATATAGAAGTGGTAAATCCAAAAGAGTTGCTAATGCACTAAGTTGGAGAACTTTGTTGTTGAGTGAGATGAGAGTGAATGTTGTTAGTTTTGATGCATTGGGTGAGTTGTATGAGCATGACCCAAATTTCAGAGAGGCATGGTTAGCGTGTAAGAACCCAACTGAATTGGATCGAACTCCATGGTTGGAGTATTTCATTTAGAAGAACTTGTTGTTCAAGGAAAATAAGTTTTGCATACCAAGAGGTTCCATGAGGGAGAATCTCATTAATGAAAAGCATAGTGGTGGATAAGGTGGAAATTTTAGAATAGATAAGAGAATTATGTTGTTGAACGAAAGCTATTATTGGCTAGGAATGAGTGTGGATGTCAAGAAAATGGTGCAAGGATGCAAATTTTTTTAGAATGTGACTCAACAAGGTAATGATTCATTTTTTTTCGTTGTTAATAGATTTTCAAAAATGGCTCATTTTATTCCATGTTAGAAAACTAGCGATGCCTCCCATATAGCAAAAAAAATTTGAAAGAAATAGTTTGGTTGCATGGCTTGCCTAAGAGTATCATATTTGATCAGGATACAAAGTTTATTGGTCATTTTTGGTGGACATTGTGGAAGAAATTAGGCACACATTTGGGTTTTAGTTCATCCTACCATCCATAAACAGATGGATAGACTAAAGTCGTGAGCAGGAGCTTTGGTAATCTCCTTTGATGTTTGATTGGAGACAAACCATAGCAGTGATATTTGCTACTATCCTAGGAAAAGTTTTCCTATATAATCTGGTGAACAGGAGTATTAGAAAAATTCCATTCAATGTGGTGTATGGTTTCAACCATAGGGGTGTAGATGAACTCAGAGATAGCATAAACCTAGAGAAAACAAGTGTTGTTGTGGAGCATTTTGCGGAATATATCAGAGATTTGCATAAAGAAGTGAAAGAAAAGTTGGAGAAGAGTACAACTAACTATAAAGAGTCTACTGACCATCGCAGAAGAGAGTAGGAATTTTAGATTAGAGAACTAGTCTAGGTTCATTTAAGAAAGGAGAGGTTTCCATAGGGAACCTATAATAAGTTAAAACAGAAGAACACAGGTCCTTGGCAGATCCTATGTAAGTTTTCAGCCAATGCATATGAAGTTGAACTTCCAAAGAGTGTAGATATATCTCCTATCTTCAATGTCAGTGATCTATACAAGCATTTTGATGAAGAGACAAGTACTCAATCACATTCACCTATTAATATGGATTGGGTGAACTAGCTACTAGAGAAGCAAACCGAAGAAGCAGATGCAATTATTGATTCTAGGGTTGCAAAGAAAACACGTGGTAAGAAATACCCACAGTACCTAGTTCACTGGAAGGGAAAATCAGTAGCAGAAGCATCTTGGTTGAAGGCACATGCACTGGCTCAGGTTGGACTGTCGGTTCTAGACTGGCCCAAATGTTCCTGAGTCCTCACTCATGGAACATTTCTCCTACCCTGGGTGTCTAATGCAGGAAAATCTAGGGCCAAGAAAAATCATGCATTGATTTCTATGTTGTTTGATCGAATAAGGGAAAAATAAGTTCTATCAGTGGGACATCAACTCATTGGCAGGATGTTTCTTCTAGTCCCATCGACACACCGATGGTGTTGCATTGTCTTTGGTGAGACTATGTATCATTAGTGGGACTCTATCTTGAGTCTCCTCAATCGTTCGATGAGTCCTTCAGTGTGCAAAGTGCTCGTTCATGGGACTT
Organism: Sequoia sempervirens; assembly: GCA_007258455.2. Classification (NCBI taxonomy): domain Eukaryota; kingdom Viridiplantae; phylum Streptophyta; class Pinopsida; order Cupressales; family Cupressaceae; genus Sequoia; species Sequoia sempervirens. The sequence continues at coordinate 202,976,985 of VDFB02000013.1, read as the reverse complement.
CTTCATTTTGGTGGGAGGTGATTGGGGATCTCATCGACAAAGCGATGGTGGACTTAGTAGCACGAGTGGTACTATATGTGTGATGGTCAATAGTGGTGGATGGCGACACTTGGTAGAATGAGATCAAATGAATTCCACATCGTTGTTGTGGAATCCATCTCCATTGGATAACTTGATGAGGCTACTAATAACGAGGTAACGACATTGTGATACTATGACATGAGGAGAGATGAACGCCAAGGCCGAGCTGAAGGAATAAGACAATATGTAGTGTTAGCAAGTGAAGGAAGAAAAAAGGGGAGAGGGGCTCGAGTGTGGTGAAGTGAAGAATAGAGAGTTAATCTAAACAAAATTTCCTAGATGTATCTCTATTATTGAATAAAGAGAAAATATTTGTTCTCCTATTGCATTTGGTTGATCTTTATGTGTGAGTGTATGTGTGAGTTGGTTGCGAGATCAAATAGCTTGAAAAGGCCCTTCGAGCTTGACTGCACCAAATCAAATAAAGAAAGGTCATGGAAAACAAGTTGAGAACTAAAATAAGTACAAAAAATATAATGAAAGACGTTGGGAAGCATAAAGGAGTTCAAGACAAAAATAGCAATGAACTATAGGAATTATCTAGTAGACTCCCATAGAAAGATAAAATTATTTGAATCCTTGAAATACCTAATTTAATCATTTTGAAGAGATATCACAAGAGTATCACCTAATTAAAAAAAATTTGTAAAAAAGAGAATTGGTTGTTGAAATCATGAGCTACATTCAAAGACTTTTTTTGGAATGAATCAAACATAGTTTTTTCTAAATTTGTAGAGATGTGTTGTCAAATAAAAATTAGTCAAAGGAATTTCAAAATGGAAAGAATTTTCTTACATAAAAATAAATTAAACACACACAACTTGTTTTTTATTAGATAAGCAAGGGCTTTGATACCATACACCAACTAAAAATGGAGAAAAAATAGCCCAAAGAAATAGGTTAGTGAAACAACTAACCAAACAACAATACAACTAAACATTAAAAACACTAGCTAGCCTTATAGGACCATAAATGGGCTCACAGGCCAGAAGTAAGATTACCATCAAGGTATGTAGGCCTCTTATCATCATCAAAAAAAAATTGAAAACAATATTATAAACAGGTCGTGAGCCATAAAGATAAGTCCATATAGTCTAAACAACATAATTATGTCTTAATAAAACTATTTAAAATAATATCCAATCAAACTAAAAACAAAAAGCCATAGAACTAGATAACATCTATTTTTCACAGTAGCAATCAACTCCCAATTATCCCTGAGATCAGATATAAACTTCTTCTAATCAGTGTCCCCAAAACTAGTATCATCTTTATTTTCCATCAGCTTCCCTTGCCTCTTGAGTTATTTCCCAATCTTAGTTTTCCCTGAAATAGTGCCAACAACATCACATTTCATAAGGCCATCCATGACCTTCATCAAAGTGCAGATTTCACTTTCCATCTCTTCTATTTTAACCTACAAAATATTTATTTGATTTATCAAATCACCATTAGTAACATTCTTTATATCATCCATCAGGGTAACAAAGAAGTCATTTTCAGTCTCTTCTTGACCTACCACAACACCAGCCTTAGTAAGTTTATCACCTTCCACATACTCCTCTTCCATCGTAATTTCTTCCTCCATTTCTTCCTCACCCCCTTATTTCTCACTATAATCCTCACTTTTTTTCCCTTCACTTTCATCATCATTCATCACTTCAAACTCCTCATTAAAAGTGAGAACCACTTCCTCCCTGTCAAGAGCAATTTTTTTCCCTTTATCCTTATCCCCCTTCTCCACAAAAGCAACTTTCATTAGGTGAGAAGACATCTCCCACCTTTATTAGAAGTACATAAACCATCATCATTCACAACCTTTTGTTCACCATCATTATCCTTAGTGATAATAATGATATTTTTGTTTTTAGGGTTTTTTGCACCAAATTTTTACTTTTAGGAGGTTCCAACATTAATGCGGAATGTTTCCTCTTTCTATGGTAGTCTTCAACAATTCTATTTCCATAGTAGGTAGAGCAAGTTTAGGCTTAGGGTTCTTATTTTTAGAGATAACTTTTTTGCTTCTGCAACCATGGTCGTTAATAGAAGGCAAAGGATTCCAATCAATAGGCTCAATCCTAATAATGGACTTTTGAGTTTTTTGACCAGAAGGAGGGTTTGCATTCTTAGGAGGGTTAGCAATGTTTAGAGCAACATTTCTAGGAGGGATATCATGACCCAACACCTGAGGTTTTCCATGCAGATTGTTTGAGAGTGCATATTTATACAAAGCCATAATAAGGCCTTGTTGAAAGGGTGGGGACACACCTTTCTCAATGATTTATTGTAGGGAGGAGAAAAGACAGAAAGGAACGTTTATTTTCTCATTGTGCCTAATATGATTAAGAATAGGGAAATGATAAACATGCATAGTCATATATTGACCCTCGAGTGTAAAATAACACATTACATAAAGGCTTACCACAACATATGATGGAGGGAGTTCGAGGTGAGCATATACCCATTCTGTAATATTTTGAGCTTCTCCCCTTTTTCAAAGAAACTATCCACAAATCTTTGATATTCTTTGTTTCTCTTCTTAATTATCTTCATTACGTCATTGGCCAACCCCATAGCCTCCATAATCAATTGAGGCATGACCACAAAGTTAATAGTGTCGATAGACACTTGACCTCCCTGCCATGAGTTGATGAATTTAGAGGTCAAAGTGTTATTGTATCCCCGCATAGCCTGGAAGAAGGATGTCAACCAAGCTTTTACAAAAATGTCCCAATGCTCCACATTTTGCTTCAAACTGTCACAATTCACTAGCGTTGTTCTCTTCTGAGGACCACCCATTTTCATATAATGTAGGCTACTGCTACCCTTCTTTCTACTAAAACACTTATTCAAATACAAACACAAAACCTTAATACTAGTATAGAGAGCTCTATAATAGTAGAATAAAAGAGATAATATGAAACTTTTATCACCAAAACACCAAACTAATAGCTGCCAAAGAATAATAAGGTGGAGAACAATCTAGAGATTATTCAAGTTATGATTGTCTGTAACATATTTAATAAGAATTAAATCATAGTTTCCAAACCCCTCCTCGATAAAATAGGTAGAAAGGGCATGAAACACATGGGATCAACAGACACACGAGAAAAGACTAATATATCATAATTAAGCTAGCCTTTTCAAACCAAGAACCCTTAATAATAATGCCTTCATTAATACCATCATCATTAATAATATTAACATAATTAATCATCATCTACACAATACAATCCCCTTTTAATTTTCCTTGATTAAACACCATATTAACATCCATTCTAACATCTCCTTTAATCCACAAATATCCCATTATAACCCTACTAAATATTAAATGATGACTCATATTTCTCCTTAATAATTATTTCTTTGATATGAAATGACATAGAGGAAAACTCCCAATACACCCAGTTATGATGCTTTAGTGCTTCGTTGGTAGTTGTACCAACATCACAATTCCCTTTCTTATATGAATGTTAGACTTTGTACTAAAGGAAGGTCCTTAAAATTCATCTATTATCATCCATGAAATCTTTGATCTCCCATGAAATAGTTGCTTCCCCTTTCAAATTATTAATTTTGAATCACCTTCGATGATAACTTTAGTGTATCCAAGATCCTTCATTCTTTTTAGCCCACCCCAAACAACCATGGCTTCGGTAGTATTATTAGAACAAAATAAAATATTATTACCATAACATTCTATTAAATTACCTTGATGGTTTCTTATAATCCCTCTTGCTCTGGCTAATCCAGGATTCCCCTTCAAGCATCCATCAAAATTACAGTTAACCCAACCAACCTCAAGAGGAGACCAAGTTTTGTTTTATTCTGGTTAGAAATTTGACCCAATTAACTCTAGTTAGATCCTGTTTAAGCCCCCATATTGTTTAATTCTGATCTTTTTCAGAAGGCATATGTTTTTAGGAAGCATAAACTCCCACATTAATGCTTTCTTATATTTAGTATTTTATAGCTATAAAAAATTCATTACTGCTTGTAGACTCTCTAAAGAGCCTATTATTTCTCTCCTTCCATAACCCCCACAAAACGAAAGGAGGAACTTGTCTCCAAAGATCCACTATAATATTATGAGAATAAGGAAAACCTTGCCAACTATCAACAAACTACTTAATTGAGGAAGGAAAGACCCAATCAATCATCAACATAGGAAGAAAGTAGGACCAAAATTCTCTAGAATAGGAACAATGAAAAAATAGATGCACTATACTCTCCAAGTTATCTTTATAGAGACAACACCTATTAATAAATTGAAAACCCTTTTGTTTAGGTTATTAGTGGTAAGAATGTTCCCATGAACAACATCCCACCAAAAACAATCCACTTTAGGGATCAAGTTTTTTATCCAAACCTTTTCCCATTGAAATTCACTTAGAGAAATCAATGGCTTTTCCATCATCTCATAAGTAGACTTCATTGAAAGGAACCTTGAAGGGAGCTTAGTCCATATTCACTCATCTTCTCTATCCTTTGAGAAAAAAACTTCACCTATGTATTGTTTAGGGTTTGAAAAGAAGCATCATGTTGGTGTAAATAAAGTCTTGTACCTACTTCATTCATTACTAGGGGACTTATTTACATCTTAGTTAAGTTTACTTAGGTCATAGGAAGGAATCTTTCCAGAAGGTGTTAGTTGTCATTAGTTGTTATCTTATCCTTTGACAACTACTACATGTGAACCTAGGTAAGTGTGATTAGTTGTCTCATGTCATATGATTAAGACACTTGTCATAATCCTATGAAATCTTGCATCTCACCTTGGCTATATAACCAAGGGGTCTCTCATTGTAAAATCATCCATCTCAAATCATCTTATATCATTGACATTGAATACAGTTTATTCTTGTCATATTCATCTCTCTCTTTTGTTCTTTCCATTTGGTCTCAAGATCTTAGCATCCATAGCCAATTCTAACATGGTATCAGAGCAGGTTGGGTGCCATTGGAGAGTTTTTTTCTGAAGAGAGATCTCAGATTTGGGGGTGTTCCAATTTTTGGCTCTTTATTGCAAGTTCAAATCAGAGCTTGTTAGTGCAAAATTGAGCTCACCATTGCGTCTGGAGTGATCGAGAAAGTCGATTTTTCCTTTTTTTTGTCCAAATCAGACATTTGAGGCCAAATCTGTGAGGGTTTGAAGCTGAAGTGTGGTTGCCATATCCATAAGGTAGCTACATTTTTGGAGCATTTTGGGTCAAATCTGACCCTACCATTGCGTCCAGAAGGGCCAAAAACCCTAAGATCAACTATCAAATCTTCCAAATCAGAGTAGTTGTCAAGTGAGGCAAAACAATTTTTCTCAGAGAGCCGTATGGTCCCCAAGTCGCCATCATTACTCGACGGTACGATTTTTCAAAAAAAAATATATATAAAAATTTTGCTAGAAATTGTTTGAAAAAATTAAATCAGACGATATATTTTTATATTGTAAAGTTTAAAAAAATAAAATAAAATAAAAATTAGTTTGTATAGTCTACAATCCACAGATTGTACCATGTTGCAGGTGTACCTGCAAGTGCCACGTGGGCACGCAGGCCCCACCCTCCACCGCCTACCACATAGGCCTCCACGTGGGTAGGAGGCCCCACATCTCACCTCCATGGGAATCCACATAAACTGCTGGTGCTCATTGAAAAAAAATTCATCGGCGGGTCTGGTAAAGTTCTCCGGTAATCACCCAAATATTATGGCATGAGTAAAGGTATATCCCGACAGTACTTGAAGAATATTCTGGCAAAGTGCAATGCGGCAGTGACGAGCACGGGACAGTCAATTTCAAGCTCGTGAAGTCCTCTGACGGTCATATACGCGTCAAATTTATGCTCATCATTGGATGATGTCAGCATGACATCATCATTTTTAGAAAAATTTCCCCCCCCTCTCCAATGAGTTTTTTAATTTTGCAGCTCAACTTCGAAGGCTCATAACTCGATCATTTTGACTCCTTTTTTAAAGCAATTTTTTTTTATTTGGGCTAATTTATCATGCCCTTCACATTGGTGCAATCAATTTTTTTTTTGGGTGCCAATTTTTTCCAGAAATTTCAGATTCTCATAGGTGTTGTTGCTTCGTCCTCATTTTGGGAACTTCGGGAGCTCATATCTTGCTCCTACAGTAACATTTTTGGGTGCAATTTTTTTTGAAAGTGCATGACTTTTTGTGTACTTATCAAAGGTATGATCATATTGATCTCATTTTGTACCAAAATTGTACTTGATACTGTGGCCTATTTTGGCATCTATAAGCACCAAAATCAAAGTCCACTTCGCTGTTTTTGGAAAGTGGCAATTGTAAATGCACTAAATATTAAGTGCCAACTCAGATATGCTTGGGAGGTTTCTTGATTGAGTGATTTGCGGGGGGGTCTCTTGGTGCATTATCTTGATCTATTTGCTTGTGCTCTCTTTATTTCATGGATCATTCTAAGGTTCCTTTGGACACATCATATAATTATTCAACATGGCATAAAAATGCATGGAGTATTCTAATGACAGAAGGTCACACTCTATATGTTGAAAATAAGGTACCTAAACCTACAGATGTAGATAAAAAGTTAAAATGGATGATCAAACATACCAAAAGACTTGATTTGTTGTTCCAAATTGAATCATGTAAGAATTCTCATGAAGCTTGGAACAAATTGAAAACATTGTATGGTACTACAGATGAAGTAAGAGGCTATCAAATTGATAATGAATTGATGAATCTTGATCCTAAGAAATTTGACAACATCCAAGACTACATCACTAAGGTTAATGATCTAAGAGAGCAATGTAAAGCATGTGGAATTGATAAGAAGGACATCCAGTTGGTCTACAATACAATGAACAAACTCGGTCCTGATTATGCTTCTTTTTTTTCTAGCTTTCATACTTAGATTAACTATGGGGTCTACATATACTACACCTTCATTTGCATCATTTTCTGAGATGTTGATACATGAGCAACAAAAGCTTATCTCAATGGGTCTCATCAAGACTTCTAAATCTCAGGCATTGTTGGTTAGTTAGGTGAAAGAATTTGAATCAGATAAGAAACAAAAGAAAGCAAAGAATAATTAACATTCAAATCAAGCAAAGAAGAAATCATCTGAGAAGGAGAGGCTTTTTTGTGCATATTGCAAGAAGGATGGACATGAAGAACACTATTGTTACAAGAAGGATATTGATGAGTTGAAACATCTTCTCAAAAAGAATCACATTGATTTGCCTTCTAGAATGTTTGAATCTCATCCTCCTTCTTCAAAACAGTCTAAAAAGGACAAAGGTCAAGCATCTACATCAGGAAATAAAGGACAAGCTCTTTGTGCTCTTTCAGGTCCAGGATCAGGGAGATGGATTCTAGATTCAGGAGCATCTCATCATATGGCATCTTCACAGACTATCTTCTCTTCATTTCAGCCTTGTACTATGTCTCCTATCTTGATGGGAAACATTACATACATGAGTGTAATAGGAAATGGATCTATTAGTTTTGGGGACAACATTTTTTAGGATGTTTTGTGTGTTCCTCATTTCATGAACAATCTTCTTTCCATATATTAGATTACACATGGTGGATATGGGAGGTATGTGGATTTCACACCTGATTCGGTCATCATTCGAGACTTGGAGACTCGAGAGATCATTGCTACTAGGGTGGTTGATCATTCATCTTGGTTGTATACCTTTGCACAATTTTCTTTTGATGATGACCTTGTTCCTACGACTGTTGATCATATGAACCATGATTCAGAGGAGACATTTGGCTTCTTGAACTTGGGTGTTCTCACATCAAATCTAGCTCTTGAGCCATTCATTTCATCTCCTCCATATATTGTTGTAGTTGATGATACTTGTGATTCAATGCAGCAGGACATACATAGTCTTCCAGATATGGCTACTTTGGATGGCTTCTTGACATGTATTTCAGACTTGTTTGTGGAGTCTCATCTTGCAGATTTGGAGGACATCATTGATATCATTCATCTTCTCTTTGATGAAGATGCACCTTCTTCAGTTGTTGTCAGGGAACACTTTGACCCTCTTGTTCATTCTCTACATGATCATTCTTCACAGTTTGGCGTGAGTGTGGATACTTTTGGAAAACATTTGGAGGAGGCTTCTTTGTCTTTAAAGGGGATATTTTTGTCTTTGGATCATGTTCTACTCTCATCTCTACTATATGTTGGATTTTCCTCTTCAGCAGTGTGGCATAGAACACCTGTTTGGAGTGTGTCTACTTTTGACATCGACATGGAAACACTTGAGCATGCTTCAGAGACATCATCCACCATCCATCTTCTTGACATCCTGCATACATCCATAGTTTTGTTTCCTCCTAAGGGGAGGAATGTTGTTTGGCGAGATTGGATCATCTTCAACATTCAATGTCGAGCTTCTACCATCATTGCAGGAGACTCAACATTGAGGGGGGGCTTCCTTGTCTCTCTTCTACTTCTCTCTTATGGGGGGGTCTTTTCCTCACATGGGTTTTTTACCTTCTCATGCTTCATTGAGAGCATTTCACAATTCTTTTTGTATTTCATCTCTCTTTTGGGAAGGAGTTTTGTCCCACTAGGTTTTCTTCTTTTCTCCATTTGTAAGAGATTGCATTGTGTGTGTACATGGGTACCTAACATGGCCTAGTAGCCGAGACCCATCTTTGCATCTTTGTGTCATTTGCATAATAATCTGCTACTCCCTAAGTTTCACTTAAGGGGGGGTGTTGGTGTAAATAAAGTCTTGTACCTACTTCATTCATTACTAGGGGACTTATTTACATCTTAGTTAAGTTTACTTAGGTCATAGGAAGGAATCTTTCCAGAAGGTGTTAGTTGTCATTAGTTGTTATCTTATCCTTTGACAACTACTGCATGTGAACCTGGGTAAGTGTGATTAGTTGTCTCATGTCATATGATTAAGACACTTGTCATAATCCTATGACATCTTGCATCTCACCTTGGCTATATAACCAAGGGGTCTCTCATTGTAAAATCATCCATATCAAATCATCTCATATCATTGACATTGAATACAGTTTAGTCTTGTCATATTCATCTCTCTCTTTTGTGCTTTCCATTTGGTCTCAAGATCTTGGCATCCATAGCCAATTCTAACACATCCCAATTTTGGTGTCTTCCCCCTCTTAGTAATTTGTCTCCTCTTAACTATTCTCTGAAGTTTTTCCATTTAGGCTCCATTCCTTCCCAACTAATATAACCCTCAATATGTTTACCATTAATTTTGATAAGCCTTTGTTTTAGTTGAAGGAGGTTATTAATAAAGGAAAATGGGGGACCATTAAACCAAACTTCATCCCAAAAATTAGTTTTATTTCCATTCCCTGTTCTTTTCCTTACTCCAAGTCATAACACACTTCTAGTTTTCAAAGGGTTTTTTCAAAACACAAAACCATAAGTAATATCCAAAGCACATAGAAAACTACCCTAATCCATATTTCTCAAATATTTGGCCCTTAATATTTTGACCCAGTCCTTAACACCTTCAAGAAGGTGTCATCCCATTTTAGCAATAAGAGCTTTATTGAAAATTTTTAATCTCCATATACCAGGACCACCAAATTGTTTAGGAGCACACACTCTTTCCCATCCCAATAAAGCAATCCTATTACACTCTTCAGTCCCTTTCCACAAGAATCTCCTTTGAATTTGTTCTATCTTTTCAACAATAAAGACATGAATATTAAATAGAGAGAGATAGTAAACATGAATGTTTTGTAAAGAAGCTTTAAGAAGTTACAATTTCCCTACTTGACTAAGAAGTTTACCCTTCCACATTGCCAACTTCTTTTGAACTCTTTCTATGTTTTAATTCCAATCATTATTTCTAGGTTTCTTAGAAATTAAAGGAAGACCTAGATAGGAAACAAGAAGAAAAACATCCTGGCACCCAAGAATTCTCATAACCCTTTCTTTCATAGTCTGATCCAAATTAAAGTAGATTTTTCTTTTATTATAATTTATAAACTAACTAGAAGCCTTAGCATAGTCATTCAAAATAGATTTCTAGTTCCCAACTTCAATAACTGAGGCTTCTCTAAAAAGGATGGTATCATCAACAAATTGTTGGTGAGAAGCAAGAGGAAGATAGGAAGCAACCTTAAAACCTTTCAACAATGTTTGATCCAAAGCTTTTAAATGTTTCTCCCAAGGACTTTAACCACTATTATAACAAGTAGGGAGAGAGAGGATCCCTTTGTTTTAAGCCACAACCACAAGAAAAGTACCCTTTTGGGATACCGTTCACTAGGATGGAGCACTTAGGAGTTGTAATACAAGAGGAAATAAGCATAAGAAACCTTCTTTTAAAACCATACTACTTGAGCACAAAAAGTAGAAAAGGCCAAGAAACTTTTTCGTAAGCTATGGAGATATCCAACTTCAAAACCATCCTTGGTTTCTTACTAAGCTCCATTGAATGAAAAATCTCATGGGCAGAAATATCAGCATCCAAAATGTGGATCCCTTTAACAAAACCTTTTTGATTCTTAGCTATCATTTTATCAAGAACAACTTTCAATCTGTTGACTATAATTTTAGAAAATATTTTATAAGTCATGTTACATAAACTTATGAGTCTAAAATATTGCATTGAAGAAACCATTTTATAAAAGAAATAAAAGTAGAGTTCAATTGGTTTAGAAGTCTACCCAAACGAAAGAAATCTTGAACAACATTTAAAAGATCTGAGACATCCAAAAATTCTTGAAAGAAAGCAGGTGGGAAACCATCCGACCTCGAGGCCTTATAAGCACCAAAGGAGAAAACAACATATTTGACCTCTTGGAGAGAAATAGATTTGGACAGATCTTTAAGATCTTGATTAGTAATAACTTGGGGAATCATTTGAAGAAGGTCCTCAAAATCCACAGAGCAAGAATTAGAAACCTTATGAAAATTAGAGAAAAAAGAGATAGCCTCATTAACAATTTCATCCTCACTATGAAGAGTAGTACCATCTTCTTTAACTAAACATCTTATTTTGTTTCTGCTTTTTTGCTTCATGGTGGACTAATGGAAAAACTGTTTTCTTCTATCTCCTTCAGTATGCCATTGAATTTGAGATTTCTATTTCTAGATAATTTTCTCCTACTTAGTAACTTTAAACCATTGAGCCCTAAGTTCCCTTTCCTTATTAGATATGGCCTCATCAACATCACCTTCATCTATATTCTTTTGAATCTCTTTAATATTTTCCCTAATGGTCTTCTTAATCATAAAAATATTACCAAGAGAACTTATTCCAGCCTTTGATCTTATCTTTAACCCTTTTTAATTTATTAGCCAAACAATACATAGGGGTCTCAGAACATGGTTCACTACACCAGTTTGTAGCAAGTTCTTTAAAATCAGGATGATGAGTCCACATAATTTCATATATGGAGGGAAATGGGCCCTTGATAGCATTATCTTCCCAACAAAGAAAAAGAGCAATATGATTAAAACCAATGCTCGAAAGAGCAGATAAAGTGATACTAAGTAAAATATTCCAATGAGAGGAAATTAGAAAGTAATCCAGCTTAACTTGAATAAGGTGATTAACCTACCTCTTTTTTGACCAAGTAAACACTAAGCATTGTGAAGAAACATCAATGAGACCCACAGAAGACAAGAAGTTGGTAAGATCCATCATACTGTTAAAAAAACCTCTAGACCTCCAAGCTTTTTAGATGAAAACAACGGAGAATTGAAATCCCCACCAAGCATCCAAAAGTCCCCATGGCAGCAACTAATTTTATTTTCCAAGGTATCCCACAAGGAAAATTTGTCAAGTCTTGAGTTAGGAGCATAAATATTAAGCAAGCTCCATTTTTTGGAGGTAATTGAATCTTCCATAGAAACCATCAGACTATTTCTATAGAAAAAACCTTTAGACCCCTTAAATCTAGAAAAAATCTATAAAGTTGCAATGCCCCCATAAGCACTTTCAACATCACTAACATAATTAGTACTAGGCCAAATATTCTTGACAATATTAGCAAAATTTCCCTCCATTTTAGTTTATTCGATCAGCCAAATGTCAATTTTATAATCTTCCAGGCAAGTCTTTAGTGAATGTTGTTTATATGGACTATTTAGGCCCCCAATATTCCAGGAAATCATCTTCATGTCAAAAAAATCAACACAAAGAACAACACCACCTTGATGTTGTTAATAGGAGGAGCCTTTTCTTCCTTACTTACTTTCAGTCTTAGGCCCCAGGAGAGAGTCAAGGGTCTTTTTTCTCCCAGAAGCAACATCTCTGATAGTATCTTTATTCCTAGCATCCCTTTGTGAAGGTTTGTCAACTTTTTTTTCTCCCCTAACATCAAGTTTCTTCTTCCTTTTGGATTTACTATTGGCCTGAATCCAATCTTCATCTACCACATTGTCATTAAGAGAAGAGATAAACCCAACAAGGATATAAAATCCTTAATATTTTTTCCTTCATTCTATTTTACAAACAACAAGTTAACTCCACCTTCCATCTTCTTCTCGGGAGTGGAAATAGGAGATAATGACTCTTCTCCCTAGCTCGTTTGAGCATAGATTTCTCCTTCCTCAAGGATCTCTAATTCTAAATATAGGTGTGAAAACTTCCATCTAATTCTATGTTAGTGTGAAAGGGGTACTTTATCTAAATAGTTCATTTCCTAGATAGTTCTCCACTTAAGTCCTCTTCACACTAGCTTAACTTTCCATAGGGATAAGGTTATTGAGCTTTAATGATCTTCAGTTGTCACACCTCATAGGATGACAACACTTGTCATAATATTAATACATCCTTTATCTCCCCTTGGCCTATATAACCAATGGGTTCCCTTTGTAATCTTACACCATTCATTCCATTTCTCAAGCTCAGAAGCTCTGCATTCTCTTGAGACGAATACAATTTATTATTTTTCATATTTTATTTATGTATTTGCTTTCCTTTAGTCATTTGAATATCAGGTAGGTTATTTAGAAAATCTTACATGGTATCAAAACAAGAATGAGTTGTGGGTTAGCAATATTTTAGGAAATCTTGGAGTGTAGAGCTATTTTTTCAAAGCACTAAGTATGCTCTTCTCTTGTATCCTTAGATGATCTGGAGAATCAGAAAAGTGTGAAGAAAATATCATTTTCTGGGGGGGTTCATACATTTACTTGCCAGTTGCAAGTTTTCTAAAGCTTCCTGGAGAAATTTTTAGCTCATCATTGAGTCCATAGCAACTGAGAAAATTAGATTTGTCGATTATTTCATCTGAACCAGACATTGGAGGCCAGATTTGCAGGAATTTGAAGTGGAAGGTTCATTGCCAAATCTAGAAAGGAACAACCATTTCAAAACATTATGGGTCAAATCTGACCCTGCCATCTCATTTAGAAGGCCCAAAAAAGCTAAAATTGACTGTTAATTTGTCAATATTAATTGAGTTTGAAAAAAAAAAAAATCCAAGATTTATTTTTAAAAAAAACCATTGTTTAAAAGAGAAAGCAAAAATACATAAAAAATAAAAAAGCTATGGATATGCGAGTACCCACATAGGGTCCCGCACCCCATAAAGGTGTGGACCCATGGGGCCTCACACCTTTATTTCGCCACCCGTAAAGCTTTCCAAAAAGCTTTCCATTTATTATAAAGTAAACTTTTTTTTATTTAAATCCCTTCATTTAACTTCAATAAAGTTTTTCAAAATCTTTATATTTAATGCACATGGGGTGTGAGGGAGGCTACGACCTTCCCACCTTATTATAAAGTTTTAAAAGCTTTTATTATAAAGAATTTTAAAAAGTTTTTTTAATGAAGTGTTTTTTTAATTAAAGCTTTTTAAATAAATTTATTTTTAATATGTTTTATTAAAGGCTTCCTTAAATATGGTTTTAATTAAACTTTTAATTAAACAAAACTTTGTTAATTTAATTTTAATAATTTTTTAAAATAAAATTTAAAAAATAAATTTTCTTTATTAATTTATTATAAGGAAAGCAAGATGCGGAAACGCCTTCCTAATGCCAATCTTACAGGAGAAATAATGCAGATGGCATTTTTAATTTCAAATTACAATTACAATTCATTTAAGAAACACATATACAGGAACAAATAGATAAATCCACACACCAAATTTACATGGGAAAACCCTTATAGGAGAAAAACCCACACACCAAGTAAAGTCACTTTGTATTACAGTAAATAATGTTTACATACAGTGTTTCAAACTCCACTTTCAGATGTTAATTAACAACAACAAACATTTCCAGATCAACCTCGTACACAGATTCACAATACATATTTGTTCTCTCACATTGTTACAATGCTTGTAAGCATACAATGAAAAACATTAACCAATTGATTGAACTAATCATAATACAGAGTGATTCAATATATATATTATCGTCAACCAACCATGGCCACTTTGGTTCCAAAAAACCAACTGTTTCAACTATATCGACATCGACATCTATTCAATTTCCAAATCAACTGTCAACCAACCGCCAACAATCAGCAACCAACCATCACTTTCCAACTTGAAAATAGTTGGGTCCACCACGACATGTGTCCAAAGCCTGCACACCCCATGGGAGTTACTCGGGATCCACCACAAGAGGTGTGGGGCTAGCGAGCACCACTAGATTTAATCTTAATCAATCGTTGATCAAGACGATAGATGTCAACTGCTCAACAATTTCGCTCACTTCACAAAAGTTTATCGGTCTTCACCACAAAGAAGTGTGGAATAGTTGGGTCCACCACGACATGTGTCTAAAGCCCGCACACCCTGTGAGAGTCACTCGGAACCCACCACAAGAGGTGCAGGGCTAGTGGACACTGTTAGATTAAGTCTTAATCAATCATTGGGCAAGTCAACATATGTCAATCGTTCAACAATTCTGCTCACTCCACAAAAAAAATTCGGTCTTCATCATAAAGGAGAGTAGAGTAAACGAGCACTGTTGGATTAGATCTTATCTTCACCATTGATCAACATCATATTATATTATACTATCATGGTCCCCACTACCTCCATCATTCACCATGAGTTATCAAGCTGACAAGTGTCCACTACTAAGTCAATTTATATGAAGTCGCTATGTCGCCCGAAATCCTAACTTCACAACTCTATTGGAGGTTATGAATTTCTCAAAAAACCCATGACATAGAGGAAAATACACCAAGTTCTAAGGTTGAAAGCTAGCAAGTTGAGGCACATTTTCCAACATGCTCCCACTTGATGAAGACTTACTGGCTTCCTCCAAGCTTGAAGTTATTTAATATCATAGGCCCCAAGTCCCATTGAATTGGCACACCACCTATACTTGTTTGTGTTCACAGGATTTTTCAATGCATCAACGACATTCTCTAGAGTATCCACCTTTTCAAGATTAACCTTTCCATCCTCCACCATATCACGAATGAAATGATACTGAACATCAATGTGCTTTATCCTAGCATGGAAAGTGGGAATTTTTGCCAAACAAATAGCACTTTGACTGTCACAACAAATAGTAATCTTCCCTGCATTAAACCCAACATCAGAACACAAATGTCTAAGCCAAATGGATTCCTTATAGGCATGTTTTTTATGCCATATACTCCACCTCAGTAGTAGATAAAGTGACTACAACTTGTTGCTTTCTCATCTAACTAACTACACCACCAAATAACATGAAGATGTATCCACTGGTGGATCTTTTTTTGTTAATGTCCCCTGCCCAATTAGAATCCACATACCCACAAATGCTAAGAGATATTTGTGATCTAATCGAGCTGCCATGATAACACAAGGCATACTCTGAAGTACCCTTCAAATATCTGAAAACTCTCTTCACGACATCCCAATGTGGTCTTCCTGGATTAGCCATAAACCAATTAAGTATTCCCACTGGTTGGAAAATGTCTGGCCTAGTACAAACCATTGCGTACATCAAACTACCAACTACAATTACATAGGGCACCTTGGTCATGTCCTCCATCTCAATAGGAGACTTAGGACAATCTCTAATAGATAGCTTCGTTCCCTGCAAGATTAGAACAACTAATTGCTTGCAGTCTATCATACTAAATCTCTTAAGGACAAAATTAATATGCTTGCTTTGGTCGAGCCAAATATTTCTACTTCCCCAATATCTTTTGATTTACATACCCAAAATGTACCTTGCTACACCTAAATCTTTCATTTCAAACTGTGTTGACAACTGAGATTTTAAAACAGAAATCATACCCTTACTATTCCCAAAGGATAACATATCATCCACATACAGGGAAATAATAAGTAAACAATCATTCTCAGTTTTATAATACACACAATGATTAGATTTTGATCTCACAAATCCCAATGACAACACAAAAGTGTCAAACTTTTGGTACCACATTCTAGGTGATTTCTTTAAACCATACAGAGATTTCTTCAACTTGCAAACCATACTTTCTTTACCTTTTTCAATGAAGTGCTCAGGTTGGGACATATAAATCTCTTCTTCTAGTTATCCACGAAGAAATGTTGACTTCACATCCATCTATTCAACCTCTAAGTCATATGCTACTGCAAGTGACAATAGAAATTTGATAGATGTCAGCTTAGCTACAGGAGAAAATATTTCTTCATAATAAATTCCCACCACCTAGGAGTAACCTTTTGCAACCAACCTAGATTTATAATTCTTAACACTACCATCCAAACCAGTTTTCTTCTTAAATACCCATTTACAACCAATAGGCTTTCGACCTTCAGGCAAAGGTACCAAATCCCAAGTTTCATTCTTTTTCAAAGATTCCATTTCCCCATTCATGGCTTCCAACCACGAATCTGAATCAAACATATTAATAGCCTCCTTTATAGTCCTAGGCTCATTAGTGCTAGTAATCAAAGCATAGGCACAATTTGTATCCAACATGGAAAAACCATACCTTTCAGGTTGCTACTTCTCACGTGTAGACCTCCTCATAGGGTGAGGCTGAGGTTTTGGTTATTCTTCTTGTTCAGAACCCTCAGAACTGTGAGAGATCTCCTCAGTTTCAAGTACACTTTGAATTTGTAGCTCATTTTTATCTGGAGTTTTAGGAATTTCAACTACATCATTCTTCTTTTCTTCTTCTTCTATCTCTGACTGTAGATCAACTGTAGAAGGTTTTAGCTCCTTAAAGATTACACTTATGTTGTACACAACCTTCTCAATAATAGGATTCCAAAGCTTGTATCCTTTCATACCAATGCCATAGCTGATTAAGATACATTTTACAACTTTTTTCTCCAACTTAGAACTTTTCTCATTCAACACATAAACATATGCTTCATAACCAAAGACACAAATATGTCTCAGAGAGGGCTTCTTACTAGACCACACTTCCATAGGTGTTTTGTCAACAAGAGCTGAACTAGGTGAATGATTAATCAAGTAACATGTTGTAGCCATAGCTTCAACCCAGAACTTCTTCTCCAAACTAGTACTGCTCAACATACTTCTTGCTCTTTCCATCAGCATCATGTTTAACCTCTTAGCAACTCCATTCTGTTGTGGAGTATAAAGTGTAGTTTTATACCTTTTAATCCCATGGTCTTTTCAATACCTTTCGAAATCTACAAAACAAAATTCACTGCCATTATCCATCCTTAAGCATTTAATTTTCCTTCTAGTTTGATTTTCTACCAAGTTTTTAAACTCTTTAAACTGACTAAACACTTTTGATTTAATTTTAAGAAAGTATACAAATTCCCTTCTTGAATAATCATCAATAAAAGAAACATAGTATTTAGACTTTGACAACGAAGGAACATTTACTAGACCAAATACATTAGAGTGAATATAAACCAGTACACCAAAAGACTTATGAGGACTAGAGTAAAATGAAACATGGTGTTGCTTTCCATAAATGCAATGTTCACAAAAATTGAACTCAAGGTTACAATCATCAAGCCCTTCTACCAGGTTTTTATTTTTCAAGGATTTTAAGCCCCTCTCTCCTATGTGAGTGATTCTATGATGCCACAGCATGGTTTTCTCTGCTAGGATTTTCACCTCCAAAGAGTTTGCACCTAGAGGGACTTTGTTCTCCTTTTCTAACTTTACAGAGACACTATTACATTGAACAACATGTGTGTCCAACTTGTATAGAGTACCAATTCAAGCACCCCTTTCCAGTACCATTGAGCCTCTAGTCATTTTGCAACCACCACTCAAGAATGAAGCTTGCATGCCAACACCATTCAACTTACTAACATAAAGAAAATTTTGAGCCAGACCTGGTATGTGCATTACGTCATCAACTCCTTTGATTCTTCCATTAGGAAATTGAATTTTGACTCTCCCACAGTCAACAATTTCAAGATATGAGTCACTTTCTAGATACACCTTTCCACCAACATACTTTTCATACTTTGTAAACCTATCTTTGTGAGATTTCATGTGAAAAGATGTGCCTGAGTCAATTATCTAGACGTCATCTGATGTCTGAGTTGCCAAGGCTGCAATGAAGGCATCTGCATCACTTTGAGAAGAATCATTATCTGAAGAGTTGTTGTTGTTCTTTTTCTCCTCTTTACAATCCTTCTAAACATGACTAGTCTACCCACAATTCCAACATTTCACCTTGGACTTTTTTCCAGGAGACTTTGATCTCCCTTCAGATTTGGATTTAGACTTCTTGTCTTTCTTCTTGCCTATCTCCTTTGATCTACCCCAAACAACAAGGGCCTCCTTGGCCATCTTAGAATATTTCCTCCGCATTTCCTCTGACAATAACGAAGCAACCACATCTTCAATTTTAAAGGTGGCTATTGTACTTCCAATAGATTACCTGATGATCCCATGTGTCAAGTAAGGAACATAATAGAAGCATACAATGATCCTCTTCCTCTATCTTCACACCCACAAATTCCAACTATGCAACAATCATATTAAAGGAATTCAGATGGTCTGCTACGGTGCTCCTTCTTCCATATTTAAGGAGTATAACTTATTCCTCGAGAATTAACTTATTCACCAAAGACATGCCCTGATAAATATCACCAAGTTTCTTCCATAATGAAGATGCAATCTTCTCGTCATGGACATTCAGGAGAATAGAATCAGCAAGACAAAGTCTTATAAACCCTCTAGCTTTTCTATCTGTGAGGTCCCAATCTTCTTATTTCATGCTTGATGGTTTTGTCCCCATAACAGCAATCCAAAGGTCTCTATCCACCAATAGGTCTTCCATCTTTAGTTTCCACAACTCAAAATTGTTGCCATTAAACTTTTCAATTTCTATTTTTTCTGATGTGCTTGCCATGTCAATCTGTAATCAAGACAACCAATTTTTCTCTACAAGACTCCCACTTGACAAGACTAGCACAAAAAACCTGACTCACCCACAAGGATAACACAACTGGCTAGGATCTGATACCACTTGTAAGGAAAGTAAGATGCAAAAATTCCTTGCTAATTCTCTTACAGGAGAAATAATTTAGATGGTACTTTTAATTTCAAATTACAATTACAATTCATTTAAGAAACACATACACAAGAACAAATAGATAAATCCACACACCAAATTTACATGGGAAAACCCTTACAGGGGAAAAACCCACACACCAAGTAAAGCCATTTTGTATTACAATAAATAATGTTTACATACAGAGTTTCAAACTCCAATTTTAGATGTTAATTCACAATAGCAAACATTTCCGGATCAATCTCATACATAGATTCACAATACAGATTCATTCTCTCACACTGTTATAATGCTCGTAAGCATACAATGCAGAACATTAACCAATTGATCAAACTAATCACAACACAGAGTGATTCAATATATATATTATCATCAACCATCCATGGTCGCTTTGGTTCTAGAAAACTAACCATTTCAACTGTATTAGCATCAATGTTCGTTCAATTTCCAAATCAACTGTCAACCAACCATCAATAGTCAGGAACCAACCATTGCTTTCCAACTTGGCAATAGTTGGGTCCACCATGACATGTATACGAAGCTTGCACACCTTGTGGGAGTCACTCAGGACCCACAACAAGAGGTGCAGTGCTAGCGGGCATCATTAGATTTAATATTAATCAATTGTTGATCAAGCTAACAGATGTCAACCGCTCAACAATTCCTCTCACTTCACAAAAGTCTATTGGTATTCACCACAAAGAAGCGTGGAATAGTTGGGTCCACCACAACACGTGTTTGAAGCTTGCACCCCACAGGAGTCACTTGAGACCCACCATAAGAGGTGTAGGGCTAGCAGACATTGTTAGATTAAGTCTTAATCAATCATTGGTCAAGCCAACATATGTCAACCACTCAACAATTCTGCTCACTCCACAAAAGTCTTTTGATCTTCATCACAAAGGAGCATGGGATAAATGAGCATTGTTAGATTAGATCTTATCATGATTGTTGATCAACATAATATTATATTATATTGTTGTGGTCCCCACTGCCTCCATCATTCACCATGAGTTATCAAGTTGATAAGTGTCCACTACTGAGTCAATCCGTACGAAGTCACTATGTCACCCAAAATCCTAACTTCACAACCTCTATTGGAGGTTATGAATTTCTCAAAAAACCCGCAACATAGAGGAAAATTTTCCAACATTTATTTTAATAAATTTTTTCGATAAAGTTTTTTAATTATGTTTTTTTTTAATATTTTTTCTTTAATAAGTCAAATTGGAAAACTTTGTTTTGATTGGCCATTGACCTTTGTATTGTACCATTCATGGCATTCTTCCTTCCTGTACCAACAAGGGCCAGTTGTTCCTAACTTTATGGCAACATCCCAATTGGAGGGCACATTTAACAGTCACATTTGGTTGTCAACTTCATAGTTGATTTTTGCTTGGCTTCTTCATCAAAATTTCCGGATTTTCATTATTGATGTTGTCCAAATAACTCTTGTATGTAAAAGATGTTGTAAATGCACTAAAATAAAGTGTCAAAATATTGTCACTTCAGTGTAATCTACAAAATATTTCATGTTTCAAGCTTCTTAGGATTGATCTATGTATCAAGTGTCAGTTCCTATATACATAGAAAATGTAGCAGCTAGTTACCTATGCATTTGGGTGTGATGGACTAGATACCATATAGATAATCATGTTATGGAAGAAATCTCCTTGTATTTAGAGGATTAGGTTCTACATCCTAAGACTTGGTACCTGTATTTTCAACTAATTTTTAGTTGAGCAGTATCCAAAATCAGTGATACTCATACAAACTTTGTACCAAATCTATAATTTCGAGCATTCAAGAGTATCTAGTTGACACTCATGCATTGGTTTATTTGATTCTAATCGTATTCCTATTGCAGTGTGGGATTCATCAGTAGTTCTTCATCAACAAATACAACTTCATCTATTTTTTGGAGTTTGGACATCAGTGGTTAGGAGTTTTGTTCCCTATGGGCTTTCTTGTTTCCTATTTTTGTAAATGGATACATTAAGATCCTCTTGCTCCATCTTCACATTTAAATGCTTTCATGTGACAAATTCTATAGATACTCATGAGTTGACAATTTCAACTTAGTCTCCATTCATGTTGACATCTTCTACAGTGGTACCTAATTCCTTATGTCACTACTTGTCATCATTTGGCATCTTTTGGGGTAGCATTTGGAGGACTTATTTGTTACATTGGTGGTTGTCATTGCACCAAAAGATCGACCTGTTAATGCCCAATACAAATATCAGATTTATACAAGATCCACAAGAGGTGGTCAAGCCATGTCACAAACCCAAGCATTGTGTTGCACAAAGGAGACCAAGGGACGCACCATCTTGCAACAATTCCCCCCAACACAAGCGAGGGGTTTGAACCTATGACCTCATCTCTTATACCAATTTTTGAAATGAAGAAGAAAACTAAGAGGGGGGCGGTCAATCAGTTGTAGCAAATTAAACCTTTAAAACCCTCAACAATAATTAGATCCACAAGCATTCATTAACCCTTATTATGTTAGATTGATTAAACATGAAATACAAATAACATAAACTAAAATCACAACACCATACACATGAGAACACCAGATTTACATGGAAAACCCAATGAGGGAAAAACCACGATAAAGATTAACTCACAATATAAGTAATAGCAAAACTAGTACAAAGGAGCTCACTGCTAGAATAGGACACACTATCCAAAAGGCTCACAACCAGGGCTCACTACCACAGAAAGAATATAAGAAGATAGAAGAAGAATGTTACATAGATAAAACACTTCTCAATGCAAGAAGGAGTCCACCATAATTGCTCACACACTTTCGTAGTCTCGCATGAAAGACTTTGGATGCCTTCAACTCACTGCCTTCAAGAACCCTAACATGAATTTTTCACTACTTTGCTCAATTTTGCATCACACACACTACTCGCATCTATCTTGCTTCTTACTCTTTCATACTCTCTCTTGTATTAACACCATACATATTTATATCAAGTTCTACCTCAAAAAATTTCTCCAATGTCAGCCACTAGTCGTTATACATTCAATCTCAAAATAGATTGTCACCTAAACATTCCTATGGTGGGTAGGAATGAAAGATGACCTACATAAATCCTTAATTAGGACCCATATAGATATCAACACACTTCCACAACCCTCGCATGTAGTGTTAAACATAAGGTCATCCAAT
This sequence comes from Sequoia sempervirens, assembly GCA_007258455.2. Lineage (NCBI taxonomy): Eukaryota > Viridiplantae > Streptophyta > Pinopsida > Cupressales > Cupressaceae > Sequoia > Sequoia sempervirens. The sequence goes on along the minus strand of VDFB02000013.1, from coordinate 202,954,314 downwards.
ACTAGTGCAAAACACCATAGACATTAAGTACATGCTTCCTTAAGCCAAGACGAAAGTTCCAGACAACATAATTCACTTGAACTCAATCTAGAATAATCCACAAACAACTTAAGATTCATCAAACACTTCATCCAAGCTCACATCAACAAATACTTCAACTCAGGACAACTAGTAACCCTTAATTGATAAATGAAACTCACACTGTACTGTACCAAATCAAGTAAAACCTTGAATACAAATAGATAAAAGCATTATAATCATCTTCCCAAATCTACACAATCTAAAGCCAAACAATAAAGAAATGTTGAGAAAATACATTTCTCCCATACCACAGAAAACATCACTGAACAACTAGTTCACACACTGGTGAAAATATCTTGCATTGTACAACAATCTAGAAACCCAAATTCTAAATATAGCAACCTTTGTCAACCTTTAACAACATGTAAGATCCATACAGGCATAGTATCAACACAAAAAGATCATGGAACACAATACCATAGCACACTATGAACATTCGCACAACACAGTTTACTATGTTTATTAAATTTCCTCAAAAGCACTTGGAAACCAAGTACCAGAGACACCATCTCATCTCATTGCTTCATTCCAACTCATCTTCAAACTCTGCAATAAAAGAATAGCTCCATGTGCTCACAACACTTCCTTAAGGTCTCAACTACACATGCACAACCTGTTTTCCTCTTTTGCACAATTTTCAAAATATCCTCAACATCTTCATCCCATAGTTGGCATCAATGACAACAACAATTAGTAGAATTCTTATTGACATAAATGACAACACCATCATTCTTGCAACATTATCATCATCTTTGGTTGATGCTCTACATCAATCTTCACATTGTTCTACATTGACACTTTCTTCATTTAAGATTGGGACTCTTGACATTATGATATTTGAGTCAGTTCTAGAGACTTATTCCTTTTAGGAATGAGAATATATCTTGCATGTATCATTTTCTTCCTAAGAGGAGGAATGATTTTTTGATGATTTTGGACTAGCTTTAGAGTTCTATGTCGAGCATCTACCATCCACGTAGGATATTGTATATTCAGGGGGGGTTCACTTAACTTTCCCCATTCATTCTCTCTTATGGGGGGATATTTTTCCTCACATGGGGCTTTTTTCTTCACATTTTCTCGAGAGTATTTTCTTTGTTTTTCTCTCTTTTGGAGAGGAGTTTTGTCCCACTGGGTTTTCTCCTTTTCTCCATTTGTGAGAGATTTATTATGTATCTAGGTACCTCATCAGGCCTAGTAGCTAGGACCCATATTTGCATCTTTGCATTGCATACTTCTCCCTAAGTTGCACTTAAGGGCCTGGTGTTAGTGTGAAAGAGGTACTTTATCTAACTATTTCATTTCCTGGCTAGTTCTCCACTTAAGTCCTCTTCACACTAGCTTAACTTTACATGGGGATAAGGTTGTTGGGCTTTAATGATCTTGAGTTGTCACACCTCACAGGATGACAACACTTGTCATAATCTTATTATATCCTCTATCTCCCCTTGGCCTAAATAACCAATGGGTTCCCTTTGTAATCTTACACCATTCATTCCAATTCTCAAGCTCATAGAAGCTTTGCATTCTCTTGATAGGAATATAATTTATTCTTTCTCACATTTTATTTTTGTATTTGCTTTCCTTCAATCATTTGAATCTTGGGTAGGCTATTGAGCAAATCTTACATTCTAGCTTGATATGTGATAATTTAGGCCCATCTCAACATTCACCATCCCTATCATATTTGACCCCTCAAAGTATGATCTCTTTTGGAAAGCATCATATGCCTACATTCCTAGCACCATTACATCTACATATAACCTCTTAAGGATCTCCAAAACTTCTTATGTTTATTTTATTGCTCGATACCATTAGTTTAAAATTATTCCCATAACAATTACAACTGGTCACCTTTGTTATATTAGTAGGAGAAGCATATTCAAACTATTATTTTGAAGCATGCAATATTCTACACTCTTCTCCTCTGTCATAATGAGTCTTTGAGATTTTTTTGCATAGACAATTCCCTAGATTATATTTTGAGTGTAATCCATTTTTTACATTTTGATATTTCACTCCATTCACCTTGTTGACCCAAATGAGTTGTTTCACCTACTCTATGAACATACTCATTGGCATCAACAAGAGATTCATATTAAATAATGTATCTCATTTAAAAATAAAACCCACTCTCTTGTCATAGGGGTGGATCCAATATATTTCAATTCCTAACATGCAAGGATTCCATTACCATATTCTTATACTAATTAGCAAGAGATGGAAGCTTGTAGTAAGTGTATTATTAGTTCTCCTACGATTATGTGTGTAAGAAGAATTTCTTTTTCATATCATTTGATGACCTTGAAGATGCTTGTCCTAACTTCTTAATGGGACCTATAACATAATCCACAGAATAACTAATTGCACATAATAAACAAACTTGTGATCATCTATGATAAGATTCATGTGTTAGATCAAGTAAAAACTTAGCAACAAATTATTTTCCCATCTTTACTTCATGGCCTTCTATATCTATCATAATTGAAACTTCATGTCCCAAATCAATAGAAACTTCTTCAATGAGATCTTGTGAATAGTTTCAATCCTTTGATTATGCATCATGGTTAACTGAGTTTTTGGAATAAGATATATTTTCAACCATAGCATTTGAACCACTTGATTGCCTATTTTCATTAATAATGTCCATCTTTATATCTATCATAGTTGCAACTTTGTGTCTCAAAGCAACATTAACTTCTTCATTGAGATCTTGTGAATAATTTCCAACCTTTGATTTTGCATCATGATTAAGTGAGTTTTTGGAAGAAGATACGTTTTTAGCTATAGAATTTAAACCATTTGATTCCCTATTTTATTTATCCATTTCCATCTCAAATACAGACCTTACTAGAGTTTTCATGTAAAATATATTCCCATCTTATTTCAACATTGATCTCAACAAGTCAATTCACCACTACCACAAGTATTCTACAACCAATGGTTTCTCCAACTACACTAATTTCATCTTAAGCCTTATTTTCACACAGAAAGCATTCTAATCTTTATCAATAATTTTGTGAGGCATCCTTCTATTGTGATTGGAAAGGATCCTAACCTTCATATCTCTTCTTCTCAAAGACTCTACCATCTTATAGCTGAAATATATGCCTAATGTAAATAACTATCTAATCATTATGTCATTACCATTTTTAAGATTTTCTTTGATAACCTTCCTATTTTTATAATTTCTCTAACAAATTTAAATGAAATTAGTTCCAAATAGAAATTTAAATGAAAATAATTCCAAAGTGAAAATATGGTTTGCACTTGATTGTACTACCCAAAAAATAAAAAATAAACCTTGGATCTTTACTCTACTCACCCAAAGCCTATAAAGGTTTTATTATGAGAATGGTCTTTACTCCACTATTCATTGTTTCCATCGCCCTTACAATGGCAGGGTAAAAGTTTTCAGCATTGACATATAAATTCATGCCTTCCTCTATTATTTTTGCCACAATTGTTCCACCCTCAAGTTTAAATTCATAATTCACAATCACCTCATCTGCATAGTTAGATTTCTCCTCTTTCCACTAGAGTATTTTCACAATCTATAGTTGAAGCATCATTCCCGTATTTGAAAACCTTACATAACTTACTATCTTCAAGATAAGGAGCTGGTCCAAACTCAAAAGAAATTTTATTGCCCGAATTGATGTCATCCAAGTCTTCAGCATTGAGAGACTGAAGATCCTGAATGCCTTTTGATCTTCCTTCTTTAGCCACATTTTGATTGGTCTGCGCCTTCCCAGGAGCTCGCTTCATGAATTTTCCATGAAATGTTGTCAAGCTTATTTTAGAAACCCATTTTCTATATATCCAACGATCACAGCTTTGCATGAAACCCCATTTCTTTGAGGCATTATGTCAAACAGTTCGCATACCCTGTCTATAGTTTCACATTTTTCATACATGTCTACAGATGTATTTGCAGCTATGATATCTGACATAGATCCCCTTCTCTTGTGCTTTAATGGACATCCATACCTTTCTCCACGGCTCCCATTTCGGGACAGACATAGAGGATGCTGGCAAATTTTGTGAAATTCAGTTTTACCTGTTTGCAATCATGGCATTCATTCAAAACATTTTGTTGAACAGCTCACAATCCTTGTCTATGATTCCCCATTTCATATACACGTCTACTAGGCAATCACAGCTAAAAAAAATAAAAATACTTTGATGGATGTCCATACCCGATCCAAAGAGCCCATCTTCGCAAAGGTATAGAGGACACCAGCAAAGGCAATTTTTTTGGTGAAGAGAATGATGTCATTTGGTAAAATAGTGCTAGTGTTGCGTGAGGATACCTAGGTCTTCTGTATGTTGCCATAATTTTATGGAATGTTGTATGGTTCCTTCACTGATTTGATTGATAGTGTGATCATACCATCAGCAAATAGTTCACATGTTTAAAATTCTTCCCATAATAATTGCAATTGATTACATCCCTTATATTAGTAGGAGAAGCCTGTTCAAACTATTATTTTGAGGCATGTAATGTTCCACACTCTTCTCCTTTGTCATAATGATTATAAAACTTTTTTCCATTGACAATGCCCTAGATTGCATTTTTAGTGTAAACCTTTTTCCGCATTCATGATTTTTCACTACATTCACCTTGTTGGCCCAAATGAGTTGTTTTACCTACTCTATGCACATACTCATTGGCATCATTCATATTGAATAATGTGTCATTTTAAAATAATTCCCACCCTCTTGTCACAGGGTTGGCTCCAATTGTATTTCAATTCTTCTAACAGCCAAGCATTCCACTGCCATATTCTCATACTAGTTAGCAAGAGATGCAAAGCTTTTAGTAAGTGCACTATTAGTTCTCCTATGTTTCAATTCTTCGAACATCCAAGCATTCCACTGTCATATTCTCATACTACTTAGCAAGAGATGCAAAGCTGGTAGTAGGTGTAGTATTAGTTCTTCTATGATTGTGTAATAAGAATTCCCTTTTCATATCATTTGATGACCTTGAAGATGCTTGTCCTAGCTTCTCAGTGGGATCTATAACGTAATCCATAGAATCAATAAGTTAAAACAAGAGCTGGGCTGCAGCTGGAGTCCCTACCTAAAGGAAATGTTCATGGTTTTTGTCTATGCATTGATTCTTTTTATTACATCAAGAGTCTGCTCTTTGGCTAGTTAGGGTCAGTCTATTATGGAAAGTAAGTTACTGATGAAAACTTGCTGATGGCAATTTTTCATGAGGAGCATATCCCATCTTAAAAATGGATTATTGCAGCTCCTTTGGGCAACAGGTTGCAGCTTTCATGCAGACCGATTACCAATCAATAAACAATAATGTATGCATGTGTAGTAATGTAGATTCTTGTAAATGCATCCACATATTTGAATTTAATTGAACTCTAGTAAATGAATATGGCTGTTGCATCAAAGATGGAACTTAATATCAAATCCATGTTGGGAAGTTCGCTTTTGCATGTTGTCTGGTTTTAAACCAAACCATGCAATAGAAAGTTTGGAATTGGAGGCACCAATTTTAGATAGGACACTGCATATATAAATATAGGTGCCAATAAACATAAAGCTTAACTAGGAGATGTGGATACTGGCATAGTCTAATGTCCCTGTGAGTGAGTTCACTGTAAATTATACAGTGTAGTTATGGAAGACCAAATCTGAAGAGATTGTAATTGATATAGTGTAGTTAAAGAAGACCAAATCTGATGAGATAATATTTGATAATTCCATAATGGATTTCAAATTGGGATAAGCCTTATATAATAGGAGACTCTCTTCAAACTTTACATGACAATTCTATTCTGCTAGATTAAAAAAATTCTAACTATTCCTAAATTGATTTAATTTGAACGATGCTTTTCTCTCAGCTTATCTTGGTAGGCATCTAGAGACTACAAAAAGGGTTTTCCCTCTAACTAGTGAGAGGCTACATCAATGTAGTTTCTCAAACTTCACAATGAATTAATATGTGTACAGGATAAAAGGGCACATTGCAAAATTATCAAACCATCATGCACATTGCAAAAATCAATTCAATTTTTGTTAAAAAATTATCAAACCATCATGGACATTGCAAAAATCAATTCAATTTTCGCATGTAATTCAGGTCATGCCTTAAAGATATCAAGCCCTTACAAATTCATTGAGTTTGTCAGAATTCCATAAAGAATTTTGAAGCATCAGGTTTAGTATTTTGCAATGAAATTTGAACATTCATGTTGATTGATAATGCACATATTGTATTCAAAATTGTTTACACCATTTAATCATTGCAGTTTCTATGCAGGCTATCAACAGGTCTTCATTATGTTTGGAGGAAATAGGCCAACATTATAGAAAATGGCAAAATAATAGATGATGGTCCGCAAGGATGTTGAAGCATTTAGCTGGTGACAGGGCCATGCTTAAAGAACAAATTCTTGCAGCAATGTCAGAAGAAGACTTGGAATCCTGTTAAGATAACAGCAGGAAACATGTCAAGGACTTTAGCAGAAAACAATATTATCAGAGAATGAGCTGAATTTGCTCGAATAAATAGAACAATTGGCATAGTGCAACATAAGTACCTCTACTAAGCTGCAAGCAGCTTTTTATTTAGTTGGGGGTGTTATATTGTTGTCTTCTTTCAAAATTGCAATGATGCAATTATCCATTGCTAGTGTGAATGTGCATGCAGGCATCCTCCCTCCAATCATTCAATTGTGTTCCACGCCACTTAATACGTATAGAAGACTACAATGCTCCTTCGGCCCCTTGATTTGTCGTGTCTTCTTGCAGGAACAACATTCCCTAGAACTCGCCCTCCTCCCACCCGCCTACTATAGTTTAGTTTAGCTTAGTTTAGTTTATTGGAAACACAATTAGCTCTAGCATATACAGTTGCTACATCATGCCAACATTTTGTCTCTGCAAAGCAATCTCCTGCATATTGAAGCCGTGCTTCACTGCATTTTTCCTCATATATTCTACCTGTGTCACTAACAAACATAGAACAACAGGTATCAGCAAAAAGAAGGGTAATATCTGCAAGGAGAGAAAATGGTCACTGAATCTGCCTGCATATATCTTTTGATTCTGATGCATATGTAAGGATAATTCAGATCTGAATAGGGGATAATACACATCATACACAAAAATGGAATCAATACAGAAACACACATAAAAGCATTCCTACACCTGTGATGATTGATATATTAATTTTTTGAAGTTCGAGACATCAAAAATTAATCCTAAGTAGTGAATATTTTTTGCAAATAAATATCAATTTCCTTATTAGAGAAAAAGATGTGTCATTTCTTGAGGCCCTCAAACTCTCCTATCATGTCTCACATCCATCTTGATCAACATGTTAGCATTTTCATAAGAGTCTTTTGCGAGACAACTCAAACTGGAACACTATGCGAGGTAAACTTATTTTCAAATTATATGGAGAAACTCCTTGAGAAGTTAAAGTAACCCCTAAACATGTTATTAGAAAAAATATATAAATACTAACACTATTCACATTATATCTTCTAGGGATTTAGCCATAATGAAATAATGGAATAACTTTTGTGCTATCTCTTTGCATTGATTATGAGCACAACACTGATAACAACTCATCTCACAAGTGATATTTTTTAGATTTTAGGGCTTAACTCAAGCAATTGAATTCTACACAACACCTAGCCACCAATAAGCAGATGCATATGAGATTTTCAAAAGGAATAATAGTTTCAACTTTTAACAGAAAACAACACACAACTCCAAGGATAAAAACACTAAATTTATACACAGCTGCGTCTTAAGTAGATAGATAATATCAATACAAAGGTTCATATTAGCAAATACATGGGTGCAGAAGACATTCACTTAAACAATAATCTCAACAGCATAGATGTAGCATCAACTACGATTAACAAATATTGTGCTTCAAGCACTTATTTATAAGGTTACAAAAACCCAGTTTTTGAGATTTAAGATAAGAATTAACTCATCCTAAAAACCAATGTCTTTTAAGAATGACATCTAAAGCTATTGAAAAAGTGGGAAAGAAAACACTTTCAAGCAATAAAACTATACTAAACAAAGGTAAAATAAAAGATGACTAAAACGCCTTAAAAATAAACCCTCATCATCCATCCAAAAATAGGAGCTCCATTAAAACAATAGCTAAAAATGGCTAATCTGATAGATAAATCTTCTAAGTAATTTACCAATGTAGCTCTTTTGGTCTAAAACACGGCAGATCTTCTCAAGAAATTTGAAATTTGAACAACCAAACCATTGATGACTTCACCACCCAATCTCGGGTGACTTGAATCTGATGCTCTCACAAAATCTGTCAAAATTCTAGTGCTTTGAACCCTAGACTGCTCCTATGATGATCACAACCCCATAGAGAATTACTGTAAGGAAAAACATACAATGACTGCAGCTCTGACTGAGCTAGAAAAGAATACCAAACAAGGATGCAATGTTGAATAGGCTCTTATGTAATCCTTGGAAACTCATCACAAACCACAGGAACCACCTAATGAAAGAAGTATTTGGAACCCCTAGGAACACAGAAACGAGACTCGCCAGAACTCGTCAAGTCCCGAGTCGAGTCCACCTGGCCGAGTTTTGGGGGCTCAGACTCGGACTCGACCGAGTCCTGCCGAGTCTTGGCTGGACTCACTGAGTCTAGGCGAGTCTCATCAGCAAGACTCGGTAGGTAGGTTTGAAAAGTGCAAAAATTATATGAAATTTAAAGTTAAAACTGTTTTATTTTACTTATTGTGAATGCAAAATGATGTACTCCATGAAGGTTTGTATGGTTTTGGAGGTCTTAATTTGGGCTTGGTGGTGAGGGCTTGGCCCCTCAACCCTACCCTGTATCATGATAGGGAGTGCGCCCAGGGCACTGCTTCGGTACCCCGCAAGGGGCACTACCCCCTAACCCTCGCAAGAGGTGCTACCCCTTAGCCTCGCTGGGGGTGCTTCCCCCAAACCCCTACAAGGGGCATTGCCCCTTGACCCCCCTAGGGGCACTAGCCCCAAACCCCCACAATGGGTGCTACCCCTTGACCCCATTGGGGGTGCTACTCCTGGACCCCACTAGGGCACCGCCCCTAGACCCCCGCAAAGGGCATTCCCCCTCAACCCCATTGGGGAAATTGCCTTGAAACTTCAGATTATGGCTGCTACATCATCTAGGACCTATCTTATACACATTCGTAGGAAGGATGCAGGCTCCTTTGAGCCATAGACTTCTAGTTATATGATCGATGTATACTTGTGTTAGTGATGAGGACCTTGATTGGGTTGACTAGGCAGATAGAGAGGTTGAGGTTGTAGCCATGGAAAAGGAGGAGGCTAGAGCACGAGCAAACACAACCACAACTGATGTTGGTGAAGGTGGCATGGAGTCACAAGTAGAAACTATGGTTGTAGTTGCTACATAATCCAGGACCCACATTAGACGCCTTCCTATGAAGGATGCAGCTCCTTTGAGCCATAGACTTGTAGTTATTGTTTTGATATTTCATATTTATTTGGAACTGTAGAAGAGGGGGACCAACCACATCAAGGCTCTAGGTCACAGAGAGCCAAGGGTGGAGGACTACCCTAATCTACCTCAAGTTGGATAAGCGTTTTCAGTTCAAGGATAGAGAATGAAGAGCACTCTCAAGTGCCTTTGTCACTCTACTAACTTGGGAGATTTGATGGGGCTAAACGAGCTGATTTTTGGAACTTGAACCATACCTTAGATAGCTCTCTGCTCGCGGACAACAGAGCAGGTCAGGGACGACAGCGTGGCGCGTCGGTGTCTCTTTGGGGCATTGGAATCCGTACGGCCTAAAAGTGCAAAAATACAAAAAACCTACTAACAGTCTAGCAAGATAAGTTTAAAATACTAAACAAAATGATAAATGAAAAAATGGACTAGAGAGCTAGGAAAGTGATGAAGGAGATGACAGAAAACAGAGGTGGTAAAGACTAACTCACTACGAGTCCAGTTCGCCAGCAAGCTCCACACGTACGTGTACCTACACACAGCGAAGAGAGGAAAAATGTTGGGGCTATATAGGGGTTTGTCACAGTCAAACCCCCGCTTTGGTGTTTCCACCTCCACGGACAGCCAGGAAAGCCACGAGATAGAAAATGAGATAAAGAGACTAATGTAAAGGAAACTAAACAATATCAATAACACTATGCTACGTGAATCAATAAACAATATCACCTTCTCAATCGAGGTGCCCTCAAGCACGTACAGGAGGATGCAAGCTTGGTAAGGTCTACATCGCCACAATAACGAAGTAGTCCCTCGAGACACCAAGTCGCAATTCCAATGGTGGCAAGAGTGCAACAATACGTTGAGAAGATGTGTAGGAGCTCAAGAATCATGAAGCCAAAATCAAGCTAGCGTGTGAGATTGTATGGAATTCTCAAGAGGATCGAATGAATGAGAAAGATATGCATTTCAAGACGAAGAGCAAGGGAAAGAGCCATTCTTGGGTCAACAAGAAGGTGCTGAGGCATTACACTTCATCACCAATGGAGAACGTAACGTCTCTACGGATTCCAAAGGCAGTAATTTGTTAGGAATGATAGCGCACCGTGCAGACGTCCACGCACTACGTGCGTGTCCCTGACAGAAATTCTGCCACCGACACAAAGGACAAGCGCCAAGTGGATGCACTGCAGATGGGTGATGTGGAATTTCTTAGTCAGGTTTGATTTTCTAAGGTAGAGAGATGTAAAAGGGGAATTTGTAAAAGGGGTTCAAATTCACTCCTATACATTTTTCCCCCACTCTAGCGAGCATGAGTGCTAACGAATGTTCGGCAAAGTAGATTGAAGAGCTTAGAAATGTATACCTGAACCGTCAAGGAAGCAGACCGCAATCTAGTGAGCTCAAAAGCGTAGGGTAGGAAAATAACTCCACAGGTACTCTCCTAAGGAGGATTGAACAAAGGACTCTGTAGATCCTCAAAACTATAGAGTTGATCAAAGTACACCGAAGGCCCACAGACCAACGATGGACAAATTCCATGGGATGCAAGTGCTTCACAGATCCTCGAACCTAAAAAGAAGGCACCCTCCAAGTACTCTCTCCTAAAGGAAGCTTGATGTAGGGGACTCCACAGAGTCAGACTGGAAAGCAGCTTCACAAGCACACCTGCAAAACAACAAGTTAATCCACAGATAAAACATGTGAGAAAATAAAAATGAAGCCACACAGGAAAACAAGCAAGTAGGTAGTCAGAAAAATTGAAGAGCTTTCCAAGGGGTCCCTCAGGTACCCTTCAAAAGAAAAGGGGTCCACTCAAGGGACGCTCAGTTTGAAAGTGTAAGAGTACTTTTCGCAAATCAATTCAATATCAAGGAATCCTTTTGAAAAATGCTCACTTCATCAAGGAATTCGAAATGAAGGTCCGCTCGCAAGGGGAAGGTCAAACTTTTCCTGTACGAAAAGGCGCTCCTTCCTCGGAGGAAGGTTTTTCAAATTCTTTCTTTAGGAACCCATGATGAAGGAAAAATATTCTGCTAGGGGTCCTTGTTGAGGAATGCAGTTTTTGAAAAATATTTTAAAGAGATTTTCAAGAAAAGATTCGTTGGCCACAGAATGCATTTTTTGAAAATTGAAGTTGACATGATAGCCCCCCCTTTAGGATGGTGTATGCTAAACGCAGAGGCACGTGGCATCCTAAGGAGAGAAAAGCAAGAATGAAAAAGTGATGTGGCCCGCAGAATATAGCAAGATGTAACCATGGTAATGTTTTTGCACATGCGAGGAACAACACATGAGCACCACAACATCACAAAGCAAGCTAGAAAGATAAGAGAGCAAAAATACAAGAAGATACAATAACATTATGAACAGGGGACATAGGGGCGATCTAATATTTCAGGGTCAAAGTTGCTCATAAATATAGATAAGTTTAATAACAGTATATAAATGAACTCTCATCAACCCCCTACTATATCAGACCATATGAAGAATGCACGAGAAGAAAAAATAAAAATAAAAAATTGAGTCAAGATGGAAGAGAAGCCTAAATGCTCCCAACACTTTGCATCATCCCCAATTGTCAAAAATCAATACACATAACAAAGGAAGAATGATGTAACAAATAGAGGAAGTTCTACGACACAAACACTTTTGTATCCAAGCACCTACGAGGGTGACAAGGGCCATCAAGGAACATATAACATAGGCATGGGGGAACACAAACACACACACAATCTACTCTATAGATAAAGAAGAGGCACCCCCTTAGTCCTCATCAACCAAGAGGTCATCAGCCTCCCAATCTAGATCATTATAAGGGGAAGGCAGATGAGCCTGCAAAGGTGGAATGTCAAGGGGGTAACCCTCCGACCCTCCCGCAACAAGAGCCAAGGAAGAAGGCCTCTTGAAGTCTTCTCTGCTCAGTTCTTGTGGGGTGAATGTCAACGAGTTCATGAAAATTGTTGATAAGGTCAGAACCTCGTCCACAGAATTAAACATGCACTTCACAGGAGTGTCATGTGTTAACTCAACAGATGAGGGAGGCAACACCTGAGATTCACTACTAGGCTCACCGAGTGACTCGGGAGCAGTGACAAACTCTAGGGACGTTGAGACTTCCTTCGTCACCAAAACGGCACACGATAATGCAAAACCAGCCTTTGAAGAAGGTGAACCCCACTTTCGACCCCATTACTAGTAGGGTTGTCCTCCATCTTCTGCTTCATCGGAGGATGCGAGATCCCCACAGACGAGGTAGAAGGCGCAAAGGAAGAGGAGAGAACTGCAACGGACACCACCAAGGTATTTGGTATGTCCACGAGCTTTGAAAATAGCGGGATGTCCAGGAGGGACATCATAAAGGGCGACTCAACCAAAGGAGCGATAAACAATTGCACCCTCTTCGAGTTAGGAACATTTACGCTTGCACTAGGAGTCGGAAGCGGTACAAAAGTTGAAGGAACTGAAGCAGAGGGGATGGGAGAGGAAGATGCAACAAAAGGTGCCAAAGTAGAAACTGTCGACTCCCCCTCCTTCCTCTGTAGGGCGGCCTGCTCAGTGGCCAGAGTCTTTCACCGATGCTTAGGCTCATGCGCAAGGCAATTCCTGTGACTCCAGGAGCTAGAGGCCGGAAGCTAAGATGGAACAGAGGACTCTTATTCAACCATCGAAGTGTCCATCATGGTCCTTTCCGTCAGAGGGAGGGAATCCTAGACGGGAACAGGAGGGAGAAGTTGAGAAGAGGTTGGAGCAATAGCAGGGGGAGTCGGCTCCAACGCCTCAGCGGCGAGCCTCTTCCCATTCACTGCCTTAGGGGCAGAAGCAGTAGGAGGCCACAAAGGCCGAGACATAGAGGACTCCCCACGGGGACCCTTCCCCTTACCATATCGAACTGGACAAGGCACTGTGGGTAAAACCAGAAGTTCAAACGCAAGAAGCTTGGGCTTTCACCAAGCAGGTACCATCGGGTTCTCTAACAAATGCCTAGGAGCAAACAATGATGGTGATGCAGCAAGGCGAAAGGAAGCAACAGGCAGAACAACAGAAGAGGAAGAAGAACCCTAAGCACACTCCTCTTCCTCCCTTTTTCGAGCCAAGGCGTTTTCACGCTCTGCCTTGAGACAAGCCCTATGCGAAATGGCATAGGGAGAAGGAGGGTACCTTAGGCGTTATGCCCCCACTCTTGTACTTCACATAGGTTTAGTACAAGAGATCCGTCCTAGGAGGAAGCGAACCTATGGGGCTAGGCTAGAAATGATCCAACAAGTAGCCACTACACGCAATCGGCGGTTTATAGCCGGTGTCGTGGACTACATGCACTGTACCCTCATGGATGAATTTCAGATATTTATGCACCACCAAGGGAGCTGCATTCATAGCAACCAACTAGGGGATACCTAGTTTCAACTTGAAGAGTTCAAACCCCGAGATTATGTCAAAGAGTAAATTTACGGATTTAGGTCCAACTAGAACTAACAAGGTGATGCACTGATGGGAGGTACGGAAAGCCCATCATGTGTACAGATGGTACTCCTAGATTCGTCATACCCATCTTTATGTAAGAAATTAATCAATGTAATCTCCTAAGTAATGACATTCACCTGACACGTAGGGTCAACAAGAACACTTGTTATAGTTTTCCATTGATTCGTGCGGGGATGTATAAGGGAGATGGCTCTTTGTTATAATTCATCAGCAAGTCCTGCAAGGTGAAAGTTATGCCAGGGGATCCACTCGCAGGTTGCACAGATGGGATGGGTAAATGTAAAAAGGAGGCCATCACATATACTAGATAGAACTTTCACAGAGCCCCCAAGAGTTTTGCAACTAGATAGTGACCCAGCTAAGGTTTCGTTTCGTGGTGCCTATGGAACCTTCCAATTACGCCACTAGGGGTCGTAGGTTGGGTTGCAAGGCTAGACGCCTCGCAACACTCACACCCACAACACTCCTAGGATACGAGGAAAGGATCTTTCAGCGCTACTAAACAAGACCAAAATGGTTCACGTCGAGTTCACCAAAATGTATAAGAGTGGGACCAACCACACAAAGGCTCCAATCACAAAGAGCCGAGAACGGAGGGCTGCCCTAATCTACCTCAAGTTGGATAAGCGTTTTCAGATTAAGGATAGAGAATGAAGAGCACTCTCAATGCTTTTATCGCTCTACTAACCCGAGAGATTTGATGGGGCTAAATGAGCCAGTTTTTGGAACCTCAACCATACCTCAGACAACTCTCTACCCGAGGACAGTAGTGCGGGTTAGGGACAATGACGTGGCACATTGGCGTCTCTCTGGGGCGCTGGCGTTCATACGGCCAAAAAGTGCAAAAGTACATAACAAAGTACAAAAAACCTACTAACAGTCTAGCAAGAGAAGTTTAAAATACTAAACAGAATGTAAATGACAAAATGAACCAGAAAGCTAGGAAAGTGATCAAGGAGATGATAAGAAAACAAAGGTGGTAAAGACTAACTCACTACGAGTCTAGTTCGCTAACAAGCTCCACATGTACGTGTACCTACACACAATCAAGAGAGGAAAAATATTGGGGTTGTATAGGGTTTTGTTATAGTCAAACCCTCGCTTTGGTGTTTCCACTTTCACGGACAACTAGGAAAGCCACAAGATAGAAAATGCAATAAAGAGACTAATGGAAAGGAAACCAAACAATATCAATAACACTATGCTATGTGAATCAATAAACAATATCACCTTCTCAATCGAGGTGCTTGGTAAGGTCTACGCCGCCACAATAACAAAGAAGCAGTCCCTTGGGACACCAAGTCACAATTCCAATTGTGGCAAGAGTGCAACAAGATGTAGAGAAGATGTGTAGGAGCTCAAGAATCATGAAGCATGTTGTACCCCAAATTAAAATTTTTGCTACACTTAGGCATTTTGAAGAAATGGTTAAAAGTCTTGTCAAAATTGTCTAAAAAGGGTCAAAATTGGGGTTTGCATGTCTTGCATAAGGGTCAAAAACTCAAAAATTTCAAAACCTGATGATCAGAGTCTGCTCAAAGCGACCAAGTCTATAAAACCCAAATCTCAGTATTTCGGCCCTAAATTTTAGGAAAAATTCAATTTTTAGAAACTTTCTAAAAATAGAACTTTTTTCTGGATTTTTCTGGGTTTCGTTTGAAATGGATGCTAGCAAAATTTTCTAAAAATAGAATATTTTAAAAAGAGAAATTTTGGCTTCTAGGGTTCAAACTAATTTTGATCGGTCGAAAATACTTCCTCATCAGGATGGTTAGTCAAAATCGTCAAAAGATCATTTTTTCCCTAGTGGGTTTATTCTTCTTTTCTCAAAAGCTTCTCAGGAGCTCCAAGGTCATTAATGGAGGTCACTCAACTACCAAGTGTCAAATTCAGAGTCTCAAGCACTGCTCAGATCAAAAAAATTGCAACAAATGATCGAGGGATGAAGAATGGAGAATGGAAGTTGAAGAATAATGAAAATTGCAGAATTTTGGCTAACTCTAGAAATCTCAGGCACCCCCACCCAACAAAGGTGCCTAGAGTTTTGTGCCTTAGAAAAAATTTCATCTCCAACGTTCAAAGCAATGGCAAGCATGTGCGACAAGGAAAAAGTTGAAAATTGCAAAATAAAAACTGACACTGCTAAGCATGGGTGCCCTAGGAGGAGATAGGTGCCCAGTCTTTCAAGGTCTCAGATGATGAAATTAGGGTTTTCTCATCCTAAACAATGTTCAGAATCTTCCCAGCTCTGCAGTAAACCCATTGGCACAGCCATCGGATCAACCAATCAGCCGGAATTTGAGATTGAACGGAGAAGGCTTGACAAAGTAGCAGAATGCAAATCATGAAACTATCAGAAAATATTCTAGTTTGGGAATTTTGGGCGCCCTAAGACGAGATACACGCTAGGGTTTTGGAGGCTCAAATCCAGCAATTAGGGTTTCCTAGGTAGAGTCAATCTCTTCAGGATTCTGCTAGCTTCGTAGTGGATATCTCAACAAATTCATCAGATCATTCAATCACCCGCAGTTTCAGATCGAACGGAGGGCATAACATGGAGGTCAAGTTTGAAAGTTGAAAAGAGCTAAAAAATGGCTAAGGCTGAAGATTATGGGTGTCCTAGGAGGAGACAGGCGCCCAAGAATTTGAGCATCCAGAAGGTAGAATTAGGGTTAGTGATCTCCAACATTTCTTCTTCAGTTTTGATCAAGCTCTCCAATGCAATCATCAACATGCACATCAGAGTTATCAATCATCAAATATTGCAGACTGATCAAGGGGTAAAACTTGTGTAAAATGTCAAAAGTCAAAAGCAAAGTTGAAAATCTCATAAAATAAACTTTGGAGGAGTTGGGCGCCCCAACTAGCCAAGGGCACCCAAGCTTTTGACCCGCAAGATTCAGCTTTCAAGAAATATCATTCCCAGGAGACCCCCTTCAGAATCCTCCGAGCTATCCAACGACCCGAGCCATCAGTTCGTCAAACCTTCAGATCATCCAAAATTGAGAATTCATCAGAGGATCAGAAAGCAAGTATAAAAGTTGAAAATCCAAAAAAAAGACAGTCTGGATAATAAAGGCGCCCCAAGTGGCTAGGGGCGCCCAGATTTTTGAGGCCTTGAAATTAGTTTTCAGAAGATATCACCTGCAGAAGACCTCCCTTCGAATTCATCAAGCTATCCAGCGAATTTAACAGCCAGTTGATTGGGTCAATCTAGCTCACGGAATTACGAAATCATCTGAAGGTGAAAAAACAAGCAAGAAATTGAAGAATGTGGAAAATGGCAACACTGGTAAGCTTGGGCGCCCCAGCTAGCCAGGGGCGCCCAACATTTTGAGGGTCAAGATGAAGTTTTTATCAAAAGTAGCCTCTAGATTGATATCGTTAGATTCACTTAGGCTCCACGATGGATCATTTAGTCAGTTCACATCATCAACCGAGCATCCAAAAATCAAGATCAAATGGAGGTCAGAATCAAGCAAAATCTTGAAAATGGTGAACAAATGGCTGAGTCTAGAGAGGAAAAGTGCTCCGGGCCAAGAAGGGCACCCAAGGCTGAATGCCTTAGTAAATTTTTCAATTTTTATCATGCATCAATAAGAAGTGTCAAAGTTCAACAAACCTGCTTAGGATTGGCTTCAAAAGTTAAAGCAGAGAATAAAGCGTTTTATTTATCCTCAAAACTTATTTAAGAAGGCTTTGGATTTCATTATTCACTTTTTGCAGGTTGGCATCCAAGAGCAAGAGAGGAGGAGACAAAATTTTATTCTTTTCAGGATTCGAGAGCCAAAACATGGTGCTCTTTCACAGTTCTTCATATTTTCTAGATCAACACACCAAGGGGCTCGCTTTTTCATGCTTTATTTCTCTAGGGAATCAATTTTCAAAAGAAGGGGTTCAATATTTTCCAATTTCAACAATCTAGGTCAGCTCAGCGTAGTTCATAATTCTCAACAACTTTGGAAAAAAAAATAATTTTCAAGAAACTGCTTTTTCCTCGCTTGTCCAAGAAATCATCAATATTTTCAACATCTGATCATTTGGGTCCATCTCAAATGTGATTTTGCACAAACCCCAGCTCTCAGATTTTTTCAAAAAAATAAAAAAAGTAGGGTTTGTTGCTTTTTCAATCAGCCTTCAATATTTTCCAAAACGAACGATCTAGGTCTTCTTGCAACAAGTTCCTCTACAAAACCCATATCTCAGATTATTTTTGAAAAATCTGCCCATTTGAAGAAGAAAAATTAGCAAGCTATTTTTAGCTTTTGTGCAAAATGAAGAGCACAAAGGATTTACTGAGAGGGGCGGGGGGGGTGAATCAGTAAATCAACACAAACTTTCAATTCTCAATCTTTTCAAACTTATTACAATCAACTTTTACAACCTTCTAAACATACTTAAACTCTTATCAACATCAACCTTTGATATGAATCAATTTACACAAGTTGACTCAAATTTATTGAAAACTTTAAATGACTTTTACAAGTGGAAGTAGGCACCAACCTACTTGTTTTACAAAGAAGATGATTTAGTAGGCTGCAACCTACAAGGGACACCCAAACCTCTTGATTATTTAGTAGGCACCAACCTACAAGGAGCACCAGCCCCTAATGCAAGGCACCAACCTTGACTTGATGTTTGCAAGATGCCTTCAATCTGACCTGCACTATCCCTATCCTCCAATCCGCCTTGGTGATGAATGATCTCACACTTAGCCCACACAAGAAGATGGGACTTCAGATTTAGACTACCCACTTACACAACCACCCCTTGCAACAATGACTTGGATATCAATTATGTATGCTTCTCAAAAGTTGCATCTTTCTTATGAGAGGATACGTCTATTTGTGCACCCCTTGAAGATCTGACTTTTAACAAGATTTGTTCATCTTTTTATTAATTATTTTCCCTTAAAGATGTTTTTATTTAGCAACTTTTAATTTGTGCTACTTAAGAAAACTTATTCGCACCTTCAAAAAACTCTTTACTTAATTCATGCCCCTTCAGAAAACTTAATCGCACCTTCAGAAATCTCTTTACTTAATTCGTGCCACTTCAGAAAGCACGTTTATTTGTGAAACTTGATCAGACGCACTAAGCAATAGACATATTTTAGTAAACAAATCGCCTCACATAGATGAGTTGCGTCCTTTTAGAAGGTAAACCAAATTAAATTCCAGTCATATCTTTGTATAATGATGCCCTTTTAGAAGACGCGTATCTCTGATCAATAGAGACGTGGCAGTTCTTAACTTCCTTCTTTTAAAAAGCATGTTATCTTTTAATACACATTTGTTATCTTTCTTGTTACCTTAATACTGCCGTATCTGTGTGTTTCGGGCTGTAGCTATCTACACTATTTAGATTTCAATCTGTAGATATTGTAATATGCTATCTACACTTTTATCTCTTTAATCATTGACTGCTGCAAATCATAATCGCTTCTAACATCAATAATGTTGTCCATTAGATTACCGACACTCCTACAAATCTCCTTTGACTTGGTCGAGCCTTGGATTGAGCGTATAAAATGAGTTGCCAATTCAATCTTCTGTGACGTATTAATCCATCGATTATTATCATGTATGTTAAATATTTTATAGTTCGCCCAAGTATGTTCTGGAGATATCGTTTCATTCCTGATATTATATTATGGAGTCCTCTGTAGATATCACTGACTGGGCATAGCTCTTTTAAATCTTCTTACTGCTGCTTTTGACTTTAAATCATATAAGTCTTCACTGATTATCGGCTCCTCCTGTAGATATCTTGACTCTGTCATTTACCTTTGAATCAAATTCCGGTATTGTTTCCAGACAAGAGGCATCGTCCGCTGAGAACTCTCTGCATTTCTCATATTCTTTGCGTGGCTGAGAGATGTGATATTCTTTGTGTGGCTAGGGAATAGATCAATGACCCGATGTAATGTGCCACGTCCACAGCAGGTGATAAAGCCAATCATTGCTAGAGACTCTTATCACGACTCAAACATGTCATTAAGTTGATAATAGATTATAGTCCAATCAACATATATCTAAGCAAGGCTCCACTCGTATTCCATACTCCCACGAACAGTTACTTTGTTTTTGTCACCAGTGCTTACACGTCCCTCTTATACTCATCATTGTATGTAACATCTGGCTTTTCTTAAACTTATCATATTATAAGCATTATTTCTACAATCTCTCTTTTTCTCAATCTTGTCCATCCATTTGTCATCAATGACTTCATCCTTTTATTTTGACATCAATGACAATATTTCCAACAATCTCCCCCTTTGTCATTGATGGCAACATATTCTCCCTCATCTCTTCTAACTCTTCCCCATTCCACTTCTCTCCCCCTTTGACATCAATGGCAAAGGGTCTTCCAACAATGTCTTTCTTTTTTTTTTGTTCCATGGAGCTACAAGATATAGTGTCTTGCTCCCCCTGAATGTATGCTCCCATTTATTAAAACTCATCTTTCCCTAACTTTTTCATTCCTTGACTTCTGAAATAATCCTTCATGGAAGCTTCTTCATTTTGACATCAATACCATTTCCAACAATAGAAGTCAATTCATCACCTTCATTAGATATCAAACCATCAGTAGATTTCTCTTCAACATTTTGATGTACTTCATTTTTCAGTCATCTCCTCCAAGGGGTTGAAAGAAAATGTTCAACTTAGCTCCCCCTAAATTCATGCTTCCTCTTAGAAAAGGCATATTGAATTTTCATTGGATTCTTCATTTCTTGTATCTATCTTCTTTCTCCAAACTTTTGTAAATTTTCTTTCCTTTTCCATGATGTTCTTCTTCATATCTTGTAAAGGTGATTCCATAAAGTCATATCTACAAAAACGTGCTATGTGTCCAAAGTTGTTACACTTGAAACACATAATGTTATGATCAAGAGAATTATAATTTCTCCTAGTGAAGCTTGAACCGTTTCTAGCTTGAAATCTGCAAGTTATTGCTTTGTGTCCAAAGTAGTTGCATGAATAGCAATATCCATAGAAAGAATAAAATTGCCTAGAGTTAAATCTTCTTTCATTTTCCTTGAAACTTGTAACATTCTCGTCACACTTTGTACATTTCTCTTTTGGCTTATTCAATTCATTTTTCAGCATTACAACTTCTTGTTCCAGCTTGTCACACTCTCTCTCTTTTGCACTTAACTTGTTCTTCAATTGATTTTCAACTTGTTCAGCCTCTACAAATTGAGCCCTCAAATCTTCAATTATCTTGTTTAATTCCTCCAAACTTTTAGTTAACTCCTTGGTTTTTAGTTTATGCTTGGTAACCCTCTTCTTCAATTCTTCATTTTTCTTGTATGCATAATGAAGTTCTTCCTCTAGATCTGTTTCTTCTTCTTCTTCATTGCATTCTTGATTAATTTCTTCTTCTTCATTACATTTTTTATCAGCACCTTCATAGTCAGCCATGAACAATATTTCTTCTTCACAATTGCTTGAGCATCCTTCACTTTGATCTTCAGAAGTGCTGCTATCTTTCTTTGAATAGAAACTCTTTTTGTGCTTTTGAAATTTCCTTTTTGACTTCTGCTTAGGATTTTTCTTTTCCTTTTTCTTTGTGTATATCTCTTCTTCATCCTTGCTTGTGTCACTTGAGTTGCTATCGCTTTGAGGACAATTTGAAGCATAATGTCCAACTTCTCCACAATTGAAACATTTAAAAGGATATTTCCCTTTGTACTTTCCTTTTCCCTTTATAAGCTTCCTCATGAAATAGGCCTCTGCTTCATTATCACCTGACTTCTTATTTGATGAACCATATTTAGTTTTTTCTTTATTAGATGCTTTGAAAGAAATTTCATTTTGTGGTGTCTTCCCCTCAATCCTCATTTCATAGGCAGCAAGAATCCCATGTAATTCATCTTTGGATAGCTGATCCAAGTTTGTTAATTCTTCCAGTGCTGCAACTTTGGCCTCAAACTTTGTAGATAGAGACCTTAGAATCTTATCAACAATAAAAGTATCCTCAATTTCTTCACCAAGTCCTTTCATGATGTTTACTGTTTCATCAACACGGAGAAAGTATGAGGCAATATCTTCATCATCATTCATCTTGAGAGTTTCTAATTTCCTTTATGAGTTTGCAATTTTGCCTTCTTAACTTTTGCATCTCCTTCATAGATGTTTTGAAGTTTGTCCCAAATCTCTTTTGCTGACTTGCACCTCATGACTTTTGTAAATTCAAAATCTGTTAGGCTGCAAGGAAGAGCATGCTTAGCTTTTGCATTGTTCTCACTTCTCTTTTTCCCTGCTTGATCCGTTGGAGGGGTAGCTGGAGGTGTATACCCATCAACAACAGATTGCCACACATCAAACCCAAGTGCATTCAAATATGCTTCCATCTTAATACTCCAAAACGCATAATTAGTCCCATCAAAGATGGGTGCTTTCACTGTGTTGTTATGATCTGCCATGTGTGCTCTTAAGGATCTCCTTCAAGCGGTTAGGCTTTCAAGAAGGACCTTGCTCTGATACCAATTGAAGAGCACAAAGGATTTATTGAGAGGGAGGGGGGGGTGAATCAGTAAATCAACACAAACTTTCAATTCTCAATCTTTTCAAACTTATTACAATCAACTTTTACAACCTTCTAAACGTACTTAAACTCTTATCAACATCAACCTTTGATATGAATCAATTTACACAAGTTGACTCAAATTTATTGAAAACTTTAAATGACTTTTACAAGAGGAAGTAGGCACCAACCTACTTGTTTTACAAAGAAGATGATTTAGTAGGCTGCAACCTACAAGGGACACCCAAACCTCTTGATTATTTAGTAGGCACCAACCTACAAGGAGCACCAGCCCCTAATGCAAGGCACCAACCTTGACTTGATGGTTGCAAGATGCCTTCAATCTGACCTGCACTATCCCTATCCTCCAATCTACCTTGGTGATGAATGATCTCACACTTAGCCCACACAAGAAGATGGGACTTCAGATTTAGACTACCCACTTACACAACCACCCCTTGCAACAATGACTTGGATATCAATTATGTATGCTTCTCAAAAGTTGCATCTTTCTTATGAGAGGATATGTCTATTTGTGCACCCCTTGAAGATCTGACTTTTAACAAGATTTGTTCATCTTTTTATTAATTATTTTCCCTTAAAGATGTTTTTATTTAGCAACTTTTAATTTGCGCTACTTAAGAAAACTTATTCGCATCTTCAAAAAACTCTTTACTTAATTCGTGCCCCTTCAAAAAACTTAATCGCACCTTCAGAAATCTCTTTACTTAATTCGTGCCACTTCAGAAAGCACGTTTATTTGTGAAACTTGATCAGACGCACTAAGCAATAGACATATTTTAGTAAACAAATCACCTCACATAGATGAGTTGCGTCCTTTTAGAAGGCAAACCAACTTAAACTCCAGTCGTATCTTTGTATAATGATGCCCTTTTAGAAGACGCGTATCTCTAATCAATAGAGACGTGGCAGTTCTTAACTTCCTTCTTTTAAAAAACATGTTATCTTTTAATACACATTTGTTATCTTTCTTGTTACCTTAATACTGCCGTATCTGTGTGTTTCGGGCTATAGCTATCTACACTATTTAGATTTCAATCTGTAGATATTGTAATATGCTATCTACACTTTTATCTCTTTAATCATCGACTGCTGCAAATCATAATCGCTTCTAACATCAATAATGTTGTCCATTAGATTACTGACACTCCTACAAATCTCCTTTGACTTGGTCGAGCCTTGGATTGAGCGTATAAAATGAGTTGCCAATTCAATCTTTTGTGACGTATTAATCCATCGATTATTATCATGTATGTTAAATATTTTATAGTTCGCCCAAATATGTTCTGGAGATATCGTTTCATTCCTGATATTATATTATGGAGTCCTCTATAGATATCACTGACTGGGCATAGCTCTTTTAAATCTTCTTACTGCTGCTTTTGACTTTAAATCATGTAAGTCTTCACTAATTATCGGCTCCTCCTGTAGATATCTTGACTCTGTCATTTACCTTTGAATCAAATTCCGGTATTGTTTCCAGACAAGAGGCATCGTCCGCTGAGAACTCTCTGCATTTCTCATATTCTTTGCGTGGCTGAGAGATGTGATATTCTTTGTGTGGCTGGGGAATAGATCAATGACCCGACGTAATGTGCCACGTCCACAACAGGTGATAAAGCCAATCATTTCTAGAGACTCTTATCACGACTCAAACATGTCATTAAGTTGATAATAGATTATAGTCCAATCAACATATATCTAAGCAAGGCTCCACTCGTATTCCATACTCCCACGAACAGTTACTTTGTTTTTGTCACCAGTGCTTACACGTCCCTCTCATACTCATCATTGTATGTAACATCTGGCTTTTCTTAAACTTATCATATTATAAGCATTATTTCTACAATCTCTCTTTTTCTCAATCTTGTCCATCCATTTGTCATCAATGACTTCATCCTTTTATTTTGACATCAATGACAATATTTCCAACACAAAACTCGTCGGAGCATAGTCAAGTTTACTATCAAACTTAAAGTTTTTCAGCATATAGTATTCTCCTATGGAATTCAGAGCCAAACAAGTGTTGTATCACGATTATCTAAACGGACAATGTTGAGAAGTGCTTCAAAACCACCATGGACAAAAAACATCATCATCTCAGTTAAAGAACATGAAAAGCTGTGGTACGAGCAAAGGGACAAGTATTTGAAAAGAGTTGTACAATACTCTTTCGTTGAAAAGTCAAGAGAAGTGTTAGAAGCAAAATTTGTAGAGCCACCAAGTTATCAATTAGTTATAGAACTCATAAAACAGCTGAAGAGGTTAAATATTCTTTAAGTTTGATTACAGAAGATGAAGAGATCCTGTAAAAATGGAATTTTGCTATAGATAGTATTGATACTCCTGATAGAGATACAATTTCTAGCTTTTTAGAGGATGTGGTTGAGATTTAAAGCAACAACTTTCTCCTAGCTTTCTTTCCATTCTTATCTCAAGATTTCTTTCTATTCTTGACTCATTCTTATCCATTCTTTGAAGGAGAAAGAAAACAAGCTGTAATAGTTGGCATTTTCCCTATTTTATGCTTTCATAGGTTGTTAGATGCTTATCTTGTTTTAGTTTTAGAAATAAAGCTTGCATGTTGGCAAGTCTTAATTGTAAAAAGCAAGGAGATTTTAGGGTTCCCTTCTCCTCTGCTTGTGTATAAATAGGGCAGCCTTGCCCATTTTTCTTTAACGGTTATTGAGATAACAAATCGTTAAGCCTATTTTTCCTGCAAGTTGTTGTTGTTAGTTTCATGTTCACTTAGTGTAAGAGAAAGCTTGTATGCCTCTTTACATGTAAGTTATTGTTCAGTGCATGTGTCTTGTGTCAATATATTCTGGTTTGATGGCTAAATTGTAAGCCTATTTTGCTACAATCCTGTTGTCCCAGAAGTGTAATCTTTTGTTCTTGAGATTTGAGAAATAAAGTCTTGTGCCTATTTTGCCCTGATATAATGTCTCAGATTTTTGTTTTATGTGTTATGCTTCTATGATCTATATTTCAGCTTGCATTGAAAGTAAGTAGATGTGTGTTGAGAGAAAGTTTATTTAAGTATTTATATCAAAGAATCCTTGTTCATTTCTAACTCTCTTGCTCTGCGTTTACTTGAGAAGTTAGAAATGCCATTAGAATAGGCTTAGTTGTAGTTGAACTTCCAAAAGAGAAAATCTTAGCTACGACACTTGAGTTTTATAACCTTGTGCTCTTAGCTGAACAAAAAGATAGGCAAATTAACTTTAGTTTACTTTCTTTTAAGCAACATCAGCAAAGAAGGAGCTTCCCCTCCTAATTCAAAGAGCATTTTATTGTGCATAGTTGACTGTTTATAATCTGCATTCCAAAGGTGCGAATGAAATGCCAACAATTTTCTAGCACCCAACCTGGGGCCGAAATGACCATCTGGCACCCTATTGCATGATCCAGCCAAAAGCAATGGGTGATAACAACAATAATGCTAGCAGGAATCGAAGACGTCCACCCCCACTACCTTGGGGTAACAACATTGGACCTTTGGCTTTGCGGGTAAATCATGAGTTACCTAAAGGGTCAAGGAAGCACTTTCCATAGTTTCACAGTGATGGAACTCGACATCATGATGATCATCTTTCCGCATTATCAACGGCCTACAACATCTTGCACATGGCACATGAAGACATCACAGTGTGTCTCTTTGTGGAGACTCTTGTGGGAAATGTTGCTGATTGGTTCAATCACCTGGAGCCAAGCATTATTACAAGTTGGGCAACTATGAGCAAAAAATTCTTGGCAAGATTTGGGCCTATTGAAGACAGTCATTGGTTGTTTTCCCAACTCGCAAATTCAAATATGGAGTACGAGCCCATGAGGGAGTTTGTAGCAAGATTTAATCGTCTTGTTACACAACTTTCTTTTACAATTAATCCATCACTGGAGATTTTGATGAGCTCCTTCATAAATGCTCTTCCATTAGTTATAGCCTTCTTCCTCAAGACAACAAAAGAAACAAAATTGACGGATGCGCAAGAACACGCCATTGAGTTGGAGGATAATATGATTACTTCTGACAAGGTGAAGAAGGATCTAATTAGACCTCTAGTTTAGAGTTCTGCAAATCCATAGCTACAAAAGGTAGCCAATGAGATGCTTGCACTACCACCACCACAATATCAACCTCCACCACAGTATCAATTTCAACAACCGTACTAGCCAAAGAGAAATAATTTTCAGCCTTTCAATAATTACAAGCCATGGTTGCTAGCACCTCCACCAAGACCAACTGTTGAAGTTACACAAAATGCAATATTTTGTTCTTTCCATGATACTGATGCACATACCAGTACTACATGTCCTGAGAATTTAAGAATGAACCAGAGTATGGGATATGTTGATGCTACGCCCAACTCCAATTTTGTCCCAACACCAAGTTTAAATGTTGTCTTACCACAGATGAACAAATTTGATGGCGACTCCGCTCTGGGATACTTTCAAAGTGAACCCGTTATTGAAGAAAAAGAAGACCTTTGCCACTACTCTCTTGCATCAAATCACGGAAGACACTCTTTGCCTGTGTTTACAAGTACTCTACGCTTGCAAGCACAAAAGGAAGAAGAGAGGCGGGGAGCTAAAGAAGAAGTTAAAGAAGTGGTTACTCAAGACTCATCTCTAGCCAATTTTGACATTTTAAACTCCATGATGAAGACCAAGGTTAAGATTTCATAGTTGGAGTACCTTCATGATCATCCTGAGCAGCTGGATAGAATAATACATGTAACTTGAAAGAATTTTCAATTCAACCTACATTGCTCGAATCATCCATGCCAGTAGAAGAAAATCCTAAACCCTTTTATATATCTCTATATATAGGAGGATTTAGATTGAGCAATTGTATCATTGATTCAGGAGCCTCAAACAATGTCATGCCTCTACAAGTGACGAATGCATTGGGACTTTCATGCACTAAGACACAGGATGAGTGTTATTCACTTGAGTCTAAGTCGGTGTCGTTGGTCGGGCAATTGAAAGACACTCAAGCAAGTTTGGCAACTTGTCCAGAGAAAAAGATAATGATGAATATCCTAGTGGTTGACATTCCAGCAGCTACGGGATGTTGTTGAGCCAGAGCTTTTGCAAAGATCTTGGTGGTGCAATGCAGTTAGAGTGGTCGTCTACAACCATTCCTGTGAAGGAGGGAAAAATCAAGATAGAACCTGAGTCTAAATCTCGATTCATGGTGGTGGAAATCCCAAACCCCCCAACCCAAATTATATATCAAGGAATGGGTCTCGGTAATTATGTGATGTTGTCAGAGATAGAAACTGAAGACCAGAACATTGCTTGTCCTAAAAAGAAACTAATAGAGGATACAAAGTTATGGACAATACAATTCGATGGGAGTTATTCAACAATAGGTTCAAAAGCAGGGGCAATGATCATCTCCCCTAAGGGATTGTTGCAATTGGAATACACTGAAGCTGAAAAAGATGCGCTTTTGTTAGGCCTCAAAAATGTCAAAGACATGGGAATTGAACTCCTATGTGTTAAAGGGGATGTGGAGTTGATCGATGAGCCAATCAAAGGATATTTCTAGGTCAAAAAGGATCACCTACAGCATAATAGAAACCAAGTTTGGAACACGATCGACTGGTTTGAAGAGTTCAACGAAAGAGACATCCCAAGGATGAATGACAATGAAATTGATGACTCGGTGATATCTGCTTCCCTATTTGCGCCATGTTCAGACTTTTGTCAGGGTGCCCTGGCCTGGGCGTATGAAGATATGAGAATCTTCATCCTGGAAGATTTGTCTCTTGTGATACCCAAGAGAAGAGAAGTAAAGCCTTTTAGGCAAAAATGACATCCTTCAAAGATCGAGTACTTTTCTTTTGTTTTCGTGATGTGTTTACCCTTTCCGTAATGTGTTCGTTATGTTATGTTTCCCCTTTTCGTAACAGTTTCGTCGTGTTTTAGGTGATTAGGCGCCTTGTTTTAGGTGACTTTTAGGGAAATTCCAACTATCAAGTGATTCTAGGTAGTCCTGTCCTAGGTGACTTAGGGAAAGTCTTGCAATAGAAGATTAGGAAACGTTGCTGACTCCAATACCCAATGGATAAGGCACTGGTCTATGCTTAAAAGTCCAGAGATTCTTTGGTTCTCCTATGTCATAAGTATCCGACATGGTCCCCAGACAAAGCCAAATGTTGTACCCCAAATTAAAATTTTTGCTACACTTAGGCATTTTGAAGAAATGGTTAAGTCTTGTCAAAATTGTCAAAATTCGGGTTCACATGTCTTGCATGAGGGTCAAAAACTCGAAATTTTTAAAATCTGACGATTTGGGTCTGCTCAGAGCGACTAAGTCTACAAAACCCAAATCTCAGTTTTTTAGCCCTAAATTTTAGGAAAATTTCTATTTTTAGAAATTTTCTAAAAATAGAACATTTTTTCTGCGTTTTTCTGGGTTTCTTTTGAAATGAATGCTGGCAAAATTTTCTAAAAAGAGAAATTTTGGCTTCTAGGGTTCAAACTGATTTTCATTGGTCGAAAATACTTCCTCATTAGGTTGGTCCAGTCAGAATCGTTAAAAGATCAATTTTGCCCTAGTGGGTCTATTATGCTTTTTTCATAAGCTTCTCAGGAGCTCCAAGGTCATTAATGGAGGTCACTCAACTGACAGGTGTTAGATTCAGAGTCTCAAGCACTACTTAGATCAAGAAACTGCAACCTATGATCGAGGGACAAAGAACGAAGAATGGAAGTTGAAGAATCATGAAAATTGCAGAATTTTGGCTAACTCTGGAAAGCTTAGGTGCCCCCACCTAGCAAAGGTGCCTAGATTTTTGTGCAATGTTCCATGGGGACGCATCCCCCCCAAAAAAACCCCACGTTTCCTAGATGAGGATGTCTCAAAGACTTGGGGACTTGGGGGGACATCCCCCCACCAGCTCACCACGAGTGCCACCATCCCAACACTAATGTCGTTGTCTCCAAGACGCCACTAGGAATTCGAGGATGCTGGGGTGCCCTCAAGACATCTAGAGGACTCTTAGTTGTCTCCAAGATGTATAATTCTTATACATCTTCTTATAACTATTTTTCAAGTACTATATGTATTTCAGTACCATGTTCTCCCCCCACCGTCGCCCCCTGCCACCCCCAAACTTAGACTCTACATCCCTGCATCCTCGAAATGCATCCCCTATCGTCCCTAAAACCCCGTGGAACACTAGATTTGTCCCTTAGAAAATTTTCATCTCCAACATTCAAAGCAATGGCAAGCATGTGGGACAAGGAGAAAGTTGAAAATTGCAAAATAAAAACTAACATTGCTAAGCACGGGCACCCTAGGAGGAGATAGGCACCTAGTCTTTCAAGGCCACAGATGATGAAATTAAGGTTTGCTAATCCCAAACAATGTTGTTCAGAATCTTCCCAGCTCTACAATAAACCCATTGGCACTGTTGGGTGAAAATTATGTAATCAACTTTCGACAGATTACACAACTTGGACTTCAGCCACAGCTATGTGAGATGTGAATCTCTCCTCTCGGAAAGGGGAGGCGCCCTTCTTACTGCTAAGAGAAACAATAGTAAATCACACAAGTAATTGGCAAAATGTACACAAAATTACCTGAGTGGGGTGTGTTACATCTATCCTTCTCTTTTTCGTAGAGAAGATGCTTACAATGCTTCACGGTCGGGAAGTTCAACCTTGATAACTTGAAACTAACAACTAGCAAGAATGCCAATATCTCTATCTCACAAGCGGCTTAGAGATACGTATAATTAACAACAAACAAAAGAAAATAAAAGGAAAGCTCACAAAGGCACAAAGTCGCTTCAGAGCTTTATCGTTGATCTGCGGTAGACGCATCGCTTGCTACGCTAGAAGCACAAAGTCTTCTTAGATCTAACGCATTCTTCGAATAAAGATGAACGACATACAAAGAAAAGTCTTGGTAGATCATCCAACAAAGTGTTGATAGCACTAACGACATAAAGCACAAAGTCTTGTAGATCCTTCGACAAAGTATCCAAGAGTATGAATAATTACAAGCACAAAGTCTTGTAGATTATTCAACAAGAACATGCAAGAGCATGAATGATTATAAGCACAAAGTCTTATAGATCATTCAACCAATGATAAAAGAAATACAATGCAATCTAAATAACGAATGTAACACAAAGTTTACATCAACTACTTAGAGTCTTTCAGATTCCTCGAACTAATCACAACTAAATCAAATCAACTTACAAAAGTATCGAATCCAACGCAAAGTTTGGCTTGCAATCCTTTTCTTTATTAATTGAATCTCATTCACAAAGCATGAACGCAAAGTTTCACAAATTTGCTTACAAAAGGGCAGCACTTCGTTGCAAAAGGCTAAAAGATCAATTACAATGAAAATCCCTCACATTATATAGAAAGAGGGATGAGCAAAAGAAGGAAGGAGATTGAGAAAATCAGGGAGAGTTAGGTGAGCGATTTTAGGGAATCTCACCTAACTTCGACCAAAGTCAAAGTGTAATTTGTTTTGAAAATATTACATCTTTGGACTTGGTGTAATTACAATTTACAAAATAACATTCGAAAATGTCGAGAAATATTTACAAGATGCATAATGGGATGCACCAGAAATGTCTAACACTGGAGAATAGGAGGCCGCTTCACGTCTCTTTGCATTGGGCGCGGAAGTCTTCAAATTTCTTCCTAGTCTCCTGCACGAACTTCTCATCTAGACCGACGGTGTAATCCACAATGGTGTGAATCCTCGTGATCGATCTCATGGCAGATGAGTGAACCTTTTTGCACCTGTCAAGATGCGTCTTCAGGTTGTCCAATGTGAGCCTTGTATCACAAATGATGTTCAGTGAAGCTTCTGAGAAGTCTGAACTGTCAATCAAATTCGTGATGGCTTCCTTGAAGATCGTGGATATTTCCTCGTGGCTCTGTGAGGGAAGATAATGATTGTCCTCAAGAAGTTGACCAAGCAATCCTCTCGATACTTTTGTCAAGAATGCTGCGATGCTCCGCCGACATCTTCCTCAGATTCTGTGAAGGTCTTCACGAGATTGAACCACTTGAACTCAGGTTTCGCTGATTCTCTTCTACCTCTACAAACTTTTCTTTGCCTGAATTACCTAACCTTCCACCAATTTGCTGAGCTTTACCTATTTCATTTCCGACCATGACAACAGGCATTTTTCCATGTCTCTGCGCTCCTGGGAAAGTACGCTCTTTTCTTTATCAAGCTTTGTGGTGAGCTTGGCTAACATGGTGGTTTTCTCATCCGCAGCCAAAATTATCTGAGATCCATGTTCGATGATCTTTTCAACAAAGTCATACAACACCCTGCCTTTGGAGGCGAATTTCTCAGCTTTCTTGACAGCTGGGTCTTCAATATTTACCACTGTCAGCGGTTGTGCATTACTTGGAGAACCGAAAAGTCTCTTTACAATAGTGGCATAATGCTCTGCCCTCTGTTTGTACATGATACGAGCTTGCTCTACTTTATCCAGCCTTCCCGCCAAGATATCCAAAGTGACTTATGATCGGCTTTTTGTGACCTTCAGAGGTAACCTAACAAGCCGAGCTTGTTACCGTAGTCCTCCATATTGACATCACCTTCTTGATTCGTAGAGCGCTGAATTTAAGCATACTTGTGGCCGTGACTTATCAACATTCACCGAAAGTATACTTTTGCCAGCTTCTTCCCTTTCGCTCTTTGAAGAATCCATATCTCTTCAAAGTCGAAGCCCTCCGAGAGATCATTTGCTTTTACGCTCGGCTACTTGAGATATTAGCTAAGGAGGAAGAAAGAAGTGAACTCGATTTACCGCTGTCGGGCCGCCATTGCCACCTCGGGTTATCGCTACATCTCAACTCACTCATTGGTATCGACAATTGAGAAGTATTTGTCATCATTGCTCCCCAGAGGTTGACATTATTGAGCCGACACGATTGACTCAATATCCATGAAACGATTGAATCTCTGCTTTCGTGGCGATATCATACGCTGGCTAAGACAAGCTAGGAATGGACGATGGTGGGCTTGATAAGATATCAACAACTCTATAGATGCTTGTCAATCAAGGAGTATCAAGCCGGGTTGATGCTGCAGGGATAGGGGATATCTCGGCTGCAGGAATGCTCGTGGTAGGAATAGGTGACGAGGGAGCAGGAGGTGAAGGAATTCTTGACTCAAAAGGGGTATGAGGAACGTTTGAAGTCACGGGCGATGATGTTCTGTGAATTTCCTCCACTACGTTCTCGGGAGGAGAAGTAGTTATTTCTTCATCATGCTTGGGTTCCTGTTGATCACCCTCTTGCCTCTCTGATTCTGGTTCACCTTCGAAGTCACCTTCGTGATCCTTCTTCTTCGTAATCTTCATCGACTTCTTAGTTCGGCCGTAAACCTTCGCATCGGAGTCGGCTTCAATCTTCATCTTCGGGCCGATTGGTCGCTGAAGTGTTCTTCACGGAATCTACCTCCTCTAGAATGGGCTTTTTACCCTTTGAACGAGATGGATAGGATTCCGGCTTCTCTGTCTCTTGGACAGCCTGGGTATCTTTCTTACCAACAGTGAACTTGATCCTAGGGCCTCTCCGTGAAGAAGTGGGAACGGCCGTTGATTTGTTTTTGTCGCGGAGTTCTTGCTGTTGGCGTGCTTCTGCCTCGGACTCTTCTCCTTCTGAGTCTGTCCTGAAACTTTTCATTGTATGACCATGTTTGTGTAACCATTCTTCTGTGTTTGCTAGGATTGGTCTCAGCCTTTCTCTCATGCTCGTGACCTCTTTCCTAGACCACTGTATTGTAGGCAACGGCCTCTTAGCAATGCTTTGCTCATCATAGACAGCGTTCATGATATCACTTGGATCCTCAAAATCCTCTGGTAGGTCAGCGATACCAAGATCTCTGATTTGTTGAACTGTCAATCTGCAACAGTCCATTTTATGCATCGGCTTCTTCATCTCGCGAATCTGCCCAGATGTCTTCAAAACGGTACCTGTGTTGGTGACCTTTTGCAACTTTTTTCTGACATCTCGGTAGTCAAAATCAAACCTATACCTGTAGGTTTTGATGGTCATGATCTGCATTTTAGCATAGACAGACTTAGCTTTTTGTGCAGTTTGGATAGTATATCGGCCGATGGTCAGTGGGAACTTGAACCCACGCTTGTGGTTGCTTCTTCGCTCTTTCTCAGATCGACATCACCGGCCCCAAGATGTTTGATGAGAACCCACTTATCCGGCTGATAACGGTAGTACGAGGGACAACCGGTGTAACAACCTACTCTTAAGTAAGTAAACGCTGGGAATTGGAGAAAAATACATCCAACTTTACTTACCACCTTATAAGCCTCATCAGATACTCTTCTTCTTTCCAAGGCTGGATCAAAGTTGAAGAGTAAAGGCACAAAGAAAGCATCAGTAACCCGTCTGAAATGATGAAAGCTCTCCTTCAGCTCCAACTGATAGAAATATCTGTACACAGGCACCATCATTCGATTCCCTTTTGTAGATAGACCTGGGAATTGTCTCATCACAGCCGCTGCGTACACCAGGTAAGAAGTCATGTAGAACTTTAATGTAGAAGGAGCATTGATCAACTGCTCGTGCATTTCATCACCGATTCGGTTTACTCCCAAATAATATGCACCTTCGGCCTCTGGCGATCCCATGTACTCATACATCCAATCGTGAAAGGTGGATGATTCCGCAAACCCTTCACTCTTACTCGTAAACGCGATCATATCCTTGACGCCATCTTTGAAGTCACTGTGAGCCCCGGCCATCTAGAAACGTATCGATCTAGGCTTCTTGAGCCATTGAGTATTTATCCACTGTTTGGCTTTATTGGGATCAGCATCAAAGATCTCCTGTGCTTTTGATATAGAAATGTCAATATATTTGTCCATGTGAGGAACCTTGAAGACAATGTCAAAGAAATCGGGGTCGAGTCTCAGAATCTCGCGTCTTTAAGAGTCGATCACACTTCGCTTTCGATGTAATGAGTACCAACTTGAAGAATAAACTCAAAAGATTGTGCTACTCGTAGGAAACATCAGCCACCAAGTGGGATTGTTGTGCAATTTATTGCTCATTGAATCAGCAGAGACTTTGTTCCCGCTAATCCCTATGGGTCAACCAAGTCTTGATGGCCAACTTCAGATCCTTTATTTCTTCAACTTTCGAAGCACCATAGTTGGCTGATAGATTTCTTTGATATTTGTAATTTCCACTTTCTTTTGCTTTCTCGGCTGAGGCTTCAGAGCAAATATCAAAAGAAACCGAACAATTTGTTAACTTCGATTTGACGATCTCTGAGAGTAGACTGTAATCCGTCTAGCCAGAACAAACACCAATTGTTAGGAAACATGGGAAAGCGTGAAATGAGCACGAGGGTGGAAAAGCATGGAGCGGATGGTGAGGCACGCAAAATGATGCACGAATGTGGAAAAATGAGGCTCAAGAATGCACTGGTCAAAAATGAAGTTCATTTGGAAAGGTCTGGGAAAAGCCTGAAAAAAAGTGTAAGAGCGCTGAAATTCAGCGCCCTTACATTCTGAGAAAAATTGCTTTTGGTGTAAGGGCGCTAAATTTTAGCGCCCTTACACTTTCCAGTGTTAGGCAATTTTTGGATATCTTTGAAATGTCATGGCGCTTAATTTCAGCGCTTCTGCAATTTCATGATAATTTGTCAAATGCAAATGTAGAAGGGAAAGGTGAAAGCGCTTTGGCTTTTGACATATGCAAATTTGTAGAAAGCTTTTGAAACTCATGTCTTTGGCGATGCATACGCATTCAAGGGTTTCATCAAAAAATCTTTCCTTTTGTGAGATTGCAAAGTTTGCTTCAAAGCATATGAAAAGAATGGCATGAAAAACGCGCTGAGAACAACGTTGGAGTGATACGAGTTTGTGAGGAGAAACGGACAAAACATGGAACACAGAAATGGCGTTGTGTGAGGGAAGAAAGAAATGCGTAGAGATAGAAAACGTGAATGGAGAAGGGAAGAAAAAGCATCCAAAACAATGAAAGAAGATCCCATTGCGTAAGGAGAGGAAAAAACGCGAATGGAGAAGGGAGGACGCGAATGAAGAAAATGAATGAACAAAACGCGAAAGAAGAAACAACACGCGAAGGATAAAACGTAAATAATGAACATTAGATCATATACAGAAAATAAGGAAAATAAAATGCAAAAGACTTACAAGAACCAAGGCGCGAAAATTTGCTAAGAAAAGAATGGCGAAACTCAAAAAAACGTGATTTGCAGTTGAAGTGCAATTCGCCCAGCAAGAGGAAAAGGAGATAAAAGGAAATGCAAAAAATAAAATGGCGAACTTCATTCACTTAAGTGAAAATGAAAATCAAAAACCTAACTCAAGTCGTGCAATAAATTTAGGCACGAAAAGTGGCACGATTGACGAAAAATGCGAAAACCTGAAGAAACGTGCCAGAGGCATGAAAAAAGTTAAGTGTGGAAAGAAAATGTAATGGCACTAAAATTTAGCGCCCTTACATTTTTTGGAAATTCAGTGCATGCAGGGGCGCTAAATTTTAGAGCCCTTGTATTTCCAGACTTAGTCAAATTTTTGGAATTTTACTGCAGGAGCGCACTTTTTCAGTGCCACTGCATTTTTCGCAATTTGCAAAGTACGAATAGTGAAACGTCGCGAAAGATCTCGTTTCGAAGGTCTTTGTGAGGCGATCAAGGGGGAACGTTGGACTTGACTATTCGAGACTTGGGAACACATTTTGAGGTGGCATGAAAATTCCCTCGTTATGCGTACTTGAACTTCACGAATCCTAGGAAACAGACAAGTTTCGTCGGGGGGTTATCCGTGGAACGAGCGCTGCTAGATTCCATGATAACAAGTGGCTCCTACTAGGGATCTTCCTTTGGTTGTTCTTTAGAAAAGAATGAAGGGAGAAGAAATCCAGAATTCAAGTGCCTTTATCCATCCATTGGGCTTGGAGTTAGGCGATAACACGACAAAAACAAAATGCAAAGACTCAAAAGGACTTGAAAATAAAAAGTATTTACATACCAATGCCGACTTCTTTACTGCGTAAAGTGCTTGAGATGTTGCCCACTGTGAGGAAGGGAAAATGGCGTCCCATCTCCGTATGCTAACAAGAAACTGTTTTCACCATGCAACTGATGTATTTGGAAAGGTCCAGTCCATAGTGAATCAAATTTCCCGTGCATACCTTTTGGCTCTCTTCGTTTGTCCCATAGGAGGACGAGGTCACCAACTTGAAATTCTCGAGACTTGGCCTTCTTGTCGAACAGCTTCTTCACTTGATCCTGGTGTTCCGCAATGCGGTCAGCCACCTGAACTCGATTCTCTTCCAATTCGGAGAGATACATGATGCGCTTGTCGACAGAATTGTCAAACGTCTCATCCTCAATGGCCTTAGCCAACTTGAGGGCTGGTAGTTCCAAAGTTATAGGAATCTCGGCATTCAATCCGTACAAGAGCTGAAAAGGAGACATGCCGATAGCTCGCTTCGGAGTTATTCTGTCTGCCCACAAAGCGTCAAACAAAGCCTTGTGCCACAAACGTTGATTCTCGTCCACCAGCTTGCGGATTATAGTTACCAGATTCTTGTTACTAGATTCCGCTTGACCATTACCCTGCGGATAATAGTCGGAAGAATGTGACAAAGTGATACCATGCTCGAAACAAAACTCCGTGATCTCACTTGATGAGAAAGCAGAAGCGTTGTCCGCAACAATCTTGTTCGGCACACCGAACCTGGAAATAATATTTTCTTTTAAGAAATTGCACACTACTTCTGAAGTAGCACGCTTGGTAGGTATTGCTTCCACCCATTTGGTGAAATAGTCTGTAGCCGTCAAAACATAGACATGTCCAGCACTTGACGATGGATTCACTGCACCTATGAAATCAATACCCCATTGTTGGAAAGGTTCATCAATCACGACAGGTTTTAACGGCAAAGATGCCAATTTTGGACGGCCAACAAACTGTTGGCACAATTCACACTTACGCACCCAAGAGTACGTGTCCTGAAAGAGTGTAGGCCAGTAATACTTTGCTCTCAGGATTTTGTGAGCGGTTACTGGCGCTGAGAAATGCCCACCACATGCCAAATCATGGTAAGATTTCAGCAACTTTTGTTGTTGCTCTTTATCAACACACCTGAGAAATGTTCCATCCATCGCACGCTTATACAAGCCGCTATCCCACAAGACGAAACTAGCTGACTTTAGCTTGACGGTCCTCTTTTCTTTCGGAGTTAAGTGATTAGGACATTCTCCGTATGTCAGGAAGTGAGCTATGTTGGAAAACCATTCATCAGTGGTGCTAACGAATAGTACCATAGGAAGTGTACTGGGATCAACCTCTTCATCTGAGACCTCCTCATCCTCTGAAATTTCCTCACCTGGATTGTTTTCTGCAATGAGCTGACAAAGGCCACGTCCACGTATAGCTTAGTAGGCTTTATCTCTAGATCATATTCCTGAATCTTAGCAATCCAGTTTCCTCTTTTCGTTCCAAATTCCTGTTGTGTGAGGATAGACTTGACAGTTGAATCTGGAACAAGAACTTTGACATGACTGCCTAGAATGTAGAACCGGAAATGCTTGACGGCTTTTACAACTGCAAAAGCGTGCTTTTCCATTTGAGAATATTTCAACTCGTAATTCTTTAGAGGGCAGCTCATGAATGCAATGGGGGATTCAAAACCCTCATCATTTTCCTGCACCAAGATTGCTGATAGCGTATGCTCGGAAGCATAACTGTACATCACAAACTCCTTGGTGTAGTTAGGGCAAACCAATACAGGCGCATGAGCAATGGCCTCCTTGATGTCATCGAACGCTGCTTTGCCTTCTGCCGTCCAATGAAACGTGGCGTTACCCTTCATCATGTTCACAATGTGACGGGTCTTTTCAGCAAAGTCTGGAAGAAACCTTCTCAAGAAGTTTACCTTGCCGAAAAAGGAATGAACGGCTTTCTTGCTTGACGGCAAAGCGAGGGACTTGATTCCATTGACTCTTTCTGAGTCAATCTTGATTCCTTCAGCAGATACTACGTGACCAAGAAGTTTACCTTCTGTCACCCCAAAAGTTGACTTTTTGGGATTGAGGGAAATGCCGTGCTGACGGCATCTCTCTAGAGTTTGTCTCAAATGATAGAAATGCTCATGGCGTTGCTTGGAGAACACCGTAAGATCGTCAAGGTACACCACAATGAACTTACCCATTACGTCACGGAAAGCAAGATCCATGGCACGTTGGAATGTAGCGCCGGCGTTGATCAAACCAAACGGCATCCTACGATACGCAAAGGTTCCCCAAGGCGTTGTGAAAGCGGTTTTGTGTTGATCGCTTGAATTCACTTCAATTTGATTGTAACCGGAAAATCCGTCTAGCATAGAGAGCATCTCGGATCCAGTTACATTTTGTAGAACTTGATCCATCACTGGAAGTGGGTAATTGTCTTTGAGAGACAATTGATTTAGATTTCTGAAATCTACACAAATGCGGATTTCACCATTCTTCTTACGAACAGGGACGATATTGGCTATCCATGTTGAATGATGGATAGGGAAAATTATCCGCGCATTCAGCATCTTTTGAACTTCAGCTAAAATCGTTCCAGAAATCTTGGGATTGTACTGCCTCTGCTTTTGTTTGTAAGGTAAAGCACCAACCTTGAGAGGAATGTCATGTTGCACTTCCTTGGGCCGAAATGACTTTAGATCGTCATATGAATACGCCAAGACGTCAATGTACTCCTGCAGTAGCTGAGCAAACTGTCTTCTTTCTTCGGCCGTGCAACATTTGCCAATGTTGACCATCTTAGGATCGGCCTCAGTTCCCAAATTTATCTGTTCAACCTCATTAGATGAGTCAGAATCTGAGAGTTGTTTCTTGACGTGGCGATCATGCTTATCAAAAAGTTTCTCCAAGGATACCAATCCTTTAGGGATCTTATTCCCTTTGAGTTGCAGATATTCCTCGCCTGTGACAGGATCTAGATCGGACACGGATTCTCGAAGTGGAGAATCGCTGCCCTCAAAGTACAACTCATCGAAATTCTCTGCTTTCTCAAGAAAGGCGATAATTTGATGGTCGTCGTTGAAAATCTGCCAGTTTTCTGAATTGTCAGGTACACTTGGGCGGAAAACCAACTCTATGGTGTAGGTAGAACCTTGAAAGTCTTTGTGTGGTACCAAGAGCGTGGCAGAGATCGCAAGGGAATCAGCTCTAGTATTGTATTCTCTTGGAACAACGGAGATATCAAAAGCCTCGAATTCCTCAATGGAATCCCATACTAGATTACGATAATGCCTGAGTCTCTCATTCTTTGTTTGATAGAGATTTCTTACTTGACATACTATCAACTCGGCATCACCTTGCGCATGAAGATTTTTTATACCTTTCTTCAACGCAACTTGCATTCCCAGTAACAGGGCTTCATACTCGGCGGTGTTATTGGTGTTATCAAACTGCAGCTTGAAGGAGAAAGGGAAAAACTTTCCTGATGGCGAAATGAAAACCATTCCTGCTCCAGAACCGGTCGAAGAGCAGCTACCATCGAACTCGAGCAGCCAGACACCGTTGGAATCACCAACTGGAACAGTGTCGAAGTCCAAAACTTCATCCTCTGACGAAGATTCATGGTCGGAGATGGACAAATCTCCTGATGACGTTTCATCTGAAGTTGACGAAGTATCATCTTTTTCTAACTCATTTTGAGTTGAGGATTCTCCTACCTCATTTGTTTGTAGGTAGTAAGTTCCCACGCCTGATGATTCGAACAAAATCTGAGCTCTGGGATCATTGGACTCAACAACCGAAAACTTTGATTCCTTTTCAGGAATCAGCTTTTGCATCACACCTTTTACTGGTATTCTTGCTTCAGACATATCCATACTTAGCTCTCCTCCAACATCTTTGCAGAAATTGCGTCCGAGGAGTATACCGTAGGAAGCTGGTACATCGGCCACGAGGACCGTCATTTTTATCTTCTTCTCCGGGTATGCGGCGAATGCATATTGGGCATCCTTGATCTGACCGATCAATGGCACTTGCTTATTCTCCATGGAAAAGCAACGGCTGAAGGTTTTGGTCATTTCAAGGCCTAACGCAGTAGCTACCTTGGCGGGCATTACATTGTCAGACGCACCAGAGTCTATGACACAGTTACTCAGCTTGAAACCATTTACAAGTAGGGAGATGAAAAATGGATCAATGCGTCCAGAAGCAGTTGGAGGATTAGATACGAGGTTACTCTGTGATACTTTGGGTTTAGGAGTAACTGGGATGTCAGGAGGAGTATCCTGACTTGGGGAGATCTTTTTATCATTTACGAACTTGACAAGCCTGTCAAATTGGTCGGGGTTGGCTTTGAGGTATTCAGCCTCGGACATTTGAACCTTGGTTTTCTTGGCATGGTCAATGATGTCGAAAGCCTGGAAAGAACTTTGTAGGTTGGAAGCCGTAACTTCACTGATTGGTTTCACAAAAGGCACACTGGTCTTTGGAACGGGAGGATTAGCTTTAGGAACAATGGGAGTTGACGAAGAAGAACGGGGTGCACTTACTTGTGGATTTGCTGCTTTCTTAGGTTGCCAAGGGAGGGGAGATCCTCTTTTGGCAATCGTTATGGGCGGCTT
Source organism: Sequoia sempervirens (assembly GCA_007258455.2). Lineage (NCBI taxonomy): Eukaryota > Viridiplantae > Streptophyta > Pinopsida > Cupressales > Cupressaceae > Sequoia > Sequoia sempervirens. Next base: position 202,913,096 of record VDFB02000013.1, on the reverse strand, counting down.
TTCTTTTTCTGGGACAGCAGCAGCTTGAGCTTTGTCAAGTTCACTTTGTTGATGCCGCGTAAAAACAGCGTAAGTGTCAGTCACCAAGTCGTCTTCTTCTTCTTCTTCTTCCATCATTTGCAAATAGCTGATCTTGGAGTCGCCAGCCGATTCAGTTTCTTCTTCTTGGAAGAGATCGGCATTTTCTTCTTCAGGATATTCGGGCTGAGCATAATCATCTTGTTCAGTCTCATAGTACCCAGCGGCATTGTTAGCAGGCGGGGCTTCAAGAGCAAGTCGTCCTGGAGGTGCTGGGAGACGATTCTGATTTTTGTTGCCAGCATAGTTAGGAAAAGTCCTCCTAGGGACGTCTTTGTAGTTGTTACCATTGTTGTTGTTTGACACTTGCTTCTTGAGAGACAGAACTTCATTTGCCAGCCTTTGGACCATGGGATCTGTGAAATTTGAGCTGGCAGTGGAAGTACTAGCATTGGATGCTGAAGATCCTGAGGCTTGCATCCTTTTATTTCCGTTAGTCCCCATCCTGATTTCTCCAGCAAGGATCATGTCGTCCTCCAGACTGGTAGCCAATTGCTGGGCTGCTGCAACGTTAACAAGATTTTCCCTACGCAAGTAGAAACTTACCTTAGGTAATTGGGTGTTGATGAAGAAGCATTTCAGGTTGTGATCTGTTGGTTTTGCATCATTGGGGATCCGCGTCACCAACTTATTGAACTTCGCCACAAACTCGCGCATAGGCTTGTGAGCTTCTTTACGCATGGTGGTGAGTTGCGCCAATAGAGCATGTGAGTCTTCAGCAGGCTTAAACCTTTCTTCAAATTTAGTGCGAAGAGTGGCCCAATTGGTGACGGAAGCATTGGGAAGAGTAAAGAACCATTCGGCTGCAATCCCTTGAAGGGATTCAATGAACAATCTTACAGAAACATCTTCGTGCTCAATGCCAAGAACGCCGCATACTATGTAGAATGCGGATATGTGCTCATCGGGGTGTTGTTTGCCATCACCTTGAAATTTTGGAAGATGCTTCCTGGATACACGAGGAAGTTCGTGTAAAGGTGGAGTCAAACGGAGGGGACCAAAAGCATTTCCCCACGGTCCTGCAGGTGGTGCGGCCATGACTGGTTGCACAACAGATGCTTGAACAGGACGTCTGCGATAAACTGACCAAACACTTGGGATCGGAGATCTTTGGCTACGTGGAGGGAAGCTTATAGCCCGCTGCAATGGTGACCTTGCTCGTGGAAGAGTAAATGGAAAGTCACGTTGCAACAACTCTTCAAAGAGTGGATCTGTTATTCCTTGAGCCCTCAATCCTCTTGTATATATTCGGTCCGCCAGAATGTAGATCTGAATACAAAGGGTCTTACAGCGTTAACAATATACAAAAGAACAGCAAGAAAAAGGAAACTTATCTACTAAGCTGAGGCCGCATGTAGGCAAAGTACCAAAAACGGGGAAAATTATGATGTATGTCGCCCTTCTTACTGCTAAGAGAAACAATAGTAAATCACACAAATAATTACAAGATGTACACGAAATTCACGGAGTGAGGGGGGTGTGTTACATTCATCCTTCTCTCTTTTTTCAGAGAAGATGTTTACAATGCTTCACGTGTTGGAAGTTCCGAATTCTTGATAACCTAAAACTAACAACTAGCAGTAATACCAATAGCTCTATCTAGTCAAAGCGAAGCATAGAGATACCAGAATTGATTAATAACAAACAAAATAAAGTAAAAAGGGAAAGCTCACGAAGGCACAAAGTCGTTCCGTAGCTTTATCAATGTTGGATCTGCATAAACGTACCGTTTGCTATGTTAGAAGCACAAAGTCTTCTTAGACGCAACAATTCTTCGAACAGCATGAACGATTACAAGCGCAAAGTCTTGTAGATCATCCAACAAAAGTGTTCATAGCACGAACGATTACAAGCACAAAGTCTTGTAGATCCTTCGACAAAGTATCCAATAGTATGAATAATTACAAGCACAAAGTTTTGTAGATTATTCAACAAGAACATGCAAGAGCATGAATGATTATAAGCACAAAGTCTTATAGATCATTCAACCAATGATAAAAGAAATACAATGCAATCTAAGTAACGAATGTAACACAAAGTTTACATCAACTACTTAGAGTCTTTCAGATTCCTTGAACTAATCACTACCAAATCAGATCAACTCACAAAAGTATCGAATCCAACGCAAAGTTTGGCTTGCAATCCTTTTCTTTATTGATCGAATCTCATTCACAAAGCATGAATGCAAAGTTTCACAAATTTGTTTACAAAAGGGCAGCACTTCGTTGCAAAAGGCTAAAAGATAAATTACAATGAAAATCCCTCACATTATATAGAAAGAGGGATGAGCAAAAGAAGGAAAAGAGATTGAGAAAAATCAGTGGAGAGTTAGGTGAGCCATTTTAGGAAATCTTCACCTAACTTTGACCAAAGTCAAAGTGTAATTTGTTTCTTTTGAAAATATTACATCTTGACTTGGTGTAATTACACTTACAAAATGACATTCAAAATGTCGAAATATTTTACAAGATGCATAATGTGGATGCAACTGAAATGTCTAACACTAGAGAATAGGGGTCAGCTTCTAATGCCTCTTTGCATTGGGCAATTTTAAGTCTCAAATTTCCTCCTAGTCTCCCCGCGATGAACTTTCATTTGGAAGAACCAAGATCAAAGGACATCACCTTCGGGATCACTTGACGAGATCTGGAGAGAAACTGCAAGGATGGTGAATCAACAGGCGTTAGTAGAAAAAGTAGCATTGGGAAGCGTGAAGCGAGAAACGATGTTGAGCAAGCGTGAAACAAGCAACTAGGCACGAAAAACGATGCGGGAGCGAAGAAATGGGGTTCGGAATGGAAATAGAGCGAGTTTGAAGAGACTAAGATAAAAACTGCCAAAAGTGTAAAGGTGCTAAAATTCAGCACCATTGCACAAAAAATGACTAAGTCTGGAAGAAAAGTGCAAAGGTGCTAAAATTCAGCTCCATTGCACAAAAATGACTAAGTCTGAAAAATAATGTGAAAAGTGTAAGGGCGCTAAAATTCAGCGCCCTTACATTTTTGGAGATTTTAGTCTTTGATGCAGGGGCGCTAAATTTTAGCGCCCTTGCATTTTTCAGAGTTAGAATTTATTCTGGCATTTTCAACATGTCATGGCGCTAAATTTTGGCGCTTCAGCATCTTGAGCACATTTTTGGTAAAACAAATGTAGGGATGAATGGAAATGGCGCTCTGAGTTGGAAAATTTTGTCTGCATGGAGTTGCCATTTAAATTGGAGAATAAAGAGAAAGCAAGGGTAACAACTTACAAAGATGAAACGCGAAAAACGCTGGAGAGGGATGTCGAAAAACTCAAAAAAACGTATTTGCAGTTTGAAGAAAACTCGCCCAGCATGAAGAGAGGAAGAACAAAGACCATAAACAATGAAAATGGCGAACAAAGACACTTTTTAAGTGAAAAGGAAAATCAAAAACCTAACTCAAGTCGAGCAATAAATTTAGGCACGAAAAGTGGCACAATTGACGAAAAATGCAAAAAAGATGAAGAAACGCTACCAGTACGTAAAGTTTATGTCGTGAAAAGTGTAATGGCTAAAATTTAGAGCTATTACATTTGGAAAGTCATTTTACGCAGGGCACTAAATTCTTAGCGCCCTTGCATTTTCCGCACTTAGCCAATTTTGGCTTCAGTATGTGAGCCACTTTTTCTCAGCAAGCATCGTGATTTTCACAATTCTGGCACGCATCAGTTGAGACCGCTGAAGGAGCTCGCTTCGGGCGTCTCAATGCAGGAAAACATGGGGGACTGCCTCAAATTGACTATCTCGGTGACCTTTGGAACGATTTTGAGGTGGCTTGAAAATCACTTCATTGCGCGTGACTTAACTTCACTTAACTTAGGAACGGATAAGCTCTGTGAGGGGGTTATCCGTGGAACGAAAGCCGCTAGATTCTCGTGGATAACATCCTAAACCCATCCACCTCCATATAAATCTTGTCTACTCTTGTTACTACTTGATCTCAATATACTATGACTGATATGGACTAGATAATGGCTTATTTTTCTCTCTTTATCTACTCCTAATACACATTTCTCAATTGGGAAATGAGATCAAATATATTGACATGTCATCTACGTCTAAGCCTCATCAATAATTTTTATGCACATCATGCTCTAGTTCAATCTATGGCACTATCTCAACTAAGACCTATTTGATATAATCTATCCAATCTCAAACGTTAGCTACAAAAATCCAAATCATAATAAAAAACATCAATATACAATTATAATTTTCTAATAAAGCATTAGTACACATGTATGTCAAAATCCAAAGTCTTGTACCTAAGTCCCTGATCTGCTAGTTGAGGTTTCTAAGTGTTATTATGGGGGTTTTCCACTTTGTGCTTGACCCTGCCCCTACTCACTTTACTATAACTCTATTTCTCTCTCACAACTTTTCTCTTAGCCTGGCCTCTCCTTTGAATCTTATGGTTGTGGCTCTACCCCGAACCTAACCCCTCTATCTCTCTCTACCCTCCTATATAGCCTCATCTCATGACCTCCTCATGTCTCCCTCTAGCTCCTTTTTTCATCTCCTCATCTACATCCTCTTCTATCATCTCCTCCTACCTATGGTCATGTACCCCCTACAATAGCATCTACCTGGTATATGGGTGTTGGTCCAACTTATTCCCACCAAGTGATGTAGTATGGGGTCACCCCCCATCATTCATGTCTATTATTATGCCTTGATCATATTCCTCTTCATTATCATTAGAGAGTGGTAGGTCTATAATTATGGTCCTAGGTACCTCTCCTACGCCCGTCACACTTTGATGTTTTTTGATGTATAAGGTGACTAGTGGGGGCACATTGTGAACTCACTCAAACTATTAGAATACACACTCATAGTGGAACTCTACCACGATGTGGTCTAATATGCCTCATAGCTACCTTGAGTTCTACATGCATGCCAATTGTTGTATGATCCCTACCCATCTCCACATCTACATATATGGATATCACATGATGGTTACCTTACAATCAACCAAATGTCTCTCTAGTGCAAAATTTCTCCACCTTGCCAACTTTTTCATAGGTCATAAGAATGGACTCATGGTACATCCACTATTATCACTATCAAATATCTTATTTTACATGTCACTTTAAAGTGCTTCATGGCCTATGGTTTCAATAATGTGCACATGGACAAGTTGTGCATCTCATCCCACACATTATCTCATGTCATGATACAAGTGTGTGACCATACTCTTGCCCCAACTGTACACTATCACATGCTTCTCCATTAGTCTGATGTAGTACACTAAACTATCATGCAAGTGTATGCCCCAACCATCCATCACCACACATATTGTCACTATCACAAACAACACTCTCCTCGGTAATGGAATCTACTCTCCTTGTTGTAACATTGTTAACATGATGTGTCCCAAGGTATATCCCTATATCTCTTGGCCTAGGGTGTGCTAGCAGACCTATCAAAATAATATAGGCATTTGATTCCCAATCACTATGTGTCTATTCCAATAGGGGGCATAGGATATGGTAAACATCCTCAAGGGTGACTATGATCTCTCTAGTGAGCAATTAAAACATGGACACATCTAGATCCCACCACTTCATTAATGCCATCAATATCCTTTAATTGTAGCTTATCTCTAATATAGTGTAATTCCTAGTATTGTCCCACATCATTAAGATGAATGATCACATTGAAAATCAAGTCTTAAACCCATATCACAAAACCTCAAACATACAACTCCTCAACCTCTCTCATAGATCAAAGGGTATCCCCTACAAACATTCTAAAGCACTTTGTTAGCTTCTTCTCTATAGAGATTCATTTTTTAAAACAATATTCACATCTAAGCACTTCTCTTCTACTACCTAACTTACATTTATAATTCATCTTATGCTTTCTTTTTCAATGCTAGTGTGTTTCATGGATTCCTACATATTTTTCAAACTATTGTGCATTCTAAAGATGTTAGTGAATATGTGGAACTCTTGGACATATAGTAGACATTCGTGCATTTGGTGAAGACCTGCACATCTCACAAATTTCCAAGAACTTGCTATATGCTTGTGTGGTTCGTAGACGTGAGCATCTCACGAGCCTATTCCCACCTTTCTATTGCTCAAAAATGCATAAAATTTTAAATTTTAAAGCATACCTCTTTGATTTATATGCCCTACTCAACTTGTGTTTGTAGCATGTCTAGTTCGAGTAGGTGCAACTCTCATCTCTAGGCATTTTCACTTGAAATTGGCTCTAGTTTTCAAATTTTGAATGGTAAAAATAAATTAAAACTTTTCATTTATATATTTTAAAAAATTAAATCTTATAATTTTTCTAAAGCTCAAAAATTTGTAACCTTCCATTCTACTTCTTTAACTGAAACTATTATATATGTCAATTTTTTCTATATGAATCTTGAATTCACATTTTGTTGTGGCATAGTTTTCATGAAGTTGGCACTTCTTAAAATAATGTTTTCAAATGTTTTTTTCAGTTTTTCTCTTCTCATAACTATTTACACTTCTCTTTTCACCTTTATTCTAATTTCTTATTAACATTTTTTGTCCATATTTTGGAGGAGTTTCACATCATATAATTACCTCTCATTTTATTCTCGATAGCATTGGAAAGGGGCGTGCATTCCCCTTAACTATCTACATTATCAACATTTTTTTCCAATCAAAGCAAGTGTGTTGATGGATCAATGAGGTATGTTTCATCTATCACTATATGTTTGGATCACCTAGTAGCAAAGAATGCTAGTCCATGTGATTCTCGAATCTATCAAAATATTTGAATCACCTAGCAATAGAGCATGTTAGTACAAGTGATTAGTTTTGTCAATTGATTTTCATGATTCCTAGTGATAGAGTAAGCTAGATCTTGAAGCATGCATTTTTAACACTATTAAATATTTTCTTCTCCTCATATATATTATTTTATTATTTTTGAAACAAACATTTTACTCATTACGTTATTTTTCTCATATGAGATTTCTTCTCCAATATTTTTAGTATGTTAATATTGGTGATATACTAGTTAACACATCAATTTTGTAGGATTATTGAGCCTAATGTACTTGTTTTGTAGGATTTCCCAATCTAACATATTTGTCTTGCAAATTCTCGGTTGAGGTCACAAGTTTTCTTGATAAAAAATGTTTATATGTATCATTTTATCTATCCTCAAAATAGTTATTATTTTATGTATTTTTATTTATATATTTTAACATAGCTTTATCACCCAACAACACAAGCCTCCTAAAGTGAGGCAAAATGCAATTTCAAAAATTGCATTCATTACAATTATCACATCGTGTTTTACACTAATTTTGGTGCCCATCTCCTTGGTATGTTCTAGCGCACATTGGACCAAAAACCTAGCCTATTCTCCATCACCAATTTGTCAATTCTTTATGTTATTTTGTTATGATTTCTTGTCACTGAGGTTTCTAACTATTTTTTCCATTTCCTTAAATACAATGCAAGCATGAGGGTACACTATCATTTCACAAATTTCAAAAATTAAAACATTTGGTTACCTACCTTTTTTCACCATTGGGGCCTATTGAAACACCTACTATGTAATGTAATGCCTTTGGACATGTGAATCCAACCCTTCCTCTCCCTCTATAAACTTTTGGAATTCACTTTTGAAATACTATTGATGGATGGATGCAAGTTCTCCTTTCTATTTCTTTTTTCTTGCTTGTAGCTCTCTTGGGATCATGATGTTAATTTCTCCATCGAAGCTCTTGGTCTACATGTTTATATTCTAAATTTCACTCTTATACAACACCATTGGTATAATCTTTCTTATCTAGTTTTATAGTTTTCATTCATTAATCTCTAACAAGTATTTGTGCAACCTCTCTTATCATTGTTTTTCTCTTGCCTTTTTGTGATAGTGGTTGTATGCTCTTGTTTCTCTTAACCATTTCCATTATTCGCTATTTATATTTGCTCCTTAATATTTCTATTGCTACTTGCAAATATATAGTGATTGACATCTCCCATATTATCCTCCATACAAACTAGGATCCTAGACACTTTGTAGACTTGAGATAAAAATATTCATAGATATATTATTGTGTTCTTTTAATTTTAGTCACTTAGAATTAAGAGCACACACAACTCTAATATCTCCCTTTTTTTCTATTTGACTATCTATGGAGGTGGAAAGACTATATTTGGAGCTTGAACATTTTAGCAAGCTCCAAAAAAGTTACCCCTTTTCCCTTTGTCTTAGTTACAAGTATTCTTAAAGACTCTTTCACATGGACGTTATACATTCTTCATCTTTTGGTTTATATGTCATTTCCTTAGATTTAGAGTGTGTTTTCTTATCTTCTCTAACTTCTATAGCATTTCCAAGTTCTATTCTATGCACATTGGGATTTTGTGTTATAGGTTTATCATTATGCATAGATTATACATTTATGGGCACAAAGGACCACCTGTTTGGATGATAGCATGGGTTTAAATTCATTCATGAGGCACGTTGTCATATGAGATATTACACTCCACAAATTCACTTTCCAACTTCCTTGTGGCTCTAGGATTTATTTTCTACAATTGTTTTTGATATTCATTTTTGTATTTCTATATTTTCTAGGTGTCCATATTAACTCAATGTTTTCCTTAGTCGAAGAAAAGGTAATTTAACTAGATAAAATACATTTAGATAGGATTCAGTATATTGTTGATTATCTATCACAATTAGTGGTGTTTTGTAATTCTTAATCTTATCTAATGTGATGAACAGTTAAAACCTTAAACTAGTTAGGAATCAACTTTACCTATTACACCTAGAAATATTGGTGGCATGGGGCTCAAAAATATTTTTCATGAGGTCTCTCTTGTTGTAAAATGGATTATTCACTTATTGGTTGATGATGAGCAATGAAATTTCCTCCTAAGAAATCATGCGTTCTAATTTCTCTATAAAGAAAATTGACTAGAAAAACCTATCTATAATGGACATTTTGTTTGTTACTATAAGAATAAGCCTGGGGACTCCCCTATTTTTCATATATCTAAAAGGAATGGAAACTTGTCAAAATTTATATCAAAAGGGTTAAGGAAATATCTTGTTCTGAAAAATTAATCTTCTTTATAAGAAAAAACCCTATCTTAATAGCCAACTACTATGCCAAAGATTGGGCCTATGAGGGAATTCAAAATTTTGAAAATATTTCGAACAATGATGGAATTCTTTCTTAGAGTAATTAAGCATCATGTGCAATCTACTAGGGTCTCACTAAAAACATATATTATGCTTTAGAGCTCCTTAGGTAACACTATTTATCAATTTAAAGGTGTATGATGAGTTGGATAGGTGGATAATGGTTCATTGGTTGGAGAGTTGCAACTTCCTTTCATCCTCTACCGAATATATTTGGACATTGATTTCATAAGAATTAAATGGTTAGATATTTTCATTGGAGTTGCACCATGCAAAGATAAAAAAATAAAATTCAATCTAAATTTTGGTTAATACTCACTCTTGAAGATTTATGGTTTCTTTAGAATGCAAGAAACAAAACAAAATAAAATTGAAATGACAAAAAGGTCATCATTGGTTTCTCAAAAGAAGTCACTTTCTATTTGGTGGCCTATAATGTTAGCAAATGAATAAGACTCATGTTGTTAAAAGCATTACTTGGATTGCTTTTGATAATCCTCAAGGTCACACACAAAGCCACAATGATAATAATAACATAATGTAGTATGACAATGATGATTGGTTGCTTAGACATAAAATCCGACCCCCTTCCAAAAAATTGGATTGGTCAAGGCAAGTGATTTTGGTGCTAGACTCCCACATATCTCCCAACAAGGTGAGGCTACTCCTTTTGATCTAGATAATGTTCTTAACATAGATAGTTGTCATTTCCCTATGGAGGACAACAATTAGGTGGACAATGTTCAATTCTTAGTTTAGGAGGCTTGCAATGCTCATGGTATTGCAACTTTAATGAGTTATGATTTCAAATAAAGTAGTTTTCCCACAAGCTTCACACCTACATAATTGGTCTCTCATGCACTCTTCTTTCAGCAAAAATTCAAAAGTTAACTCTTTTATTCCTACCGAATTTAGTTGAATATAATTGTGTTTATTATCATAAATTTTATGTTTTTGTTGTCACTAGTTGGTGTTCAACTACACTATTGTATTGGGATCTCTTCTAGCTTTAACACTGTCAACCAGTACCATCTATTGTGTAAAGACCTATTTTATGTGGTCTAAACTTGTGATAGAATTGCTCACCAATTCCCCCTATGTTTTTCTATTTTGATACTATGTGCTTCTAAAATGACTTGATATATTTGTTGCTCAACATAGCATAATCTTTTTCTCAATATTAATGAAAATGTTGTAGCTACAATATAGCTAAGGAGGTGCAAAGTACCATTTTGGAGTTACTAAGACACTTGACCAACCTGAGTGAAAGTACTGATGCATTTCATCAAACTTTTATTAATTGAATGAAGGTTATATCACTACAATGACTTATCAAGGAAACACACCCCTAGATGTTGCACATATCCCAACAATAGAGCCCATATAAGCAGTTATCATTGAATGAATGAATGAAGACTTTAATAATGCCCACGAGGCCGACAGCTTATGGGACCCACGAATCACCAATAGAACATAACATCACAACAACTCGAGACAAAACTAACCACCAACCCAACAATTACTTGAGCTCCCTTTCCTTTTGGATCTTAGATATTTTGCTATGTATTTTAATCACATAATCAACAGTTTATGTTATTTTCTCTACTTCAAACAAACTGCACAAAGTGTCCACATTTAAAATCTTGATATAATTGACCTGAATATCCATGTAAGTCAAACATTCCATGATGTGGTGTCATTCCATCTCCGCAAGCTCTAAAGTACAAAACCCACATATCATATTTGTCCACTCTTTTTAAGGTGTCATCCACCTAGTTTCACATCTAAGTTGGTGTGAACTAGTTCTTAGCTGAGCTATTAGCATTTTTGCTTTCCATTTTAATTTCACTCCTATATAATTCTTTTGAGTATGGTCATATGAAGGATTGAAATGCTTGATGTAATATTCTTTTTTCCTTGATAACTCCCTTGCCCACATGCTTTCTTTAACTTTTTCTTGCATGTACATTTTGATTGCCCTATTGTTATTTGGGAAGCCTTTCATGTTAATGCCCCATTTATTCATCCACTTGTTATTTCGTTTCATCTACGTGCTCTTCCTTCTATTTAATTTCTTTCATTGTCATTTTGGGCCAACGGGACATCCCCATGTTCTCTATCCTCTTTAAATAACTTACTAATCGAATCATAGTTGATGACTCCACAGGTAAGGCCCCAACTTCAACTAGGACAATCTAGTAGGGAATTGACAATTTTATTTTGAGGCTATTTGTGATTAGATTTTTTGTAATTTTTTTGTTTCCCTCCATTTCATTGTTGAAGTATTGCCCCCCCAAACTTCACACCCATATAGAACCACTGGCACCACTAACAACCCAGAGAGTTTTCTTAGTTTTCAAGTCCTATAATTCAGCTCTCCTACATCTATTTTACAATGAGTATAAAGCTTTCCATCCACCTTGTATCCTTTTTGCTCTACATGTCTCCCAACTAAGTTTATTGTGAAAATCAAGGCCAAGGTATTTATAGTCGTTAACCACTTGTAAGGGATTGCCTTCAAAGGAAAATTCAATATCTTCTTTCTTTCTCTTTAAGGTAAATATCATAACCTTAGTTTTGTTGGTGTTCACCTACATCCCTTTCTTTCTCTTTAAGGTAAATATCATAACCTTAGTTTTGTTGGTGTTCACCTACATCCCAACCTCTTGGCAAAATAACTCTAGAGCTTTCAAGTGATCCCTCAAATTGTGTCTTTTTTTGTCATTAGAATAAGATCATCAGCATATAAAAGCAACTTTATTACATAATTGGTCAAGTGAACTCCCCCTCCACCAAATTTGTCTATCCACTCCTCTAATTTGTTAATGTACAACCCAAATAATGGAGGTGAAAGAAAGCAACCCTGTTTGACCCCAATGTCACTTCCAAAACATTTTGACATTCCTTGCTTAGTTCTAATTTTAGCTCGAACATGATCATACAACCTATGAACAACCCTGTACTTTTTTGGAATTCCCAACTCTTCCATTCTAGACCATAATTTGCTTCTAGGAACACTATCAAATGCTTTCTTGAAGTCCACAAAGCAACAAAAGACCTCTCCTCCCTGTCTATCCCAAACCTTCTCAATCAAGTGTCTAAGGGTAATGCAGTGATCAATGGTAGAGTGTTTTGGTCTAAAGCCCACTTGCCCTTTTGCCCTATTTCCTTTTTTTTCCCAAATACTAATTCGGCACTCTACCATGCTCCCAAAGAGTTTTCCGAAGAGCAAGTTGATCATTATAGTGCGATAATTTGAGGGGTTGATATCTCCACTTGTGCAAGGGGGTGATGATATTGGTCGTCCAATTTTCCAGAAAACCATTTTGAATAACCCCATTGAATATTCTTTTGATGTGTGGTGTGAAGGCTTCCACACCCCTATTTTATAATTTTGATTGAAAGCCATCTATGTCTCGTGCTTTGCCCACTACAGGTCTTTTAGTTTCTTCTTTGATGTCTCTTGTGGAGAAGAGTTTAGCCCTTGAATTGATCATAGGAGGGACATCTTTGTCTTGCACTCTCATATAATAGTTTTACATATTCCAACCATTGTGAATTTGTGATATTGTTTACATTGATTGTGTATTTTTGTTGTAATTCTTTTTAGAACCCTCTTGAGTTGTGTCTACCCATAAAAATCAGCTCTTTACGTCTTATTTGCATGCAATCCTCTTTTTTCAGTCTCTCTAGTTTTCCATATTCCTTTTTATTTCCCTCAATATTGGCTATTCTTTTTGCTGCCTTGCATGCTTCATCATACCACAAATTCGCCAGAAAGCTATTTGTGTTGCCTCTTAAGTCTAGACCTTTTGCACCAACTGAGAGCCTTGTGGATTATTGAAGTCAATTTGTCAATGCTTATTGTTTTTTTGTTTATAGCGGTCATCTCAATATCTCCTATTTCTTGTATCCACTTTTCAAGCATTGTTCTAAAAATATCTTGGCTTTCCTATGTCATGAGGATTGTGCCATGAATAGTCTCCCTTTGATTTGATTGCAACCTAGCCTAATATTGAGTGCCTTGTTGTATGCTGATTTTGACATATATCAAATTGTGATTTGGTTTTAGTTATATGGGACAGCCCTTCACCTCTACCTCAGTTAACCTTGCCATAAGATTCTTTGAACATATAACATAATCCACTACGCTTTTCCCATTGTAAGTGTGACAAGTAAAGTTCCCTGAGCTCGGCCAACCTTTTAACCTATTGCATATAACCAAATCGTACACGATACATATCCCTAACAGTTCTGCTCTACATAATACCTCCTTTTTTGTCTTGAGAATTTCTTTCCCACTTTAGATTCTCTTCTTCTTCTAACCATAGAGGGTTGTCTCTTATTCCCTCTTCCTTTCTAAGGTATAGAGCTTGATTATTTGTTGTTTTTGCGTTAAAATCTCCTATTAGAATAATTTCTCCTATGTTATTATATGTTGATATGTCATTTTTCAAAGCTGCATACAGATCCTCCTTATCTAGCTTCTTATAATATTTTGACCCGTGTGGAGCAAAGTAGCACACAGCAAGATAAATTGTGAAATCTTTGATCTTTATTTTCATCCATATGTATTTGATTATTTGGATTTTTTTTCCACATGTATGATTCTTTCCCACAATTTTTTTACCAAAAACTGCCACTCCCCCGCGTCCTTTGCCACTTTCAGTTAACTCATTAGTATCACTCTAAAAGCAAGCTTTTATTCAATGGGCTTTGAGTGTGAAGTTGACAACTGTTGCGTTTTACTTATAAGGAAATAGGATCTATGTTCTAATTTGATATCATTGCATATCTGTATTGGGTTCTTTTGTAGGCCACCAGCTCGATAGAGGAGTTTGATAAAGAATATCATGGGATCAAAAATAATTATATTATCACAGTTATTTTATTGGTGCTTGAAATATTTTTTTCTCATAGTGAAGGTGGATTGACCATATTTGGTTTGCTCCTTAGCCTAACTGTGCGTTTAATTCCAACGGGTACAAATTTCGATTATACAGTACATGGAAAGAACCCCCTTTGTAGCCTTAAATAAGTTTCTCTTACATACCAAATTGACATTCTTGGCATTCAATTTGTGTCATTTATCTCATGGCAAAATCATTTTACGCGCATACTTGAAACGCTTACTTTGGATAGAGCTACATCAATAAGATAATCTAAGTTAAGGGGATCTTCATCACAAGATAATATCGCCAATAAGTCGTAAGATTTAGAAATTACATCTTTTTTTCTGGATTGATTAGTTAAACCCATTTTGAATACACATTAATAATGCAATGTAACCATTTTTCAATATTTAAAAGACACACAATGTGTCCCTTTCATGTTTGGCAGGTGATGAGGTAAGTGTCTTAACTTCAATCTTGTTATCCGAAATCATTTAATTTTTGGTTTATCAACTGCACAAAATAAGTTGATTAAGAACTATGACTATACTCTAGCAATATAAATGGCATGTGCCCATTATTACAGCAAAACCCTAGTTACAATATGCCTTGAAGTATGATTCGCACCAAAAATTCATATGTCCAAAATTTGAATGATTTGGAGTCCAGTTCAAAATGCACAATTATCCAGTTACTTATATAATTACTTTTCATTCACGCCCTTGAAATCTATTGTATTACAAAAATATTTTGCAGTTGTTTTCACTAGTCAAATGGTGCGTGCCTTGACACTTTCAATTGAGATAACCATCCTTCAATTTTAGGATATCAGCCTGCAGTAATGACACAACGAAAAGTGAACATCAATTAAATAAACTCCTAATAAACAATGTCACAGTTGTCAAGGGTCCTTAGAACTACCTGCAAATCAAAATGTACTTGTAGAAGTTCACTAGCTAAACATTTGCACAATATTTATCCAGCTCTTTTAAGGCACTTGTATTTAGTTTATGTTATTACCAAGTTCCTAAGGATTGTGATAAGACATGCATAAAAGTAAATGGTAATTTGGATGGCATACTATTTTGCGAGAAACAATAACACAAATATAAAGAAAATATTATAGCAGATATTAATGTGGTAATATGTAGGAAACTTCCATAGGCAAAATCATAAAAACTAAACCCTGATATAAAAATTTCCTTTACGTAGCATACAAAGCATTTTCAATCACTTTTTATGCTTGCAGGAGATGAGTAAACTGTAAAAAATGGTGGTTTTTGAAAATAGCATGCATGTTATTATTGCAACATATATGCCACATATACTAGGCTGTCCTATAATTCCATCAAATTGCATACCAAATTCAATGATGCCCTTATTTTCAACATCCAGATCAAAATGGTAGAGAATAACCTTCAAAATATAACCATATAAATAATAATCTCAAGCTAAAAATTTGGAGTTTTATTATGTGAAAATGAATTATTGTTATCACATTATCAACCAAGATCTTCATGAGTATTTGATTGCACTACATTGACATTGTGAAACATGTAGGCAACTATTCATGATTAGCATTGTCTGCTGATATATCTTATTAGTTAAATTCCACTGACATTGAAATTATGTTGAGGTAATGAATACGTGTTTACAAATTGCAATCTGTAAGAATGCTCGAAGCAACAACACATGGCAGAGCACAAGAAGCACTCTCATTCTCCAAAAGCAAGCAAGATCTTCACTCCTCAAACTTCCTTAGCATATTATACAATGGAAAATCCCTTTTCCCTCATGCATCACCGTAAAAGGTGGTCTGATCCAAAAGCTAAAATAATGAGAATGAAAATTTCAAGTTTCATAGTGAATCTTCTTTAAACAGGGATTTGCCTCCATCAACAGCTGCATTAACAAGGGAGGCTTGGCTACCAGGTTCCATACTTCAATTATAATGCACTGAAAACCTGAACTTACCACTAAACCACAGCGTGACATTTTACTATTTTATACAGTGACCATTCTGACTTTCTCCTTGAAGACCAAAATTATTACAGATGAATATTGTTTCAATATAGCTTTGTCAGAAGATCTGGCAATACTTGAGAGTTTTTGCAACGTACTTACGTAATTATGGAAACTCAGGTTCTTTTATCAAAACATTTACTTGAGAACTAATTTTTCCCTTTGAAATTCAGGTACAGATTGCAACTACCATTATTTCTGTTCATTTTGTTTAAATAACCTTAATTTAGCAACAACTCAAGTAGTTCAGAAAATTAGATGTTTAAATGACACTGCATGATATACATTTTTTTTCAGCAAAATATTACATTTTAATAGTAATTCTATCAACATTATAGTATTACGCACTATATAAAACTAGAATATCCTTATTTGCAACATTTAGCATAATCCATTTACATCTCTTGTTTGGTTTCTATTTATATTGTTAAGAACAGTAATATGTCCAAATCAACAGAAATCAAATAGTCAACCCTCTGATTACATTGAAGGACCATGAAACTTGGTACCCATTAACATACCACAAGGGCTCGAAACCCACCGGGTAAGGATGTTTCCATACTCCATCTCAACCACAAGACCCTAACCCAACAGAAATGTCAATAGCTCACAACTTTGCACAAGAGTAGCTTTTAAGGAATTTGAATCCTCCTAATGTACGGTAGAATCTTTGGCCAATATACACTCAAATATATCTAGGAACCCATTAAGCATAGAGAATGATGGGTAAATGTACCACTGAGCATGGCAGGTTATATGTTAGACATCAGAACATACAACAATGTGGCTAACAATTAAATTATGGAAATAATAATGGAACAATTTCAATAATGATTGAGATGATTTAATAATGGTCACGAAGAGAGAACTTGCAAGTGTAATGGAAACCAAAATGAAACTAACCTGCAACAAGGATGGTAAACATTTAAATTAGCTTCTTGCCGCAAAACACATAGAAACAATCAACCATATGGATATCCTTCACTCCACATTGGTGTTTCAGTTTGTCCACAGATAGATCAGGTCAATAATTTGATCAATATTGTCATATTTATGCTGGGAAAAACAAGATCTTATTTTACACATCTGATATTTCTTGCTAACTCTTCAATATTTGGACCATTTCCCCAGGTGCTGGAGCTTTCCAACAGCTTTACAAGTCTAGCCACACCTTCAACTATCCCATCTGTGCTTATACAGCTCTTTTTAGGAATTGCAAACAAAATCTTGTTCACATCTTCCTCTATCTCAAGACTGAATAGCTCCTCAAACACCTGCAACCATAAGTGCCAACCGTCAAAAGATGTGAAAGAT
>VDFB02000013.1:202792542-202895524 GCA_007258455.2 Sequoia sempervirens | reverse complement strand
ATAGTAAGCCACCTTCAAAAACAGGCTATAAATAGCAGGGTGACTAAAAGTGGCGGTGCCGGCAAGTTGATAAAGTTGTGAAGAAGCTGTGTTCGAAATTTCGGGTTGATCCGAGCTTCAGAGGCGCAAAATTGAGAAGACTTACTATAAATAGCAGGGCACGATACTGGCGAAGGATGATGAAAATTTGTCTAAGTCTGGAGTTTCGTCCAGCAGGCCTGGCAAAATGCGCCCAGATTGATGAAGAGGCATAAAATTTCAAAGTATGGCGTTCATCCTGCTCAGGGGGCAAAATGCGCCCAAGGTACAAAAGTCAAAGAGGTCAAAGAATATCATCCTGCTCCTATAGCAAAATCCGCCCAGCTCAAGGTTGATAGCAAAAAAATTTTTAAGGCATGAAAGATATCCTCCACCACCCCCTAAATGCGCCATCCTTCATGCATGTGCAAATGCGCCCAAAGAAGTCAACATGTTTCATCCTGCACATAGGTGGAAATGCGCCCAAAATGCAAGGGAGTCAACAAGTCAAAGCTTCTCATCCTCCTCAAGGGGCAAAATGCGCCCAAATCATGCCATGTGAAGACAAAAAACGGAAGCTGAAGAGTCATCCTCTTGACATGCTGAAATGCGCCCAAGTTGGGATGGTAAAAAGGTAACTGAGGGTGGTAAATGAGATGAAAATATTGCCTAGACATGGTGAAAGGTGGTAAATGCTAGGCGTTATTCTTCTCCTGGCCTAAAACGCGCCTAAGGTGATGTCTTAGAGGATTTTTGCTAGGCGTGTGAGATGGTGAAGATCAGTATTGGACGGAATTTTTGAATTTCCTCTCAATGCGCCAAGGGTGATGAAGGTGGTGAAGTGTTAGAAAATATTTCTAAGGCGTGTGAAGTGAGTAATTTCCTAAGGCGTGGTGAGTGATATATGTGAGGTGTTGAGAATAAAATGCTAAGTGTGCTAGGTGCCTCAAGTTAGAATAAAATATTTTTTTTTAAAGTGTTGGAGAATTTGCCTAGGCGGTGGAAGTTGCCAGGTGAAAAATAAAATATGTTGTGCTTGCGAGGAAAATTTTCTCAGTGAAGCAAAATAAAATTTTCTCCACCACAGGCAGAGTGATTGTGAAGCAAAATAAAATTTTCTCCACCACAGGCAGAGTGATTGAGGAGTCAAATAAAATTTTCTCCACCACAGGCAGAGTGATTGAGGAGTCAAATAAAATTTTCTAGGGCAAATTTTCAAAATGCAAGGTGATTTAAAATTTCTCTAAGGCAAAATATTTTCTTCCTCTGGAAAATGCGCCTAGACTCTGAGATGATAAGAATTTCATGTGATGAGTAAAATTTGTCGAAGATAAAGATGCTGGCAGTGCAGGAACAATAAAAATTTTCCAAGTCAGAGCAACAAGAAATCTCCACAGATGTGAAAAACGAATTTAAATTTCACAGAGAATAATTTTCTAAGGTTCAAAATTCAGAGAAAATTAAATGAACCCGTTCGTTGGGTACCCATGGATTCGACGCGTTCTGGAGAAAATTTTCTTCTGGGAATCGAAGATTGTCGATGAGGAGTTGATTTTAAAGCCTTCCATGCTTCGCTGCAGCCTTCAGGATGGATATTTTTGATGGGCGCCAGGTTGATGAATTTCCTAAGGGGGATGTGAAAATTTTCTAAGGCAAATGTGAAGAAAATGTGTTTTCAAGGTGAAAGTCCTCTGTGAAGATAGTTTACTTAAGCCAGAAATGAATAAAATCAAGGTTGTCCGGGCTCCAGCAGGTGAAATGAATTTCTCAAGGATGGAAATTTGTCTAAGGCATGAACTTGAACACAAAGTTGGCGATGAGCGCTTGAAGGTTGGAGCGTGAAGATCAGGTAAGTAAGGTGACTTTATATTATGAGGTGTTCTAATGCTTTTCTCCTTGCTTGTTTTGCAGGGGGAACGTCGAGGCCAAGCGTTGATGATTTAAGTGATCCCCGGTGATATCACAACCTTCGAAGGAAGATAAAGTTACAAGTTTCAATCTCGAAGGAGGAAAGTTTGCAAGAAAATGGCTAAGTGTTGAAGAAACATTTTCAAGGCTCAAAGTGACGAAGATGAAGACCCTCAAGTGGAAGAAATCAAAGGATAAGCCAAGAAAGAAGATCGAGAACAGTGTGAACGCGTCTACAAATGGAATCTTCTAGAAGGATGATGGTGGACATTATGGCGCATTTATTACCCCACTCTCCTCTGTGGTGGTTTTTAGGGCAATATTATTTAGGGCTGAGGTGGCACGATTCTGGCCACTGTATTGATTGTAACCCTAGCCGTCTTTTGGGACTTGGCTAGCTATATAAAGGGGGAGTCCCCCTCATTTGTAATTCATTAGAAAATTAAAGTTAGAATAGAAGTTAGAATTAGAGAGTTAGAGAGCTAGTAGTTAGTATTGTAGAGCATTTTGCATAATTTGGAGAAGAGAGAAAGTTTTCCCTTTGAAAACTTTTGAAGAGATTGTTGTGTAACACATTTTATGATAATAGATCTTTTCATTGATGATGGAATTCGTCTTGTCATGAAATGCTAGCAAGGTTTCTTCTTCCTTTCGTATCCAAGTAGCTTAGTTCATGCAAATAGCTTACTTTGGTGTGTGGTGTTTTATTGAGATAGCTTCGCTTTATTCCATACCACTAGCGGCTTGTTGATGATAAGTCCGCCTTGCGTGGTCAACTGGACATTATCTTGTGTTTAACTTCGGTTGTGATTTATATCCTTATATGCGTCGTTGTGATGGTGTATGCATGTTAAATCGTAATTTGAACATCTTTTGCTATTTCCCTTGAAGATTGCACCGATTTTGCTGAGGCTGTCCGACGGAGGCTAGGTGAAATCCGGTTGAAGTCTATTGAAGTGAAGCTCCACATATCCTGCATTTAGAATAAAACATAAACTTCTTAGGCCCTACACCCTTTTCAATTCAGTACTTTCTGGTTAGAATAGGAAACCCGCACTTCATAGATAAATCTTTTGAGCATTTGAATCCCTTTCTCCACTGCCGAACAATTCTGTAAGTCCCCTTGAAATACCAGCAAATCACATCGAGCCAAACTGAGCCTATTCGCACTTAAGGAACCTTGGGGTTGAACGCACGAACTTTCTGGCAATCTTAGCGTGCGGAATACTTTGATCAACAGAGAATAGGGAAGCCATTGGCAACTTTATTCTGCGTTGGTGCGGTCACGAAAAACACATCAACAGAATTGGCGCTAGAAGGAGGGCTGAACGAGGAAAGAACACATTGTTCCGGTTGTCATTCATTTTATGCTTGCCTCTCCTCCTAGCACATCAACAGAATTGGCGCTAGAAGGAGGGCGAGCTTTGAATTGTTCCAGAGGCTGGAAGGGACCAGTATGAGCTTTGAAGTTCCAAATCAGAGATATGATAGATCTCTCTTATGTCAGAAAATCCAAAAAAAAGTGAAAAGTTGAAAAATTCAAAAAAATCAAAAAAATGGAAAATCAAAAAAGAGATTTCTCGAAGGATGGGCACTTTTCTTGCTCTCAAGACAGTCTTACAGACATTGCTCAGATT
Organism: Sequoia sempervirens; assembly: GCA_007258455.2. Classification (NCBI taxonomy): domain Eukaryota; kingdom Viridiplantae; phylum Streptophyta; class Pinopsida; order Cupressales; family Cupressaceae; genus Sequoia; species Sequoia sempervirens. Next base: position 202,891,961 of record VDFB02000013.1, on the reverse strand, counting down.
CATGAAAGATTGAATGCACAGCTGTGGCCTGAGAATTTGTCTAAGTTTGCTTTGCCAGGACGATGTCGAATTCATGAAACCTCCCAGCACGAAGAAATCAGTTGCTTGACATTCCTCTCAAGGATAGAGCTTGTTCTCCAAGAAAAAATTTTCTTTTGGGATGTTCCCAAGCCAGGAGTATTGGATGTAGAACCTGATGATTATAACCGTCCAGAAGTGGTGAATGAGGCTTTCGCAAGATTCATACTTAGGATCCAAGGTCAGTTGGAACTTGGCAATGATCCCTTGAAAGGTGTTTTGCTCCCTCGTTGGTGTCGAATTCACAATGCGCCTCATCTAGAGTTCACTTGCACAACATGTGAACTAGCCATCAACTTCGCCAGAAGTCGCCTCGGATTACCAGTGCTACCATATGGATTATTCAAAGACAAAAGATGGATTGAATATGCCACACAAACATTTTTAGCACCAAATGAAGAATGTACTTCGACATCACCCAACAACAAGGAGAATGAGTCACAACAGGATGATGTGATCGAGCTTAGGGAGCAAGCAGATGTAGATTGTTCCTACATCATGTTAGAACAAGAGGATATTGGAGCAAAGATCAAAGAAGCAATGGAATATATCCAAGGAAGAGGAACCACCCATGGCAACTGTCAGCATACAAAGGTAAATGAATGTACAAAATTGCAAGTTATTGAAGATCATCAAGAACCAAGAATGAAGGACTTAGCTCAAAGGAGAGATGATGTGAAAGATTTATTCACTCGAGGAGGAGAACGTGGCGAAGAGGGAAGTGATTCCAATACACTTCAAGAAGGGATACTCCTTGATGAAAGAATTCAATCATGCATGAGTGAGATGGAAGAAATGATAAGCAGCTTAAGGCAAGATGATGTGTTTGATGATCAATGGGCTACCAAGATGAAGGCAAAATATGAAGGGAACTTCGCGTCAGTACTTGATCCGTTATTCACAGTCATGGAAGAGTTGCTTGATGAAATTGAAACAAATGAAATACTGCTTGGTAAAGAGATGGAAAGTGAAGAGCAATTCGGGTTGGGGCTTGAGCCATTGTTAGGTATTCAAAAGGAGCCAGCGCGTGAAGTAATCCAAGTTTCCAAGTGCTCTTTCGAACTGATTTCCCGCCCCACTCCTCCCAGTTTGGATCATCCACACATTTTGGATGCAAGTGGTATGGTTCACCATCAACTTCGGCCTCCTGATGAAGCAGTGGATGACAGGAAAGAATGCATGCCAGCAAATGAAGACCACCAGGTTGTATCTTTCCCTACTGTTGGCTACCAAGAATATCATTTTGATTATGGAGATTTAGGAAAGAAAACTTGTTTATGGATTGATCATGGTCTGGATGAGTTGCCTCAACTGCTAATCTTTCCTGAAGTTTTGCTTGAGTTTGAGATTCGTATTGTGAAAGATTACTTTTTTGAGTTTAAGGACAAATTTGCTAGGCTCCGCACTATCACCGTTGTTCTGTCACTGCTGAACATCCTAAGAAATCATGCTAGGAGTTGTATGTACTTAGGTCTTTTGATTGTTGTTCGCTTAAAGTTTTTGTTTTTGTTAGTTGTCTTGCTTTCATAGTTTAGTTGTTGCTTTCAATAAAAGGGGATCCCATTTGTGAGGGGGATGTTGTGTTGTTTTCGCCGTACTCCAGTACAATGTTGATGTAATGTTAGTCCATTTCTTAGATAGTCATCCAGGAAGTGCCTTAGAATCCGAGGTTATTCTTTAAAGTCTTATCATTTGGTTAGGATCTGTACTTGACTCGGAAGGGAATCATCTATTGTGTCTTGACACCAAGTCTCACGATTGCTATATTTTACACACAATTAATTGCTCTAAGTCATTGAGGTTTCTTGGGAAAAGTCTTGGCGGGTGAAAATCTTACATCTTGCTTCAGCGCCACTACAATTCTCAAACCCATTGGAGGCTTCATTGCCTGCCAGCCAATCAAGGAATTGACGGAGAAATCAAAAGATAGAAAAGAAAATATACTTAAAAGAAATATCTGAAAAGAAAAGAAAAAATATCTGAAAAATGAAAGAAATATTATAAAATATTGGTTTTGGGAACATACGAGTAACTCCACCGGGGCTATAGACGCCCGGCCGGCAGTGGAGCAATATTCGTGAGAATTGTAGCGATAACCTCGTCGGGGCTATGGACGCCTGACTGGCAGCGAGGCAATGTCCAGGATGCTTTTGAAGTTAAGATATTTATTTAACTTGCTGGGACGGATTCTGGGAACTTCAATGGTCTTTTGAGCTGGAACAAACGCATATGCACACACTTGTAATCAAAAGATGAGGTGCCTTGATCCAATTTAGGATTCCTCTTCCCTTTTAAGTATGTTCCCTAGTCAATCGATGGCTTGGAAAGATTATCCAAGGGTTCTAAGTATGGAATGGGTTTTGTCTTTGAAATATTCAGGAACATTTATTCGGGTTGGGGCTAATGTTGTGACGTTTTTCACACATCGCCCCATTGCAAATGGGGACCCCCTATTTTGGCTTTGCTTTTGGTTTGATGTTGGTTTGTTTTTGCTGTTGTCTCTCTCTCATTCTGTCTATCTTTCTAGGACGGGCCTGCCGTTGAACCATAACGTGAAATTTTGGCCAAGTCTAGAAATTAGGGTTTGAGTCTTCCTAGTCAATTCGAGGTCGAGTAAAGTGAGAAAATTGAAAATTGAACTTAATATTGTTGTCAGCAGACATCCGGCAGGCTCTCAGCAAATTTTCATCCGATTCTAAGGTACTTACTATTTTTGGTAAGTGTGAAATTCAGGGCAATTTGCCAGCTATTTTGAGATTCCGATCATCACACTGCATTCAGAGTATATCAGGCTACTTGCATGCCAAATTTGAGCAAAATTGGACAACTTACTATTTTTAGCAGTCCGGCTTCCAGGGCTAATTTCAGGGTCCAGATGCAGAGTTTTTCTTTGCATGTCTGGATATTCCTTCTGGGTTTTTCGAGACCTTCGCAACGATATAACATGCAAGTCGAAATGATCACTTTCAGGATTCAGTCTTCCGAGGCTATTTTTAGGGTTTGCATGTCGAGCTTTTCTTTGCATGTCGGGTGATTCCTGATGGGTTTTTCGAGAGCTTCGCGATGGTGTGACATGCAAACAAGGATTCTCACTCAAGAAGAACTTGCTATTTTAGGGCATGCCCGCTACCGCTTCCCGCCAGTTCAAAATCACGAGCTGATCGCAATGTCGCAGAAACGAGCAAAATCGTGAGATCTTTTGATACACATTATACAATGCAAATTAGGTTTTACCTTCAGAGCCTAAAATAGGCATCAAATTCAAAATCTTCAAACTGGATGTAAACCACCGCGATCGCTCTTCAAAGCATCTCACCGGTGAAATTTCAGGTCAAACGGAGCACTTACTATTTATAGTAAGTCAAATTGGAAACATGCTAAAAATAGTAAATCAGTTGCATGCGTCAGTGTCAGCCAACAGGTCACGTGGTGAGGATCGCCTCATTCAAATTTCAGCTCGATCGGAGATTGGGAGCTATCAGAAACAAGAGCTTACTATTTATAGTAAGCCACCTTCAAAAACGGGCTATAAATAGCAGGGTGACTAAAAGTGGCGGTGCCGGCAAGTTGATAAAGTTGTGAAGAAGCTGTGTTCGAAATTTCAGGTTGATCCGAGCTTTAGAGGCGCAAAATTGAGAAGACTTACTATAAATAGCAGGGCACGATACTGGCGAAGGATGATGAAAATTTGTCTAAGTCTGGAGTTTCGTCTAGCAGGCTTGGCAAAATGCGCCCAGATTGATGAAGAGGCATAAAATTTCAAAGTATGGCGTTCATCTTGCTCAGGGGGCAAAATGCGCCCAAGGTACAAAAGTCAAAGAGGTCAACGAATATCATCCTGCTCCTATAGCAAAATGCGCCCAGCTCAAGGTTGATAGCAAAAAAAATTTTAAGGCATGAAAGATATCCTCCACCACCCCCTAAATGCGCCATCCTTCATGCATGTGCAAATGCGCCCAAAGAAGTCAACATGTTTCATCCTGCACATAGTTGGAAATGCGCCCAAAATGCAAGGGAGTCAACAAGTCAAAGCTTCTCATCCTCCTCAAGGGGCAAAATGCGCCCAAATCATGCCATGTGAAGACAAAAAACGGAAGCTGAAGAGTCATCCTCTTGACATGCTGAAATGCGCCCAAGTTGGGATGGTAAAAAGGTAACTGAGGGTGGTAAATGAGATGAAAATATTGCCTAGACATGGTGAAAGGTGGTAAATGCTAGGCGTTATTCTTCTCTTGGCCTAAAACGCGCCTAAGGTGATGTCTTAGAGGATTTTTGCTAGGCGTGTGAGATGGTGAAGATCAGTATTGGACGGAATTTTTGAATTTCCTCTCAATGCGCCAAGGGTGATGAAGGTGGTTTAGTGTTAGAAAATATTTCTAAGGCGTGTGAAGTGAGTAATTTCCTAAGGCGTGGTGAGTGATATATGTGAGGTGTTGAGAATAAAATGCTAAGTGTGCTAGGTGCCTCAAGTTAGAATAAAATATTTTTTTTTAAAGTGTTGGAGAATTTGCCTAGGCGGTGGAAGTTGCCAGGTGAAAAATAAAATATGTTGTGCTTGCGAGGAAAATTTTCTCAGTGAAGCAAAATAAAATTTTCTCCACCACAGGCAGAGTGATTGTGAAGCAAAATAAAATTTTCTCCACCACAGGCAGAGTGATTGAGGAGTCAAATAAAATTTTCTCCACCACAGGCAGAGTGATTGAGGAGTCAAATAAAATTTTCTAGGGAAAATTTTCAAAATGCAAGGTGATTTAAAATTTCTCTAAGGAAAAATATTTTCTTCCTCTGGAAAATGCGCCTAGACTCTGAGATGATAAGAATTTCATGTGATGAGTAAAATTTGTTGAAGATAAAGATGCTGGCAGTGCAGGAACAATAAAAATTTTCCAAGTCAGAGCAACAAGAAATCTCCACAGATGTGAAAAACGAATTTAAATTTCACAGAGAATAATTTTCTAAGGTTCAAAATTCAGAGAAAATTAAATGAACCCGTTCGTTGGGTACCCATGGATTCGACGCGTTCTGGAGAAAATTTTCTTCTGGGTATCGAAGATTGTCGATGAGGAGTTGATTTTAAAGCCTTCCATGCTTTGCTGCGGCCTTCAGGATGGATATTTTTGATGGGCGCCAGGTTGATGAATTTCCTAAGGGGGATGTGAAAATTTTCTAAGGCAAATGTGAAGAAAATGTGTTTTCAAGGTGAAAGTCCTCTGTGAAGATAGTTTACTTAAGCCAGAAATGAATAAAATCAAGGTTGTCCGGGCTCCAGCAGGTGAAATGAATTTCTCAAGGATGGAAATTTGTCTAAGGCATGAACTTGAACACAAAGTTGGCGATGAGCGCTTGAAGGTTGGAGCGTGAAGATCAGGTAAGTAAGGTGACTTTATATTATGAGGTGTTCTAATGCTTTTCTCCTTGCTTGTTTTGCAGGGGGAACGTCGAGGCCAAGCGTTGATGATTTAAGTGATCCCCGGTGATATCACAACCTTCGAAGGAAGATAAAGTTACAAGTTTCAATCTCGAAGGAGGAAAGTTTGCAAGAAAATGGCTAAGTGTTGAAGAAGCATTTTCAAAGCTCAAAGTGACGAAGATGAAGACCCTCAAGTGGAAGAAATCAAAGGATAAAGTCAAGAAAAAAGATCGAGAACAGTGTGAACGCGTCTACAAATGGAATCTTCTAGAAGGATGATGGTGGACATTATGGCGCATTTATTACCCCACTCTCCTCTGTGGCGGTTTTTAGGGCAATATTATTTAGGGCTGAGGTGGCACGATTCTGGCCACTGTATTGATTGTAACCCTAGCCGTCTTTTGGGACTTGGCTAGCTATATAAAGGGGGAGTCCCCCTCATTTGTAATTCATTAGAAAGTAGACAGTAGAATTAGAATAGAAGTTAGAATAGAGAGACAACTTAGAAGTAGCTTAGTATTGTAGAGCATTTTGCATAATTTGGAGAAGAGAGAAAGTTTTCCCTTTGAAAACTTTTGAAGAGATTGTTGTGTGGTGTTTTATTGAGATAGCTTCGCTTTATTCCATACCACTAGCGGCTTGTTGATGATAAGTCCGCCTTGCGTGGTCAACTGGACATTATCTTGTGTTTAACTTCAGTTGTGATTTATATGCTTATATGCGTCGTTGTGATGGTGTATGCATGTTAAGTCGTAATTTGAACATCTTTTGCTATTTCCCTTGAAGATTGCACCGATTTTGCTGAGGCTGTCCGACGGAGGCTAGGTGAAATCCGGTTGAAGTCTATTGAAGTGAAGCTCCACATATCCTGCATTTAGAATAAAACATAAACTTCTTAGGCCCTACACCCTTTTCAATTCAGTACTTTCTGGTTAGAATAGGAAACCCGCACTTCATAGATAAATATTTCGAGCATTTGAATCCCTTTCTCCACTGCCGAACAATTCTGTAAGTCCCCTTGAAATACCAGCAAATCACATCGAGCCAAACTGAGCCTATTCGCACTTAAGGAACCTTGGGGTTGAACGCACGAACTTTCTGGCAATCTTAGTGTGTGGAATACTTTGATCAAGAGAGAATAGGGAAGCCATTGGCAACTTTATTCTGCGTTGGTGCGGTCACGAAAAACACATCAACACTATCTACACTATTTAGATTTCAATCTATAGATATTGTAATATGCTATCTACACTTTTATCTCTTTAATCATCGACTGCTGCAAATCATAATCGCTTCTAACATCAATAATGTTGTCCATTAGATTACCGACACTCCTACAAATCTCCTTTGACTTGGTCGAGCCTTGGATTGAGCGTATAAAATGAGTTGCCAATTCAATCTTCTGTGACGTATTAATCCATCGATTATTATCATGTATGTTAAATATTTTATAGTTCGCCCAAATATGTTCTGGAGATATCGTTTCATTCCTGATATTATATTATGGAGTCCTATGTAGATATCACTGACTGGGCATAGCTCTTTTAAATCTTCTTACTGCTGCTTTTGACTTTAAATCATATAAGTCTTCACTAATTATCGGCTCCTCCTGTAGATATCTTGACTCTGCCATTTACCTTTGAATCAAATTTCGGTATTGTTTCCAGACAAGAGGCATCGTCCGCTGAGAACTCTCTGCATTTCTCATATTCTTTGTGTGGCTGAGAGATGTGATATTCTTTGTGTGGCTAGGGAATAGATCAATGACCCGATGTAAAGTGCCACGTCCACAGCAGGTGATAAAGCCAATCATTGTTAGAGACTCTTATCACGACTCAAACATGTCATTAAGTTGATAATAGATTATAGTCAAATCAACATATATCTAAGCAAGGCTCCACTCGTATTCCATACTCCCACGAATAGTTACTTTGTTTTTGTCACCAGTGCTTACATGTCCCTCTTATACTCATCATTGTATGTAGCATCTGGCTTTTCTTAAACTTATCATATTATAAGCATTATTTCTACAATGTCTCTTTTTCTCAATCTTGTCCATCCATTTGTCATCAATGACTTCATCCTTTTATTTTGACATCAATGACAATATTTCCAACAATCTCCCCCTTTGTCATTGATGGCAACATATTCTCCCTCATCTTTTCTAACTCTTCCCCATTCCACTTCTCTCCCCCTTTGACATCAATGGCAAAGGGTCTTCCAACAATGTCTTTCTTTTTTTTTTTGTTCCATGGAGCTACAAGATATAGTGTCTAGCTCCCCCTGAATGTATGCTCCCATTGATTAAAACTCATATTTCCCTAACTTTTTCATTCCTTGACTTCTGAAATAATCCTTCATGGAAGCTTCTTCATTTTGACATCAATACCATTTCCAATAATAGAAGTCAATTCATCACCTTCATTAGATATCAAACCATCAGTAGATTTCTCTTCAACATTTTGATGTACTTCATTTTTCAGTCATCTCCTCCAAGGGGTTGAAAGAAAATGTTCAACTTAGCTCCCCCTAAATTCATGCTTCCTCTTAGAAAAGGCATATTGAATTTTCATTGGATTCTTCTTTTCTTGTATCTATCTTCTTTCTCCAAACTTTTGTAAATTTTCTTTCCTTTTCCATGATGTTCTTCTTCATATCTTGTAAAGGTGATTCCATAAAGTCATATCTACAAAAACGTGCTATGTGTCCAAAGTTGTTACACTTGAAACACATAATGTTATGATCAAGAGAATTATAATTTCTCCTAGTGAAGCTTGAACCGTTTCTAGCTTGAAATCTGCAAGTTATTGTTTTGTGTCCAAAGTAGTTGCATGAATAGCAATATCCATAGAAAGAATAAAATTGCCTAGAGTTAAATCTTCTTTCATTTTCCTTGAAACTTGTAACATTCTCGTCACACTTTGTACATTTCTCTTTTGGCTTATTCAATTCATTTTTCATCATTACAACTTCTTGTTCCAGCTTGTCACACTCTCTCCCTCTTTTGCACTTAACTTGTTCTTCAATTGATTTTCAACTTGTTCAGCCTCTACAAATTGAGCCCTCAAATCTTCAATTATCTTGTTTAATTCCTCCAAACTTTTAGTTAACTCCTTGGTTTTTAGTTTATGCTTGGTAACCCTCTTCTTCAATTCTTCATTTTTCTTGAATGCATAATGAAGTTCTTCCTCTAGATCTGTTTCTTCTTCTTCTTCATTGCATTCTTGATTAATTTCTTCTTCTTCATTACATTTTTTATCAGCACCTTCATAGTCAGCCATGAACAATATTTCTTCTTCACAATTGCTTGAGCATCCTTCACTTTGATCTTCAGAAGTGCTGCTATCTTTCTTTGAATAGAAACTCTTTTTGTGCTTTTGAAATTTCCTTTTTGACTTCTGCTTAGGATTTTTCTTTTCCTTTTTCTTTGTGTATATCTCTTCTTCATCCTTGCTTGTGTCACTTGAGTTGCTATCGCTTTGAGGACAATTTGAAACATAATGTCCAACTTCTCCACAATTGAAACATTTAAAAGGATATTTCCCTTTGTACTTTCCTTTTCCCTTTATAAGCTTCCTCATGAAATAGGCCTCTACTTCATTATCACCTGACTTCTTATTTGATGAACCATATTTAGTTTTTTCTTTATTAGATGCTTTGAAAGAAATTTCATTTTGTGGTGTCTTCCCCTCAATCCTCATTTCATAGGCAACAAGAATCCCATGTAATTAATCTTTGGATAGCTGATCCAAGTTTGTTAATTCTTCCAGTGCTGCAACTTTGGCCTCAAACTTTGTAGATAGAGACCTTAGAATCTTATCAACAATAAAAGTATCCTCAATTTCTTCACCAAGTCCTTTCATGATGTTTACTGTTTCATCAACACTGAGAAAGTATGAGGCAATATCTTCATCATCATTCATCTTGAGAGTTTCTAATTTCCTTTATGAGTTTGCAATTTTTCCTTCTTAACTTTTGCATCTCCTTCATAGATGTTTTGAAGTTTATCCCAAATCTCTTTTGCTGACTTGCACCTCATGACCTTTGTAAATTCAAAATCTGTTAGGTTGCAAGGAAGAGCATGCTTAGCTTTTGCATTGTTCTCACTTCTCTTTTTCCCTGCTTGATCCGTTGGAGGGGTAGCTAGAGGTGTATACCCATCAACAACAGATTGCCACACATCAAACCCAAGTGCATTCAAATATGCTTCCATCTTAATACTCCAAAACACATAATTAGTCCCATCAAAGATGGGTGCTTTCACTGTGTTGTTATGATCTGCCATGTGTGCTCTTAAGGATCTCCTTCAAGCGGTTAGGCTTTCAAGAAGGACCTTGCTCTGATACCAATTGAAGAGCACAAAGGATTTACTGAGAGGGAGGGGGGGTGAATCAGTAAATCAACACAAACTTTCAATTCTCAATCTTTTCAAACTTATTACAATCAACTTTTACAACCTTCTAAACATACTTAAACTCTTATCAACATCAACCTTTGATATGAATCAATTTACACAAGTTGACTCAAATTTATTGAAAACTTTAAATGACTTTTACAAGTGGAAGTAGGCACCAACCTACTTGTTTTACAAAGAAGATGATTTAGTAGGCTGCAACCTACAAGGGACACCCAAACCTCTTGATTATTTAGTAGGCACCAACCTACAAGGAGCACCAGCCCCTAATGCAAGGCACCAACCTTGACTTGATGGTTGCAAGATGCCTTCAATCTGACCTGCACTATCCCTATCCTCCAATCTGCCTTGGTGATGAATGATCTCACACTTAGCCCACACAAGAAGATGGGACTTCAGATTTAGAATACCCACTTACACAACCACCCCTTGCAACAATGACTTGGATATCAATTATGTATGCTTCTCAAAAGCTGCATCTTTCTTATGAGAGGATATGTCTATTTGTGCACCCCTTGAAGATCTGACTTTTAACAAGATTTGTTCATCTTTTTATTAATTATTTTCCCTTAAAGATGTTTTTATTTAGCAACTTTTAATTTGCGCTACTTAAGAAAACTTAGTCGCAACTTCAAAAAACTCTTTACTTAATTCGTGCCCCTTCAGAAAACTTAATCACACCTTCAGAAATCTCTTTACTTAATTCGTGCCACTTCAGAAAGCACGTTTATTTTTGAAACTTGATCAGACGCACTAAGCAATAGACATATTTTAGTAAACAAATCGCCTCACATAGATGAGTTGCGTCCTTTTAGAAGGCAAACCAACTTAAATTCCAGTCGTATCTTTGTATAATGATGCCCTTTTAGAAGATGTGTATCTCTGATCAATAGAGACGTGGCAGTTCTTAACTTCCTTCTTTTAAAAAGCATGTTATATTTTAATACAAATTTGTTATCTTTCTTGTTACCTTAATACTGCCGTATCTGTGTGTTTCGGGCTGTAGCTATCTACACTATTTCGATTTCAATCTGTAGATATTGTAATATGCTATCTACACTTTTATCTCTTTAATCATCGACTGCTGCAAATCATAATCGCTTCTAACATCAATAATGTTGTCCATTAGATTACCGACACTCCTACAAATCTCCTTTGACTTGGTCGAGCCTTGGATTGAGCGTATAAAATGAGTTGCCAATTCAATCTTCTGTGACGTATTAATCCATCGATTATTATCATGTATGTTAAATATTTTATAGTTCGCCCAAATATGTTCTGGTGATATCGTTTCATTCCTGATATTATATTATGGAGTCCTCTGTAGATATCACTGACTGGGCATATCTCTTTTAAATCTTCTTACTGCTGCTTTTGACTTTAAATCATATAAGTCTTCACTGATTATCGGCTCCTCATGTAGATATCTTGACTTTGTCATTTAACTTTGAATCAAATTCTGGTATTGTTTCCAGACAAGAGGCATCGTCCGCTGAGAACTCTCTGCATTTCTCATATTGTTTGCGTGGCTGAGAGATGTGATATTCTTTGTGTGGCTAGGGAATAGATCAATGACCCGATGTAATGTGCCACGTCCACAGCAGGTTATAAATCCAATCATTGCTAGAGACTCTTATCAGGACTCAAACATGTCATTAAGTTGATAATAGATTATAGTCCAATCAACATATATCTAAGCAAGGCTCCACTCGTATTCCATACTCCCACGAACAATTACTTTGTTTTTGTCACCAGTGCTTACACGTCCCTCTTATACTCATCATTGTATGTAACATCTGGATTTTCTTAAACTTATCATATTATAAGCATTATTTCTACAATCTCTCTTTTTCTCAATCTTGTCCATCCATTTGTCATCAATGACTTCATCCTTTTATTTTGACATCAATGACAATATTTCCAACAATCTCCCCCTTTGTCATTGATGGCAACATATTCTCCCTCATCTCTTCTAACTCTTCCCCATTCCACTTCTCTCGCCCTTTGACATCAATGGCAAAGGGTCTTCCAACAATGTCTTTCTTTTTTTTTTTGTTCCATGGAGCTACAAGATATAGTGTCTAGCTCCCCCTGAATGTATGCTCCCATTTATTAAAACTCATCTTTCCCTAACTTTTTCATTCCTTGACTTCTGAAATAATCCTTCATGGAAGCTTCTTCATTTTGACATCAATACCATTTCCAACAATAGAAGTCAATTCATCACCTTCATTAGATATCAAACCATCAGTAGATTTCTCTTCAACATTTTGATGTACTTCATTTTTCAGTCATCTCCTCCAAGGGGTTGAAAGAAAATGTTCAACTTAGCTCCCCCTAAATTCATGCTTCCTCTTAGAAAAGGCATATTGAATTTTCATTGGATTCTTCATTTCTTGTATCTATCTTCTTTCTCCAAACTTTTGTAAATTTTCTTTCCTTTTCCATGATGTTCTTCTTCATATCTTGTAAAGGTGATTCCATAAAGTCATATCTACAAAAACGTGCTATGTGTCCAAAGTTGTTACACTTGAAACACATAATGTTATGATCAAGAGAATTATAATTTCTCCTAGTGAAGCTTGAACCGTTTCTAGCTTGAAATCTGCAAGTTATTGCTTTGTGTCCAAAGTAGTTGCATGAATAGCAATATCCATAGAAAGAATAAAATTGCCTAGAGTTAAATCTTCTTTCATTTTCCTTGAAACTTGTAACATTCTCGTCACACTTTGTACATTTCTCTTTTGGCTTATTCAATTCATTTTTCAGCATTACAACTTCTTGTTCCAGCTTGTCACACTCTCTCTCTTTTGCACTTAACTTGTTCTTCAATTGATTTTCAACTTGTTCAGCCTCTACAAATTGAGCCCTCAAATCTTCAATTATCTTGTTTAATTCCTCCAAACTTTTAGTTAACTCCTTGGTTTTTAGTTTATGCTTGGTAACCCTCTTCTTCAATTCTTCATTTTTCTTGTATGCATAATGAAGTTCTTCCTCTAGATCTGTTTCTTCTTCTTCTTCATTGCATTCTTGATTAATTTCTTCTTCTTCATTACATTTTTTATCAGCACCTTCATAGTCAGCCATGAACAATATTTCTTCTTCACAATTGCTTGAGCATCCTTCACTTTGATCTTCAGAAGTGCTGCTATCTTTCTTTGAATAGAAACTCTTTTTGTGCTTTTGAAATTTCCTTTTTGACTTCTGCTTAGGATTTTTCTTTTCCTTTTTCTTTGTGTATATCTCTTCTTCATCCTTGCTTGTGTCACTTGAGTTACTATCGCTTTGAGGACAATTTGAAGCATAATGTCCAACTTCTCCACAATTGAAACATTTAAAAGGATATTTCCCTTTGTACTTTCCTTTTCCCTTTATAAGCTTCCTCATGAAATAGGCCTCTGCTTCATTATCACTTGACTTCTTATTTGATGAACCATATTTAGTTTTTTCTTTATTAGATGCTTTGAAAAAAATTTCATTTTGTGGTGTCTTCCCCTCAATCCTCATTTCATAGGCAGCAAGAATCCCATGTAATTCATCTTTGGATAGCTGATTCAAGTTTGTTAATTCTTCCAGTGCTGCAACTTTGGCCTCAAACTTTGTAGATAGAGACCTTAGAATCTTATCAACAATAAAAGTATCCTCAATTTCTTCACCAAGTCCTTTCATGATGTTTACTGTTTCATCAACACGGAGAAAGTATGAGGCAATATCTTCATCATCATTCATCTTGAGAGTTTCTAATTTCCTTTATGAGTTTGCAATTTTGCCTTCATAACTTTTGCATCTCCTTCATAGATGTTTTGAAGTTTATCCCAAATCTCTTTTGCTGACTTGCACCTGATGACCTTTGTAAATTCATAATCTGTTAGGCTGCAAGGAAGAGCATGCTTAGCTTTTGCATTGTTCTCACTTCTCTTTTTCCCTGCTTGATCCGTTGGAGGGGTAGCTGGAGGTGTATACCCATCAACAACAGATTGCCACACAGCAAACCCAAGTGCATTCAAATATGCTTCCATCTTAATTGTAATGCCTCTCGTGTTATTGAACTCCCATGATCCCTTTATGTGCATGTGGTTGTTGCTGTTCAAATATTGCTTATGTTTGATGTAAACTCGTGATTACGTTGGTGATTGTTTCATCTATTTGACTTATATGTTTTGCTTGGATGCACATGATACTGTGTTATGATGATATGATGTGGTTTAGGGATTTGATAAGAAAGTATCCCCATCTATGTCTGTCGTCCCGTCGTCGGTTGATGATGTCGTCCATCAGTTCCCATTCTGTTTGGTATCATCTTGCCTTATGCCGTTCATTTTAAGTGGCAATTTTAATGTGTTAATTGTTTGATTTAGATGCGTATCATTATTGTTAATTAGTTAAATTAATACAACAATGGTTAGTATTATGGTTGATATTAAACATTAAATTTAATTATTAATGTGTGTTGTGAAGATTTAATTAATTATTAGATTAGTTTGGAAATTTTAAATTGTGTTTGTAAAATTAAAAGAATGTTACTTTAATTGTCAGTATTTAATTTTATTTATTATAAATAGAATAATATTTTAATTTTAGCTGTGTAAATTCCCAATTAGCTATCAAATAATATTGTTAGTTAATTAAATAATATTATTTATTTAATTAAATAACATTATCTAATTAATTATTGTTAAGGATTAAGTCAAAAATATATATATATATATTTAAGATGTAATATTTTATTACATCCCTCTAAATAATTTAAATTTAAATTTAAAATTTATATATCCATCATTTAAAACTACAAATTTGCATTTATTTTGCATTTCAATATAATTATATAGTTAAAAGTTTTATCCACCCGAGATTTTTATTAATTTGAGTAAGTATGAATTATCACGGGTAAAATCGAGGAAAGTATGATAAATTAAAATATTGAAATTTATTTGTAAACCTTTCACCGCTGTCAAGAATAGTGGGGGTAGAATTATTGATTTATTAAATTTCTCCAAGTGTTAAGCAGAGTAAATTTAGAGTGCCGAGTGTAATTTGGTAAAATGGAAATCTTGCCACCTGTAAACCTTTCTTTTAGCAAGAAACCTTGGATTGTTACGGGAATTTATTTTGGGGGTGACTGGGGAAAAAGGGGAGGAGCAGAATGGGGGAGGGAAAGAAACTTTTGGCGAGAGGATATCAGAAGAAAAAAATAAATAAATAAATAAAAGAGAGAGGAAGTTGCAGGGGGGAATCACAACATCTCAAGCTGCAAATTCTTCAGGTTGGTTCCTCTAATTTTTGTTTGATTTGCAAAGTCAAAACAAATTGGGTTTGCATGTATTCTATTTATATATATATATGCTTCATGTGTTAACTTCATTTGAATCCCTTCATTATTCTTCATTAGCTGTTGTGTCTTAATTTCTCTCCCTTGTGGCATTGAGTCATTTCTTCTTAGAGTATATAATCTTCCTGAGTCATTTCTTCTTAGAGTATATAATCTTCCTGATACCATGGGTGACCTATCACTGCTGTAGTATTTTAGCCTAGATTTCTGATATAAAATTAAATAGCCTCTCTGAAATCTTATCAGCTTGTCTCAGTTGCAGCACTTAAACAAAAGGGAGTATTAAAGTTTAAATAACTTTCGTGAATTTTTATTGACAATCTATCACAGATGGTCAATGTAATCACAAGGAAACTCCAGAAGGGTGAGGATAATTTCTATTGTTATGCTTCATGTGCCTTTTTAAATTTTAAACCCCTTTCTTGATTATTCAATGGCTGCTAAATTGTTATTGCTTTCACCAATGGCCTTGGGATATTCCTTCTAATTGTTGCATACATACTTAATTCCCCTGATATCTTGGCAATCTATCTCAGCTGTAGTATTTAGATTTTGTAGGGTGCATAAATTTAAAATATTTTGTAGGGTACATAAATTTAAATAATCTCCCTTTACCCTTCGCTACTCTTCTCAGCTTGCAACATTTAGTCTTGGAAAAGCACAGTAAATTTTATAACCTTTGGAAAACTTCCGTAGCTGTTGCATCTAGGCGTGATTTCATGTAGTGGATTAAATAGCTTCTCTGATCACATTTGCATCTAGTCTTTTTCACAACACAATTTAGGTTCGTAATATGAATTAAGAAATAAATCCTCTATGACATGTGATGTGCATTATTGTTAAAACAAAAATAAAATAAAATCTGATTTTAAAGATTGCTTCTGAGATTTTAAAATAATTCTTTTTATTTTCCCTAAAAGCTTGCCATGTTCAGTGCTCTTTTAATTAAGAGGTGTTTGCATCTTATAAAGATAATTAATATGTTTAAGACCATTTTCTTTACTTATAACCGTCTATTATAAATATTTATGCTTATTAAATAATTCCCTTTTTCTTCTTTATAAATATTTATATTTATACAAGGATAAATTAAATTATATGTACATTTTAAAAAAGATCAATGTAATAAAATAAAATATTTGCTATTTTCTTTCGTAAAGAATAGGTACTTATATAAATGAATTTGTAGATAAGCATATATATGGACAATGATTAAGACATCTGAGATTAATTGTTTATAATCCAGTGAAATGGTAGTTACTTATAAATAAAATAAAACAAAATAAAAATTGTTGTTAATACCATTAGTTTACAATTTTAAATTTTGATTTAAAGATAAATATATGATCATTTGAGTTTAATAGGTAGTTATTACTCACAAGTAAAGTAAATTATAAATATTTTATCGACTCTCTTGAATTATCAAGGTAAATTATCAACATAATTTTTGTCTATTAGGTTGTAACCTTATCTCAAGTTTCTTTAGATTAAAGTGAATACAAATATTATTTAATGTGAAGTAGGTTGTTTGAATTATCTTGTTTAAATGGTAAAATTTGTTAGAACACAATGCCAATCCTTCTTTAAATTAAAATTTTACTCACAGATTAGGTATATACATTTAAATCTTTGTAGAGTTAATTAATTCATGAATTTATAATATCATGTAATAAATGCATGTTTTTACCAAGTTAGGTTATTTGTAATTATGGATATGGCGAGGAGTTAAAATGAGTGTCGTGAATATTGGGGTAGTGCATTTAAAATTAGTTTTATTTGCAGGTTATTTAAAGTTAAAATTGTTTAAAAATTCATTTACTGATAGATTTGTGATTTGCGTAAATTTTACATCTAGATTAAATTTATTTGTAAAATAAATATATAAGTAAAATTAAAATTTGATTTATTTAAAATTAGGTTTATTTAAAACTTGTTTTTTTTATATATGGGTAATTTTCATTACCCTGTAAGTTACTTGTAATGGTAATTTATCTTTGTAGTACATTTAAAATTTGATTAATGGTAATTTATCTTTGTAGAATATTTAAAATTTGATTTATTTAAAATTAGATTTATTTAAAACTTGTTTTTATCATATATGGGTAATTTCATTACCCTTAAGTTACTTACTGTAATGGTAATTTATCTTTGTAGTATATTTAAATTTGATTTATTTAAGACTTGATTTATTAGATATGGGTAATTTATTAGTTTAAAATAACAGATATATATAGGTTAAGTTTTAATCAATTTGAAGTAAACAAAAGTATAGGCTATGAATTTTAAATCAAAAGAAAACTGATGTTTTGAATACTATAGGTTTTCCCAAGTGCTTATCTATTTAAAATATATTATAAAGGAAATGCTTTTAATCATAGTGGATTATTTAATTATTTATTACATTATCTTTAATAAGTTTGGATTATGTTCACGTTCAAATAAGTGGGTATGTATAGTCCCTTTGAACATGTTTGGATATTTATTTTGGTTATACTTTGAGTGCTCATTGGAATTGATTTCTTATGCATACTAGTGGTTCCATGTTGATCTTACCTTCCTTTTTGCTTTATTTTGCTTTTGAGGTAATCTTTATGTATAGACATGTTTTGGATAAGTTGGGAACTCGTAAATGCTTAAGCCACTCCCATTTGATAAGTTATGGGTGGTAGGTTGTTAGGTTTCCAAAGGCGATGGGAAACCTATTTTGTGTGGAATCTTCCCATGATTAGACCTTTGTGTTCCATTGATCGTATTTTTATTTTGAGTTTGTGGGTGTACCATGTTCCATGATTCTCCTTGCCTTTGGTTATGATTATGAGCGAGATGGTTCATGCCTCACACGTGTATTTGTTTGGTGGCTTTTATGCATTAGTACACCCTTGTTGTTGTGAGTCTAGTTTCGAAACTGTTTGAAAGAGTCTCCTAATCAAGCAATGTTGTACTCGTTGCATGTTGCTTTATGTCAGTGTTATAGTGTTATGTGTATGAAGAAAGTCGAGTCGTTCATTGGAAACTAATGGTTATATCCCATGTGGGTGAGTTGGAGCAACTCAAGTTGTCAAACTACGGTGCCTCTGCGAATTATATACGTAGGCAAGGCCATCAAGTGATGAGCCCCCGAGGCATTAGGTCGGGCCCCTAGGACTGTTTTTCTGAGTCTTGTTTGAGACTTGTCGTTTATTCTCGATAACGTAAAAACTACCATTGATTTATATAGCTTGTCTTAGTAATCATGTGCTAACTATCTTTGATCTTATGTGTGTGTCAAGTCATGTAGACCTTGTAGGTATAGGCATTGGGAGCAAGGACTTGTTGATAAAATAGAATGTAAGAGGTATGTTAAGCTGACCTAAGTAAGTAGACTCTATTGCCAAAGTTAGTAAATCACTTCTATCTTTCTTGTAACTTGTGTGATCATTGAATATAGCTATAAGTAGTGAATTGTGTTGTTGTTGTCTTATAAGTAAACACAAAAATTAAAATAAAATAAAATACAATAAAAATTATTGCAAAATTAGGAAAGATGCTACAGTTTTGCCTAGTTGTTTAGTGTGTAAAATGTGGGCATGAGATTGGTCACTTTGTACCTTATTTTTCATTAATTTCTCATTCTTGTACTCAATGTACTTCTCCCATTGATATTAGGGAAAAATTAGGTGATGAACTATTGTATTGTTGATATGTTGTATCTGTGGAAATATGCTCTACATTTGTATTATGGAACTGTGATTTGAATTGCAATAAATGATGTATCGTTTTCCATGCTTGTGATCATTAATAGTAGTGTGTCATCACTATGTGTTCTTGGTTGTTTAGTCTCTTCCATTTGATAAAAGTTTATGATTTGTAATGACCGTTTCGTGTACCCCAGAGGACGTGAATGATTTAGTAAATGCATAATTGTTTTTCGTGTAAATTGTGCACACATTCATCATATACAATGTTCCGCAATGTTTCACTTAAAAAAAATAAAAATAAAAAATTGTACAGAGTTTGTTGTCCTTTGGGGTTCACACGGCGGGGCATTACATTAATACTCCAAAACGCATAATTAGTCCCATCAAAGATGGGTGCTTTCACTGTGTTGTTATGATCTGCCATGTGTGCTCTTAAGGATCTCCTTCAAGCAGTTAGGCTTTCAAGAAGGACCTTGCTCTGATACCAATTGAAGAGCACAAAGGATTTACTGAGAGGGAGGGGGGGTGAATCAGTAAATCAACACAAACTTTCAATTCTCAATCTTTTCAAACTTATTACAATCAACTTTTACAACCTTCTAAATGTACTTAAACTCTTATCAACATCAACCTTTGATATGAATCAATTTACACAAGTTGACTCAAATTTATTGAAAACTTTAAATGACTTTTACAAGTGGAAGTAGGCACCAACCTACTTGTTTTACAAAGAAGATGATTTAGTAGGCTGCAACCTACAAGGGACACCCAAACCTCTTGATTATTTAGTAGGCACCAACCTACAAGGAGCACCAGCCCCTAATGCAAGGCACCAACCTTGACTTGATGGTTGCAAGATGCCTTCAATCTGACCTGCACTATCCCTATCCTCCAATATGCCTTGGTGATGAATGATCTCACACTTAGCCCACACAAGAAGATGGGACTTCAGATTTAGAATACCCACTTACACAACCACCCCTTGCAACAATGACTTGGATATCAATTATATATGCTTCTCAAAAGTTGCATCTTTCTTATGAGAGGATATGTCTATTTGTGCACCCCTTGAAGATCTGACTTTTAACAAGATTTGTTCATCTTTTTATTAATTATTTTCCCTTAAAGATGTTTTTATTTAGCAACTTTTAATTTGCGCTACTTAAGAAAACTTATTCGCATCTTCAAAAAACTCTTTACTTAATTCGTGCCCCTTCAGAAAACTTAATCGCACCTTCAGAAATCTCTTTACTTAATTCGTGCCACTTCAGAAAGCACGTTTATTTGTGAAACTTGATCAGACGCACTAAGCAATAGACATATTTTAGTAAACAAATCGCCTCACATAGATGAGTTGCGTCCTTTTAGAAGGCAAACCAACTTAAATTCCAGTCGTATCTTTGTATAATGATGCCCTTTTAGAAGACGTGCATCTCTAATCAATAGAGACGTGGCAGTTCTTAACTTCCTTCTTTTAAAAAGCATGTTATCTTTTAATACACATTTGTTATCTTTCTTGTTACCTTAATACTGCCGTATCTGTGTGTTTCGGGCTGTAGCTATCTACACTATTTAGATTTCAATCTGTAGATATTGTAATATGCTATCTACACTTTTATCTCTTTAATCATTGACTGCTGCAAATCATAATCGCTTCTAATATCAATAATGTTGTCCATTAGATTACCGACACTCCTACAAATCTCCTTTGACTTGGTCGAGCCTTGGATTGAGCGTATAAAATGAGTTGCCAATTCAATCTTCTGTGACGTATTAATCCATCGATTATTATCATGTATGTTAAATATTTTATAGTTCGCCCAAATATGTTCTGGAGATATCGTTTCATTCCTGATATTATATTATGGAGTCCTCTGTAGATATCACTGACTGGGCATAGCTCTTTTAAATCTTCTTACTGCTGCTTTTGACTTTAAATCATATAAGTCTTCATTGATTATCGGCTCCTCCTGTAGATATCTTGACTCTGTCATTTACCTTTGAATCAAATTCTGGTATTGTTTCCAGACAAGAGGCATCGTCCGCTGAGAACTCTCTGCATTTCTCATATTCTTTGCGTGGCTGAGAGATGTGATATTCTTTGTGTGGCTAGGGAATAGATCAATGACCCGATGTAATGTGCCACGTCCACAGCAGGTGATAAAGCCAATCATTGCTAGAGACTCTTATCACGACTCAAACATGTCATTAAGTTGATAATAGATTATAGTCCAATCAACATATATCTAAGCAAGGCTCCACTCCTATTCCATACTCCCACGAACAATTACTTTGTTTTTGTCACCAGTGCTTACACGTCCCTCTTATACTCATCATTGTATGTAACATCTGGCTTTTCTTAAACTTATCATATTATAAGCATTATTTCTACAATCTCTCTTTTTCTCAATCTTGTCCATCCATTTGTCATCAATGACTTCATCCTTTTATTTTGACATCAATGACAATATTTCCAACAATCTCCCCCTTTGTCATTGATGGCAACATATTCTCCCTCATCTCTTCTAACTCTTCCCCATTCCACTTCTCTCCCCCTTTGACATCAATGGCAAAGGGTCTTCCAACAATGTCTTTCTTTTTTTTTTTGTTCCATGGAGCTACAAGATATAGTGTCTAGCTCCCCCTGAATGTATGCTCCCATTTATTAAAACTCATCTTTCCCTAACTTTTTCATTCCTTGACTTCTGAAATAATCCTTCATGGAAGCTTCTTCATTTTGACATCAATGCCATTTCCAACAATAGAAGTCAATTCATCACCTTCATTAGATATCAAACCATCAGTAGATTTCTCTTCAACATTTTGATGTACTTCATTTTTCAGTCATCTCCTCCAAGGGGTTGAAAGAAAATGTTCAACTTAGCTCCCCCTAAATTCATGCTTCCTCTTAGAAAAGGCATATTGAATTTTCATTGGATTCTTCATTTCTTGTATCTATCTTCTTTCTCCAAACTTTTGTAAATTTTCTTTCCTTTTCCATGATGTTCTTCTTCATATCTTGTAAAGGTGATTCCATAAATTCATATCTACAAAAACGTGCTATGTGTCCAAAGTTGTTACACTTGAAACACATAATGTTATGATCAAGAGAATTATAATTTCTCCTAGTGAAGCTTGAACCGTTTCTAGCTTGAAATCTGCAAGTTATTGCTTTGTGTCCAAAGTAGTTGCATGAATAGCAATATCCATAGAAAGAATAAAATTTCCTAGAGTTAAATCTTCTTTCATTTTCCTTGAAACTTGTAACATTCTCGTCACACTTTGTACATTTCTCTTTTGACTTATTCAATTCATTTTTCAGCATTACAACTTCTTGTTCCAGCTTGTCACACTCTCTCTCTTTTGCACTTAACTTGTTCTTCAATTGATTTTCAACTTGTTCAGCCTCTACAAATTGAGCCCTCAAATCTTCAATTATCTTGTTTAATTCCTCCAAACTTTTAGTTAACTCCTTGGTTTTTAGTTTATGCTTGGTAACCCTCTTCTTCAATTCTTCATTTTTCTTGTATGCATAATGAAGTTCTTCCTCTAGATCTGTTTCTTCTTCTTCTTCATTGCATTCTTGATTAATTTCTTCTTCTTCATTACATTTTTTATCAGCACCTTCATAGTCAGCCATGAACAATATTTCTTCTTCACAATTGCTTGAGCATCCTTCACTTTGATCTTCAGAAGTGCTGCTATCTTTCTTTGAATAGAAACTCTTTTTGTGCTTTTGAAATTTCCTTTTTGACTTCTGCTTAGGATTTTTCTTTTCCTTTTTCTTTGTGTATATCTCTTCTTCATCCTTGCTTGTGTCACTTGAGTTACTATCGCTTTGAGGACAATTTGAAGCATAATGTCCAACTTCTCCACAATTGAAACATTTAAAAGGATATTTCCCTTTGTACTTTCCTTTTCCCTTTATAAGCTTCCTCATGAAATAGGCCTCTGCTTCATTATCACCTGACTTCTTATTTGATGAACCATATTTAGTTTTTTCTTTATTAGATGCTTTGAAAGAAATTTCATTTTGTGGTGTCTTCCCCTCAATCCTCATTTCATAGGCAGCAAGAATCCCATGTAATTCATCTTTGGATAGCTGATCCTAGTTTATTAATTCTTCCAGTGCTGCAACTTTGGCCTCAAACTTTGTAGATAGAGACCTTAGAATCTTATCAACAATAAAAGTATCCTCAATTTCTTCACCAAGTCCTTTCATGATGTTTACTGTTTCATCAACACGGAGAAAGTATGAGGCAATATATTCATCATCATTCATCTTGAGAGTTTCTAATTTCCTTTATGAGTTTGCAATTTTGCCTTCTTAACTTTTGCATCTCCTTCATAGATGTTTTGAAGTTTGTCCCAAATCTCTTTTGCTGACTTGCACCTCATGACCTTTGTAAATTCAAAATCTGTTAGGCTGCAAGGAAGAGCATGCTTAGCTTTTGCATTGTTCTCACTTCTCTTTTTCCCTGCTTGATCCGTTGGAGGGGTAGCTGGAGGTGTATACCCATCAACAACAGATTGCCACACATCAAACCCAAGTGCATTCAAATATGCTTCCATCTTAATACTCCAAAACGCATAATTAGTCCCATCAAAGATGGGTGCTTTCACTGTGTTGTTATGATCATGTGTGCTCTTAAGGATCTCCTTCAAGCGGTTAGGCTTTCAAGAAGGACCTTACTCTGATATCAATTGAAGAGCACAAAGGATTTACTGAGAGGGAGGGGGGGTGAATCAGTAAATCAACACAAACTTTCAATTCTCAATCTTTTCAAACTTATTACAATCAACTTTTACAACCTTCTAAACGTACTTAAACTCTTATCAACATCAACCTTTGATATGAATCAATTTACACAAGTTGACTCAAATTTATTGAAAACTTTAAATGACTTTTACAAGTGGAAGTAGGCACCAACCTACTTGTTTTACAAAGAAGATGATTTAGTAGGCTGCAACCTACAAGGGACACCCAAACCTCTTGATTATTTAGTAGGCACCAACCTACAAGGAGCACCAGCCCCTAATGCAAGGCACCAACCTTGACTTGATGGTTGCAAGATGCCTTCAATCTGACCTGCACTATCCCTATCCTCCAATCTGCCTTGGTGATGAATGATCTCACACTTAGCCCACACAAGAAGATGGGACTTCAGATTTAGAATACCCACTTACACAACCACCCCTTGCAACAATGACTTGGATATCAATTATGTATGCTTCTCAAAAGTTGCATCTTTCTTATGAGAGGATATGTCTATTTGTGCACCCCTTGAAGATCTGACTTTTAACAAGATTTGTTCATCTTTTTATTAATTATTTTCCCTTAAAGATGTTTTTATTTAGCAACTTTTAATTTGCGCTACTTAAGAAAACTTATTCGCATCTTCAAAAAACTCTTTACTTAATTTGTGCCCCTTCAGAAAACTTAATCGCACCTTCAGAAATCTCTTTACTTAATTCGTGCCACTTCAGAAAGCACGTTTATTTGTGAAACTTGATCAGACGCACTAAGCAATAGACATATTTTAGCAAACAAATCACCTCACATAGATGAGTTGCGTCCTTTTAGAAGGCAAACCAACTTAAATTCCAGTTGTATCTTTGTATAATGATGCCCTTTTAGAAGACGCGTATCTCTGATCAATAGAGATATGGCAGTTCTTAACTTCCTTCTTTTAAAAAGCATGTTATCTTTTAATACACATTTGTTATCTTTCTTGTTACCTTAATACTGTCGTATCTGTGTGTTTCGGGTTGTAGCTATCTACACTATTTATGTTTCAATCTGTAGATATTGTAATATGCTATCTACACTTTTATCTCTTTAATCATCGACTGCTGCAAATCATAATCGCTTCTAACATCAATAATGTTGTCCATTAGATTACCGACACTCCTACAAATCTCCTTTGACTTGGTCGAGCCTTGGATTGAGCGTATAAAATGAGTTTCCAATTCAATCTTCTGTGATGTATTAATCCATCGATTATTATCATGTATGTTAAATATTTTATAGTTCGCCCAAATATGTTCTGGAGATATTGTTTCATTCCTGATATTATATTATGGAGTCCTCTGTAGATATCACTGACTGGGCATAGCTCTTTTAAATCTTCTTACTGCTGCTTTTGACTTTAAATCATATAAGTCTTCACTAATTATCGGCTCCTCCTGTAGATATCTTGACTCTATCATTTACCTTTGAATCAAATTCCGGTATTGTTTCCAGACAAGAGGCATCATCCGCTGAGAACTCTCTGCATTTCTCATATTCTTTGCGTGGCTGAGAGATGTGATATTCTTTGTGTGGCTGGGGAATAGATCAATGACCCGATGTAATGTGCCACGTCCACAGCAGGTGATAAAGCCAATCATTTCTAGAGACTCTTATCACGACTCAAACATGTCATTAAGTTGATAATAGATTATAGTCCAATCAACATATATCTAAGCAAGGCTCCACTCGTATTCCATACTCCCATGAACAGTTACTTTGTTTTTGTCACCAGTGCTTACATGTCCCTCTTATACTCATCATTGTGTGTAACATCTGGCTTTTCTTAAACTTATCATATTATAAGCATTATTTCTACAATCTCTCTTTTTCTCAACCTTGTCCATCCATTTGTCATCAATGACTTCATCCTTTTATTTTGACATCAATGACAATATTTCCAACACAAAACTCGTCAGAGCATAGTCGAGTTTACTATCAAACTTAAAGTTTTTCAGCATATAGTATTCTCCTATGGAATTCAGAGCCAAACAAGTGTTGTATCACGATTATCTAAACGGACAATGTTGAGAAGTGCTTCAAAACCACCATGGAAAAAAAACATCATCATCTCAGTTAAAGAACATGAAAAGATGTGGTACGAGCAAAGGGACAAGTATTTGAAAAGAGTTGTACAATACTCTTTCGTTGAAAAGTCAAGAGAAGTGTTAGAAGCAAAATTTGTAGAGCCGCCAAGTTATCAATTAGTGATAGAACTCATAAAGCAGCTAAAGAGGTTAAATATTCTTTAAGTTTGATTACAGAAGATGAAGAGATCCTATAAAAATGGAATTTTGCTATAGATAGTATTGATACTCCTGATAGAGATACAATTTCTAGCTTTTTAGAGGATGTGGTTGAGATTTAAAGCAACAACTTTCTCCTAGCTTTCTTTCCATTCTTATCTCAAGATTTCTTTCTATTCTTGACTCATTCTTATCCATTCTTTGAAGGAGAAAGAAAACAAGCTGTAATAGTTGGAATTTTCCCTATTTTATGCTTTCATAGGTTGTTAGATGCTTATCTTGTTTTAGTTTTAGAAATAAAGCTTGCATTTTGGCAAGTCTTAATTGTAAAAAGCAAGGAGATTTTAGGGTTCCCTTCTCCTCTGCTTGTGTATAAATAGGGCAGCCTTGCCCATTTTTCTTTAACGGTTATTGAGATAACAAATCGTTAAGCCTATTTTTCCTGCAAATTGTTGTTGTTAGTTTCATGTTCACTTAGTGTAAGAGAAAGCTTGTATGCCTCTTTACATGTAAGTTATTGTTCAGTGCATGTGTCTTGTGTCAATATATTCTGGTTTGATGGCTAAATTGTAAGCCTATTTTGCTACAATCCTGTTGTCCCAGAAGTGTAATCTTTTGTTCTTGAGATTTGAGAAATAAAGTCTTGTGCCTATTTTGCCCTGTTATAATGTCTCAGATTTTTGTTTTATGTGTTATGCTTATATGATCTATATTTCAGCTTGCATTGAAAGTAAGTAGATGTGTGTTGAGAGAAAGTTTATTTAAGTATTTATATCAAAGAATCCTTGTTCATTTCTAACTCTCTTGCTCTGCGTTTACTTGAGAAGTTAGAAATGCCATTAGAATAGGCTTAGTTGTAGTTGAACTTCCAAAAGAGAAAATCTTAGCTACGACACTTGAGTTTTATAACCTTGTGCTCTTAGCTGAACAAAAAGATAGGCAAATTAACTTTAGTTTACTTTCTTTTAAGCAACATCAGCAAAGAAGGAGCTTCCCCTCCTAATTCAAAGAGCATTTTATTGTGCATAGTTGACTGTTTATAATCTGCATTCCAAAGGTGCGAATGAAATGCCAACAATTTTCTAGCACCCAACCTGGGGCCGAAATGACCATCTGGCACCCTATTGCATGATCCAGCCAAAAGCAATGGGTGATAACAACAATAATGCTGGCAGGAATCGAAGACGTCCACCCCCACTACCTTGGGGTAACAACATTCGACCTTTGGATTTGCGGGTAAATCATGAGTTACCTAAAGGGTCAAGGAAGCACTTTCCATAGTTTCACGGTGATGGAACTCGGCATCATGATGATCATCTTTCCGCATTATCAACGGCCTACAACATCTTGCACATGGCACATGAAGACATCATAGTGTGTCTCTTTGTGGAGACTCTTGTGGGAAATGTTGCTGATTGGTTCAATCACCTGGAGCCAAGCATTATTACAAGTTGGGCAACTATGAGCAAAAAATTCTTGGCAAGATTTGGGCCTATTGAAGACAGTCATTGGTTGTTTTCCCAACTCGCAAATTCAAATATGGAGTATGAGCCCATGAGGGAGTTTGTAGCAAGATTTAATCGTCTTGTTACACAACTTTCTTTTACACTTAATCCATCACTAGAGATTTTGATGAGCTCCTTCATAAATGCTCTTCCATTAGTTATAGCCTTCTTCCTCAAGACGACAAAAGAAACAAAATTGACGGATGCGCAAGAACATGCCATTGAGTTGGAGGATAATATGATTACTTCTGACAAGGTGAAGAAGGATCTAATTAGACCTCTAGTTTAGAGTTCTGCAAATCCATAGCTACAAAAGGTAGCCAATGAGATGCTTGCACTACCACCACCACAATATCAACCTCCACCACAGTATCAATTTCAACAACCGTACTAGCCAAAGAGAAATAATTTTCAGCCTTTCAATAATTACAAGCCATGGTTGCTAGCACCTCCACCAAGACCAACTGTTGAAGTTACACAAAATGCAATATTTTGTTCTTTCCATGATACTGATGCACATACCAGTACTACATGTCCTAAGAATTTAAGAATGAACCAGAGTATGGGATATGTTGATGCTACGCCCAACTCCAATTTTGTCCCAACACCAAGTTTAAATGTTGTCTTACCACAGATGAACAA
Organism: Sequoia sempervirens; assembly: GCA_007258455.2. NCBI lineage: Eukaryota > Viridiplantae > Streptophyta > Pinopsida > Cupressales > Cupressaceae > Sequoia > Sequoia sempervirens. The sequence continues at coordinate 202,863,871 of VDFB02000013.1, read as the reverse complement.
ATTTGATGGTGACTCCACTATGGGATACTTTCAAAGTGAACCCGTTATTGAAGAAAAAGAAGACCTTTGCCACTACTCTCTTGCATCAAATCACGGAAGACACTCTTTGCCTGTGTTTACAAGTACTCTACGCTTGCAAGCACAAAAGGAAGAAGAAGAGAGGCGGGGAGCTAAAGAAGAAGTTAAAGAAGTGGTTACTCAAGACTCATCTCTAGCCAATTTTGACATTTTAAACTCCATGATGAAGACCAAGGTTAAGATTTCATAGTTGGAGTACCTTCATGATCATCCTAAGCAGCTGGACAGAATAATACATGTAACTTGAAAGAATTTTCAATTCAACCTACATTGCTCGAATCATCCATGCCAGTAGAAGAAAATCCTAAACCCTTTTATATATCTCTATATATAGGAGGATTTAGATTGAGCAATTGTATCATTGATTCAGGAGCCTCAAACAATGTCATGCCTCTACAAGTGATGAATGCATTGGGACTTTCATGCACTAAGACACAGGATGAGTGTTATTCACTTGAGTCTAAGTCGGTGTCGTTGGTCGGACAATTGAAAGACACTCAAGCAAGTTTGGCAACTTGTCCAGAGAAAAAGATAATGATGAATATCCTAGTGGTTGACATTCCAGCAGCTACGGGATGTTGTTGAGCCAGAGCTTCTGCAAAGATCTTGGTGGTGCAATGCAGTTAGAGTGGTCGTCTACAACCATTCCTGTGAAGGAGGGAAAAATCAAGATAGAACCTGAGTCTAAATCTCGATTCATGGTGGTGGAAATCCCAAACCCCCCAACCCAAATTATATATCAAGGAATGGGTCTCGGTAATTATGTAATGTTGTCAAAGATAGAAACTGAAGACCAGAACATTGCTTGTCCTAAAAAGAAACTAACAGAGGATACAAAGTTATGGACAATACAATTCGATGGGAGTTATTCAACAATAGGTTCAAAAGCAGGGGCAATGATCATCTCCCCTAAGGGATTGTTGCAATTGGAATACACTGAAGCTGAAAAAGATGCGCTTTTGTTAGGCCTCAAAAATGTCAAAGACATGGGAATTGAACTCCTATGTGTTAAAGGGGATGTGGAGTTGATCGATGAGCCAATCAAAGGATATTTATAGGTCAAAAAGGATCACCTACAGCATAATAGAAACCAAGTTTGGAACACGATCGACTGGTTTGAAGAGTTCAATGAAAGAGACATCCCAAGGATGAATGACAATGAAATTGATGACTCGGTGATATCTGCTTCCCTGTTTGCGCCATGTTCAGACTTTTGTCAGGGTACCCTAGCCTAGGCGTATGAAGATATGAGAATCTTCATCCTGGAAGATTTGTCTCTTGTGATACCCAAGAGAAGAGAAGTAAAGCCTTTTAGGCAAAAATGACATCCTTCAAAGATCGAGTACTTTTCTTTTGTTTTCGTGATGTGTTTACCCTTTCCGTAATGTGTTTGTTATGTTATGTTTCCCCTTTTCGTAATAGTTTCGTCGTGTTTTAGGTAATTAGGCGCCTTGTTTTAGGTGACTTTTAGGGAAATTCCAACTATCAAGTGATTCTAGGTAGTCCTGTCCTAGGTGACTTAGGGAAAGTCTTGCAATAGAAGATTAGGAAACGTTGCTGACTCCGATACCCAATGGATAAGGCACTGGTCTATGCTTAAAAGTCCAGAGATTCTTTGGTTCTCCTATGTCATAAGTATCCGACATGGTCCCCAGACAAAGCCAAATGTTGTACCCCAAATTAAAATTTTTGCTACACTTAGGCATTTTGAAGAAATGGTTAAGTCTTGTCAAAATTGTCAAAATTCGGGTTCACATGTCTTGCATGAGGGTCAAAAACTCGAAATTTTTAAAATCTGACGATTTGGGTCTGCTCAGAGCGACTAAGTCTACAAAACCCAAATCTCAGTTTTTTAGCCCTAAATTTTAGGAAAATTTCTATTTTTAGAAACTTTCTAAAAATAGAACATTTTTTTTGCATTTTTTTGGGTTTCTTTTGAAATGAATGCTGGCAAAATTTTCTAAAAAGAGAAATTTTGGCTTCTAGGGTTCAAACTGATTTTCATTGGTCGAAAATACTTCCTCATTAGGTTGGTCCAGTCAGAATCGTTAAAAGATCAATTTTGCCCTAGTGGGTCTATTATGCTTTTTTCATAAGCTTCTCAGGAGCTCCAAGGTCATTAATGGAGGTCACTCAACTGACAGGTGTTAGATTCAGAGTCTCAAGCACTACTTAGATCAAGAAACTGCAACCTATGATCGAGGGACAAAGAACGAAGAATGGAAGTTGAAGAATCATGAAAATTGCAGAATTTTGGCTAACTTTGGAAAGCTTAGGTGCCCCCACCTAGCAAAGGTGCCTAGATTTTTGTGCAATGTTCCATGGGGACACATCCCCCCCCAAAAAACCCCACGTTTCCTAGATGAGGATGTCTCAAAGACTTGGGGACTTGGGAGGACATCCCCGCACCAGCCCACCACGAGTGCCACCATCCCAACACTAATGTCGTCTCCAAGATGCCACTAGGAATTCGAGGATGCTGGGGTGCCCTCAAGACATCTAGAGGACTCTTAGTTGTCTCCAAGATGTATAATTCTTATACATCTTCTTATAACTATTTTTCAAGTACTATATGTATTTCAGTACCATGTTGTCCCCCCACCGTCGCCCCCTGCCACCCCCAAACTTAGACTCTACATCCCTGCATCCCAAAAATGCATCCCCTATCATCCCTAAAACCCCGTGGAACACTAGATTTGTGCCTTAGAAAATTTTCATCTCCAACATTCAAAGCAATGGCAAGCATGTGGGACAAGGAGAAAGTTGAAAATTGCAAAATAAAAACTAACATTGCTAAGCATGGGCACCCTAGGAGGAGATAGGCACCTAGTCTTTCAAGGCCACAGATGATGAAATTAAGGTTTTCTAATCCCAAACAATGTTGTTCAGAATCTTCCCAGCTCTACAATAAACCCATTGGCACTGTTGGGTGAAAATTATGTAATCAACTTTCGACAGATTACACAACTTGGACTTCAGCCACAGCTATGTGAGATGTGAATCTCTCCTCTCGGAAAGGGGAGGCGCCCTTCTTACTGCTAAGAGAAACAATAGTAAATCACACAAGTAATTACAAAATGTACACAAAATTCACGGAGTGGGGGGGGTGTGTTACATTCATCCTTCTCTCTTTTTTCAGAGAAGATGTTTACAATGCTTCACGTGTTGGAAGTTCCGAATTCTTGATAACTTGAAGCGAACAACTAGCAGTAATGCCAATATCTCTATCTCGTCAAAGCGAAGCGTAGAGATACCAGAAGTAATTAACAACAAACAAAAGAAAATAAAAAGGGAAAGCTCACGAAGGCACAAAGTCGTTCCGTAGCTTTATCAATGTTGGATCTGCATAAACGTACCGTTTGCTACGTTAGAAGCACAAAGTCTTCTTAGACGCAACGATTCTTCGAACAGCATGAACGATTACAAGCGCAAAGTCTTGTAGATCATCCAACAAAAGTGTTGATAGCACGAACGATTACAAGCACAAAGTCTTGTAGATCCTTCGACAAAGTATCCAATAGTATGAATAATTACAAGCACAAAGTCTTGTAGATTATTCAACAAGAACATGCAAGAGCATGAATGATTATAAGCACAAAGTCTTATAGATCATTCAACCAATGATAAAAGAAATACAATGCAATCTAAATAACGAATGTAACACAAAGTTTACATCAACTACTTAGAGTCTTTCAGATTCCTCGAACTAATCACTACCAAATCAAATCAACTTACAAAAGTATCGAATCCAATGCAAAGTTTGGCTTGCAATCCTTTTCTTTATTGATTGAATCTCATTCACAAAGCATGAACGCAAAGTTTCACAAATTTTCTTACAAAAGGGTAGCACTTCGTTGCAAAGGCTAAAAGATCAATTACAATGAAAATCCCTCACATTATATAGAAAGAGGGATGAGCAAAAGAAGGAAGGAGATTGAGAAAATCAGGGAGAGTTAGGTGAGTGATTTTAGGGAATCTCACCTAACTTCGACCAAAGTCAAAGTGTAATTTGTTTTGAAAATATTACATCTTTGGACTTGGTGTAATTACAATTTACAAAATGACATTCGAAAATGTCGAGAAATATTTACAAGATGTATAATGGGATGCACCGGAAATGTCTAACACTAGAGAATAGGAGGCCGCTTCACATCTCTTTGCATTGGGCGCGGAAGTCTTCAAATTTCCTCCTAGTCTCCTGCACGAACTTCTCATCTGGACCGATGGTGTAATCCACAATGGTGTGAATCCTTGTGATCGATCTCATGGCAGATGAGTGAACCTTTTTGCACCTGTCAAGATGCGTCTTCAGGTTGTCCAATGTGAGCCTTGTATCACAAATGATGTTCAGCGAAGCTTCTGAGAAGTCTAAACTGTCAATCAAATTCGTGATGGCTTCCTTGAAGATCAGGGATATTTCTGTGGCCGGTAGGAAGATACGATTGTCCTCAAGAAGTTGACCAGGCAACTCTCTGATACTTTTGTCAAGAATGTTGCGATGCCCGTCGACATCTTCCTGTACTTGGTGAAGGTCTTCAATGAGAGATTGAACCACTTGAATCCTGTGTTTCAGTGATTCTCTTACCTCTACAAACTTTTCTTTGTCGGGAATTACCCCAACCTCCACCAATTTGCTGAGCTTTACCTGTTTCATTTTCGACCATGACAACAGGCATTTTTCCATGTCTCTGCGCTCCTGGGAAAGTACGCTCTTTTCTTTATCAAGCTCTGTGGTGAGCTTGGCCAACATGGTGGTTTTCTCATCCGCAGCCAAAATTATCTAAGATCCATGTTCGATGATCTTTTCAACAAAGTCATACAACACCCTGCCTTTGGAGGCGAATTTCTCAGCTTTCTTGACAGCTGGGTCTTCAATATTTACCACTGTCAGCGGTTGTGCATTACTTGGAGAACCGGAAAGTCTCTTTACAACAGTGGCATAATGCTCTGCCCTCTGTTTGTACATGTTACGAGATTGCTCAACTTTGTCCAGCCTTCCTCCCAAGATATCCAAAGTGACTTGCGCATCGGCTTTTGCACTTTCGTTGGTAACCTTGCCAAGCGGACCTTTGTTCTGTGTAGTCCTCCATATTGACATCACCTTCTTGATTCGATTGGTATGCCAATTTCAGCATACTTGTGGCGGACTTATCAACATTCAGCCTCGAGTATACTTTTGCCTTCTTCTTCCCTTTGGCCTTTGGAAGAACTATCTCTTCAAAGTCGAGCTCCTCTGGAGAAATCATTTGCTTTTAAGCCGACACTTGAGATATTAGCCAAGGAGGAAGAAAAGAAGTGTGAACTTCTGGATTACTGTCAAATTAGGTCGCCATTGCCACCTCCGAAGTTATTGTCACATCTGAACTCACCATTGGTATCGTGACAATTGGAGAAGTATTTGTCATCATTGCTCCTGTAGTTGACACATTGAGCTGATCACGCATTGACTCATTCATGAAACGATTGAATTCATTTTCAAAAGTGATATCATATGTTGGCAAAGACAAGCTAGGAATGGACGATGGTGGGCTTGACAGTATATCAACTGTATGGATGCTTGTCACTGAAGGAGTATCAAGCTGGGTTGATGCTGCAGGGATAGGGGATATCTCGGCTGCAGGAATGCTTGTGGTAGGGATAGGTGACGAGGGAACAGGAGGTGGAGGAGTTCTTGAATTTGGAGGGGTATGAGGAACGTTTGAAGTCACGGGCGATGATGTTCTGTGGATTTCCTCAACTACCTTCTCGGGAGGAGTAGTTATTTCTTCATCATGCTCGAGTTCCTGTTGATCACCCTCTTGTCTCTCCGATTTCGGCTCACCTTCGAAGTCACCTTCAGATCCTTCTTCAGAATCTTCATCAGACTCTTGCCCGCTTTCAGAAACCTCTTCGGCATCGGAGTCGGCTTCTGCTGAATCTTCATCTTCAACGGATTGGTCGCTTGAAGTATCTTCTTCATCGGAATCTACCTCCTCTAGAATGGGCTTTTTACCCTTAGAGCGAGATGGATGAGATTCCGTTATTTCTGTCTCTTGGATAGCCTGGGTATCTTTCTTACCAACAGTGAACTTGATCCTAGGGCCTCTCTGTGAAGAAGTGGGAATGGCCGCTGATTTGTTTTTTGTCGCGGAGTTCTTTCTGTTGGCGTGCTTCTGCCTCAGACTCTTCTCCTTCTGAGTCTGTCTTGAAACTTTTCATTGTATGACCATGTTTGTGTAACCATTCTTCTGTGTTGGCTAGGATTGGTCTCAGCCTTTCTCTCATGCTCGTGACCTCTTTCCTAGACCACTGTATTGCAGGCAACGACCTCTTAGCAATGCTTTGCTCATCATAGACAGCATTGATGATATCACCTGGATCCTCAAAATCCTCTGGTAGGTCAGCGATACCAAGATCTCTGATTTGTTGAACTATCAATCTGCAATAGTCCATTTTGCGAATGGCTTCTTCATCTCTGCAATCTGCCCAGATGTCTTCAAAACGGTACCTGTGTTGGTGACCTTTTTGCAACTTCTTTCTAACATCTCGGTAGTCAAAATAAAACCTATACCTGTAGGTTTTGATGGTCATGATCTGCATCTCAGCATAGACAGACTTAGCTTTTTGTGCAGTTTGGATAGTATATCTGCCGATGGTCAGTGGGAACTTGAATCCATGCTTGTGGTTGCTTCTTCGTTCTTTCTCACGACATTATGTCTGCATGTTTCCATGAGAACCCACTTATCCGAAGGATAACGTGGTAGCATGTAGGGACAACCGGTGTAACAACCTACTCTCAAGTAAGTAAACGTTGGGAATTGAGAAAAATACATCCAACTTTACTTACCACCTTATAAGCCTCATCAGACACTCTTCTTCTTTCCAAAGCTAGATCAAAGTTGAAGAGTAAAGGCGCAAAGAAAGCATCAGTGACCCGTCTGAAATGATGAAAGCTCTCCTTTAGCTCCAACTGATAGAAATATCTGTACACAGGCACCATCATCCGATTCCCCTTTGTAGATAGACCTGGGAATTGTCTCATCACAGCCGCCGCGTACACCAGGTAAGAAGTCATGTATAACTTCAATGTAGAAGGAGCATTGATCAACTGTTCGTGCATCTCATCACTGATTTGTTTACCCCAGTCAATATGCACCTTCTGCCTCCTTATGATCCTGATGTACTCATACATCCAATCGTGAAAGGTGGATGATTCCGGCAAACCCTTCACTCTGCTCAGAAACGTGATCATATCCTTGACGTCATCTTTGAAGTCACTTCTCAGGAGTCCTTTCGGCCATCTAGAAACAGACGATCTAGGCTTCTTGAGCCATTGAGTATTTATCAACTGTTTGGCTTTATTGGGATCAGCATCAAAGATCTCCTGTGCTTTTGATATAGAAATGTCAATATATTTGTCCATGTGAGGAACCTTGAAGACAATGTCAAAGAAATCGGGGTCGAGTCTTAGAATCTCGTGCCCGGAAGAGTCGATCACACTTCTGCTTTCTCGGATGTAATGAGACGCAACTTGAAGAACAAACTCAGTATTGTGCGCAGCTGTAGGGAACATCGCCACCAAGTGGAGATTGTTGTGTACGATTGCTCTCATTGAATCAGGGAGAGGCTTCGTCTCTGTCAACTTTGCGAAGTCAACCAAGTCTTGATTATGTATCCTTTATTTCTTCAACTTTCGAAAGCACCATAGTTGGCGGATAGACGCCTTGATATTTGTACTTCATCTTGCTTTTTGCTTTCGAAGAAGAAGGAGGCTTCGTAGCAGTCATCAAAAGAAACTGGAACACTAAGCACTCTTGACTTGACAATCTCTGAGAGTAGACTACAATCCGTCTAGCCAGAACAAACACCAATTGTTAGGGAACATGGGAAAGCGTGAAATGAGCACGAGGGTGGAAAAGCATGGATCGGATGGTGAGGCACGCAAAACGATGCATGAATGCAGAAAAATGAGGCTCAGGAATGCACTGGTCAAAAATGAAGTTCATTTGGAAAGGTCTGGGAAAATCCTGAAAAAAGTGTAAGGGCGCTAAAATTCAGCGCCCTTACATTCTAAGAAAAATTGCTTTTGGTGTAAGGGCACTAAATTTTAGCGCCCTTACACTTTCCAGTGTTAGGCAATTTTTGGATATCTTTGAAATGTCATGGCGCTTAATTTCAGCGCTTCTGCAATTTCATGATAATTTGTCAAATGCAAATGTAGAAGGGAAAGGCGAAAGCGCTTTGAGCTTTTGACATATGCAAATTTGTAGAAAGCTTTTGAAACTCATGTCTTTGGCGATGCATACGCATTCAAGGGTTTCATCAAGAAATCTTTCCTTTTGTGAGATTGCAAAGTTTGCTTCAAAGCATATGAAAAGAACGGCATGAAAAAACGCGCTGAGAACAACGTTGGAGAGATACGAGTTTGTGAGGAGAAACGGACAAAACATGGAACACAGAAATGGCGTTGTGTGAGGGAAGAAAGAAACGCGTAGAGATAGAAAACGCGAATGGAGAAGGGAAGAAAAAGCATCCAAAACAATGAAAGAAGATCCCATTGCGTAAGGAGAGGAAAAACGAGAATGGAGAAGGGAGGACGCGAATGAAGAAAATGAATGAACAAAACGCGAAAGAAGAACAACACGCGAAGGATAAAACGTAAATAATGAACATTAGATCATATACAGAAAATAAGGAAAAGACAATGCAAAAGACTTACCAGAACCAAGGCGCGAAAATTTGCTGAGAAAAGAATGGCGAAACTCCAAAAAACGTGATTTGCAGTTGAAGTGCAATTCGCCCAGCAAGAGGAAAAGGAGATAAAAAGAAATGCAAACAATAAAATGGCGAACTTCATTCACTTAAGTGAAAATGAAAATCAAAAACCTAACTCAAGTCGTGCAATAAATTTAGGCACGAAAAGTGGCACGATTGACGAAAAACGCGAAATCGTGAAGAAACATGCCAGAGGCATGAAAAAAAGTTTAAGTGTCGAAAGAAAATGTAATGGCGCTAAAATTCAGCGCCCTTACATTTTTTGGAATTTCACTGTATGCAGGGGCGCTAAATTTTAGCGCCCTTGCATTTCCAGACTTAGTCAAATTTTTGGAATTTCACTGCAAGAGCGCACTTTTTCAGTGCCACTGCATTTTTCGCAATTTGCAAAGTACGAACAGTGAAACGTCACGAAAGTTCTCGTTTCGAAGGTCTTTGCGAGGCGAACAAGGGGTAACATTCGAATTGACTATTCAAGACTTGGGAACGCATTTTGAGGCAGCATGAAAATGTCCTCGTTATGCGTATTTGAACTTCACAAATCCTAGGAAACGGACAAGTTTCGTAGGGGGGTTATCCGTGGAACGAGCGCTGCTAGATTCCGTGATAACAGGCACAACCATCAGATCAACCAGTCAACCAAAATTTGAGATTGAACAGAGAAGGCTTGACAAAGTAGTAGAATGCAAATCATGAAATTATTAGAAAATATTCTAAGTCTAGGAATTTTGGGCGCCCTAAGAGGAGATAGGCACCTAGGGTTTTGGAGGCTCAAATCCAACAATTAGGGTTTGTCAGGTCAAGTCAATCTCTTTAGGATTCAGCCAGCTTCACAATGGATATCTCATCAAATTCATCAGATCATTCAATCACCAACAGTTTTAGATCGAACAGAGGGCATAACATGGAGGTCAAGTTTGAAAGTTGAAAAGAGTTAAAAAATGGCTAAGGCTAGAGATTATGGGCACCCTAGGAGGAGATAGGCACCCAAGAATTTGAGCATCCAGAAGGTAGAATTAGGGTTAGTCATCTCTAGCATTTCTTCTTCAGCTTTGATCAAGCTCTCTAATGCAATCATTAACATGCACATCGGAGTTATCAATCATCAGATATTGCAAACTGGTCAAGGGGTAAAAATTGTGTAAAATGTCAAAAGTCAAAAGAAAAGTTGAAAATCTCATAAAATAAACTAACTCTGGAGGAGTTGGGCACCCCAACTAGCCAAGGGCACCCAAGCTTTTGACCCCCAAGATTTAGCTTTCAGGAAATATCATTCCCAAGAGACCCCCTTCAAAATCCTTCAAGCTATCTAGCGACCTAAGCCATCAGTTCGTCAGACCTCCGGATCATCCAAAATTGAGAATTCATCAGAGGATTAGAAAGCAAGTATAAAAGTTGAAAATCCAAAAAAAAGACTTAAGTCTAGATAATTAAGTCGCCCCAGGTGGCTAGGGGCGCCCAAACTTTTGAGGCCTTGAAATGAATTTTCAGAAGATATCCTCCAGAAGACCTCCCTCTGAATTCATCAAGCTATCCAACGAATCTGACAGCTAGTCAATCAGGTCAATCTAGCTCACAGAATTGCAAAATCATCTGAAGGTGAGAAAACAAGCAAGAAATTGAAGAATGTGGAAAATGGCAACACTGGTAAGCTTGGGCGCCCCAGCTAGCCAGGGGCACCCAACATTTTGAGGGTCAAGATGAAGTTTTTATCAAAAGCAGCCTTTGGGATGATCTCGTCAGATTCACTTAGGCTCCGTGATGGATCATTTAGTCAGTTCACAACATCAACCAAGCATTCAGAAATCAAGATCAAATGGAGGTTAGAATCGAGCAAAATCTTGAGAATGGTGAAAAAATGGCTAAGTCTAGAGAGGAAAAGCGCTCCAGGCCAAGAAGGGCACCCAAGGCTGAATGCCTAAGTAAATTTTTCAATTTTTATCATGCATCAATAAAAAGTGTCCAAGTTTAACTAAACTGCTCAGGATTGGCTTCAAAAGTTTTAAAGCAAAGAATAAAGCATTTTATTTATCCTAAAAACTTATTTAAGAAGGCTTTGGATTTCATTATTCACTTTTTGTAGGTTGGCATCCAAGAGCAAGAGAGGAGGAGACAAAATTTTATTCTTTTTAGGATTCGAGAGCCAAAACGTGGTGTTTTTTCATAGTTCTTCATATTTTCCAGATCAGCACACAAAGGGGCTTGCTTTTTCATGCTTTATTTCTCCACGACTTCAATTTTCAAAAGAAGGGGGTCAATATTTTCCAATTTCAACAATCTAGGTCAGCTCAGTTCATGATTCTCAACAACTTTGGAAAAAAAATTAATTTTCAAGAAACTGCTTTGTCCTTGCATGTCCAAGAAATCATCAGTATTTTCAACATTTGATCATCTAGGTCCATCTCAAACATGATTCTACACAAAACCCAGCTCTCAGCTTTTTTTAGAAAAATTCAAAAATTAAGGTTTGTTGCTTTTTCAATCAGCCTTCAATATTTTCCAAAACGTACGATTTGGGTCTTCTTGCAACGAGTTTCTCTACAAAACCCAAATCTCAGATTATTTTTGAAAAGTCTGTCAATTTCAAGAAGAAAAATCAGCAACCTATTTTTAGCTTTTGTGCAGAACTTGTCCGAGCATAGTCGAGTTTATAGTGAAACTTCAAGTTTTTCAGCATACAGTATTCTCCTATGGAATTCAAAGCCAAACAAGTGTTGTATCATGATTATCTAAACGGGCAATGTTGAGAAGTGCTTCTTCAAAACCACCATGGATAGAAAACATCATCAAATCTCAGTCAAAGAACGTGAAAAGATGTGGTACGAGCAAAAGGACAAGTATTGGAAAAGAGTTGTACAATACTCTTTCGTTGAAAAATCAAGAGAAGTATTAGAAGCAAAATTTGCAAAGCCACCAAGTTATCAATTAGTGATAGAACTCATAAAACAACTGAAGAGGTCAAAGATTCTTTAAGTTTGATTGCAGAAGGTGAAGAGATCCTGGAAAAGCAGAATTTTGCTATAGATAGTATTGTTATCCTGATAGAGATACAGTTTCCAACTTTTTGGCAGATGTGGTTTATATTTAAAGCAACAGCTTTCTCCCAGCTTTCTTTCCATTCTTATCTCAAGTTTTTTTTCTATTCTTGACTCATTCTTATCCATTCTTTGAAGGAGAAAGAAAACAAGTTGTAATAGTTGGCATTTTCCCTGTTTTATGCTTTCATAGGTTGTTAGATGCTTATCTCGTTTTAGTTTTAGAAATAAAGCTTGCATGTTGGCAAGTCTTAGTTGTAAAAGCAAGGAGATTTTAGGGTTCCCTACTCCTCTACTTGTGTATAAATAAGGGCAGCCTTGCCCATTTTTCTTTAATGGTTATTGTGATAACAAATTGCTAAACCTATTTTGCCTGCAAGTTGTTGTTCAATTTTATATTCACTTAGTGTAAGAGCAAGCTTGTATGCCTCTTTAACTGCAAGTTATTGTTCAATGCATGTGTCTTGTGTCAATATATTATGGTTTGATGGCTAACTGTAAGCCTATTTTGCTACAATCTTGTTGTCCCAGAAGTGTAATCTTTTGTTCTTGAGATTTAAGAAATAAAGTCTTGTGCCTCCTTTGCCCTGATATAATGTCTCAGATTTCCATTTTATGTGTTATGCTTATATGATCTCTATTTCAGCTTGCATTGAAAGTAAGTAGATGTGTGTAGAGAAAGTTTATTTAAGTATTTATGTCAAAGAATCCTTGTTCATTTCTATCTCTCTTGCTCTGCGTTTACTTGAGAAGTTAGAAACATCATTAGAGTATGCTTAGTCGTAGTTGAACTTCCAAAAGAGAAAATTTCAGCTACGATGCTTGAGTTTTATAACCTTGTGCTCTTAGCTGAACAAAAAGATAGGCAAATTAGTTTTAGTTTACTTTCTTTTAAGCAACATCAGCAAAGAGGGCACTTCCCCTTCTAATTCGAAGAGTAGTTTATCTGTGCATAGATGTCTATTTCTAATCCGCATTGCAGAGGTGCGAATTGAAACGCCAACAAAGCCAAAATCAAGCCAACATGTGAGATTGTATGGAATTGTCAAGAGGATTGAATGAATGAGAAAGATATGCATTTCAAAATAAAAAGGGAGGGAAAGAGCCATTCTTGGGTGGGCAGAAAGGCGTAGAGGCGTTATGCTTCATCGCCAATGGAGAACGTAATGTCTTTCCAGATTCCAAAGGTAGTAATCTGTCAAGGACAGCAGTGCATCGCACAGATGTCCATGGGTCATGTGTGTGTTCCCGATAGAAATTCCCCCACCAACACAAAGGACAAGCGCCAAGTGGATGTACTGCAGATGGGTGATGTGGAATTTCTTAGTCGGGTTTGATTTTCTATGGTGGAGGGATGTAAAAGGGGTGCAAATTCACTCCTATATAGGAAAATTTGATGTCATGGATTTCATATTCCATGGGTTTTGTATACATTTGACCATAGTTTGAAGACTCTCCGAGTTTTCTACAAGACTCTCCAAACTCCCAAGTCTCTGAGCTAGCCGAGTCAAGTTGACTAGACTCCCGAGCCGAGTCTAGCCGAGTTTTGGAGAGTACTCAACCGAGTCCTACTCCAAGACTCCCGAGTCTTAGGCTTAGACTCTCAAGTCTCGAGCTCAGACTCTTTAGGCACCTGAACATAACAAACATAGTAGCTGAAATTTTTAATTTTGAGAGTTTAAGGATCATATGACATGTAATTTTGAATTATGACAAATTGATCGTCAAATTAGATTTTTATGTTCTCTAAATGCATTTATTTCTTTTTTTTGTGTAATTATGAGGTTTTTTTTGTTGAGTCCATGCCAATTTTTTTGCCGAGTCTGTGTCGAGTCCCAAGTTTGAGTCAAAATTTTGGGCTACCAAGTCCAAGCCAAGTCCAAGTTTTCAAACTATGCATTTGACTATATTTATATATCTAAGTGTGCTATTTCCTTCAGCAACTCAGCTACAATTTGTGTACTTTATACTTATGTGATCGATGTATACTTGTGTATGTGATCAAATTTGCTTCTATTTAATGATGTTATTGTGTCTTTAAGGTTTATTTAATAAAGGGTGCTTGAAACAAGTTTTAAATCCTTAAAAATCTCTAAATTTCTAGGATTTTTTCATTTTTCTGAGTCTGCGCCAAGTCTGGGCATCAAGTCCCAAGTCCTGAATTGAGTCACCCTAGCTAAGTCTGAGTCTCATAACTATGCCCAAGAATGTATTGAAACCCTAAGCATGTGATTTTCAACAGATTCCAACAATTTATTTAGGATTGAGATTCAAGATTTACATAAAAGTGTTGCTAGCTCTTTGCATAAGAGTTTAGGGAATGTTGAAGAGACATTTTATCATTTTGCCTACTCATTCTAGGAGGTTTGCTATAAATCAACCATACCAGGACCCACAATTTATCTGCATCTGAGAATTCTAGCATGCCTTTTTCGATGCATGACATCTGTATGACTATGAAGAATGTAAATTGTTCCATCTCTCCAAGACATTAGACATGAGCCCAAGGGTGCATAGAATAATATCAACACAAAACTAGCTACAGTACATACCAAATACATTTGATTTGTATCATTGTCAAGAATGCGTGAGAGGCCATTGCTATAAAGCATGGCTGGTATAGTACTATAATTCATCAAGCATACTTGAAATCTGCTAGTTCAAACTACAGAGAGAGATTAACATGATTACCCAAAAACCAAAGCCAAATTACACAACTTTTGTTGGTATGTTGCCTAGTTGTGCTAGAATAGGGGCTTTGGAATAGGGTATGGACATATATCAAAGGATAAAGGAAAAGAATTTTTTGTTAGATGTTGTAATTGCAATTGCTTTGTTAGCAATGTATGCCAAAATGTGAAAGTCTTTAAATTGAGTGCTATTATCTTTAAAAATGTGCTATTGTTTAAAATTATGTTTCTATTGATGGAGAAGAAAGTTTTATAGGTGAGATTAGTGTTCACGTCAAGTTGAAAGGGTTGTATGTAATGTACCCATTTTAACTATTTTCCCTTTGGTGACTGATAGCCTATTTCTGGAAGCCCGTAGGCTTGTCAGAGGTAAAATTAGGGTTTCCTATTTTATAGGGGTTCTGACACATTTTCTGATGGCTTGTATGTTAGAGTTTCGGATGCATGTTCGGTGCGGTTTTCTGGGTTTTTGGAGAGCTTCACAATGATATAACATGCAAATTGTGTTGAGCAACTTTTCAAAATTAACAATTTTTATTAAATTCTATTTCTGGCAGTGCCATCTTGGGCAGTAGCATCAACGGTCAGCTCAGCTTCCATTTCAGGTAGTGCAATTTGGAGCATATTTGGCTTTCAGCATTTTGAGGCTCATTTTGGGTAAAATGATTTATTCTAAGTCATTAATGTTATAATTTCTTATTGGCCCCCTTGGCCTAGTATTAATGACTTAAAGTTGTTTTAAAAGGTTGCCTTTGAGGGTGGACGCCTCATTGAGAGATTATTTAAATATTTAAAGTAAATATTTCTCCTCAAATCTTGGACGCCTAGAAAGGTGAATTTATTGTTTTAAAAAGTTAAAATATTTCAAAAAGTGAAATGGGCATCCCTTTTGGAGGAAGATGGAAAGCCAACAGTCACCTTCAATTCTATAAAAGAAGGTTTTTGCTCTCTCATTTCATATCTTTGGAAAATATTGTAAAGTTATGCTGTTGAATTAATTTCAAAACCCGGCTAAGGGGGAGCTTAGTATTTTACACCATTCTTCGGGCCTAAAACTATGGTTCCCTAGATGGTCAATTGGGAGTGTGTTTCATTCAGAAGTGCACATTGGGCTTCAATGTTGGTGAATTTGATGATAATTTCCAGATTTGAGCTTGCTGGTTTTTGTATTGCTGAAGATGTTTTTAATTGCAGCTCATAGAGGGAATTTAATTTCATTATGGATATTTGATTATTCAATGTCTTTGCTCTTGGTGCCCCTAATTATGCATTTGCAGATTTTATCATTGAAAGATTGATTTTTAAAGCAAGGTCGACTTCTTCCTAGGGTTCTACCTTGTACTTGGTGCTTTGGATTTCGTGCTGGGCCATTTTGGTGATATTTTGTGCTTGGATAGTGGTTGTTTCTTGGTCGCCCAGCTTTGGAATTGATGTAATTTCAGTTTCAATGGATTTTGGAGGAGTTTGGTAAAGTTTTATGCATTCTTGGGTGTTGATTAGTTGCTGGTTTGTTAAATTACAGTTGATGGTTTTATATCAGATTTATATCAGAACAATGTTGGGTTGGATTAGAGGTGATTTGAATGAGATTTGAGCATTATAGGGAGATCATGGTTGCTGGTTTGTATTTTAGTGAGTTGGTATTTTATTTCAAACTTAGTTATTTCCTTGTGATGCAATATTTCTTGGGCAACTATGCTGCTAGTGCAAATGTGCAGTCCATTTGAAGAAGGCAAAAGCTTTGGGGTGAAGATATGAGCTGTTAATTGATGGCTAATTGCTGGTAAGAAATCTCAATTTGTTGGTTTATATCAGATTCATCAATAAAACAAATTTTGGCTTGTTCTTCAGTAGTTGAAAAGAATTGAAGTTGAGAATTTATCTTTCATCATTTGGCATTGTTTATACAGCAATAAAACTTTGTAATTTGCAGAACATTTGCATTGTAAGGCTGAGAATAGTAGTACTATTTCATTCATTTATACTTCTACATTTATGGAAAATACATTTTGTAACTTCAATTCACACCCACTATTTAAGTGGTGAATCCCCACTGTTGAGTGGATGCCCACCGCAGCGGACGAATTAGTTTGTTTTGTAATTTCTTCCACCCACTGAATTAGTGGAAGTGTGGAAATCTTTCATGGCTGGTTCACCGCCTAGTTCTATTCAATTGTAATTTCATTTCAGTTATTGTTTAGTTTTCTCCGCCATATGACAACACCTCTCCTTCCTTGGGATTGAGTGTGTATTCTTCACGTTGAGATCATTCAAACTTGGATTTCAATTTTGGAACTAACACTAATTCAATTGGCATAGTGTTTATTATGTTGTGAAAATTCCAAGAAAAAATAAGGGGCATATTTTAATGGTATCAAAGCAAAAGATCCTGCCATCTTGTGGATCAGTGCTTCATGTTTAGGCAAATGAGTGACAAAGATCTCTGGTACCACATCAAAAGTTAGAACAGATTCTAGTTTAGCTCCTTGCGGTATCCAAAAGTTGGCAGTTTGGCATGGCAAATGAAGAAGAGATGAAGTTGGTAGAGACTCTCTACATGGTTGGAAAAAGACTTGCCAAATAATTTCAGTCAAGGGAAAATGAAGAGAACATTCTTCATTTGTTAGAACATTGTTTGAGACAAGTGAAGCAATCACCTTTTGAGGAGATGCAGCTTGCGTTAGCACCTGTAGTAACCTTTTTGAATCAACCCTATTGGCTGAGACATCCAAATGAAGAAACCAAGTTGTTGATTTCTTCTTGTTTCATGGAGATAATAAGAATTGTAATTCCCAAGATGCCCTATGATGATGAAACTGTGATCATATTAAATATGATAGTGGAAAGTTTTCAAGAACTTGATGAAACTAATTGCAATCAGTACTCCAAAAGAGCTGCTATATTGAAGATCTTTTCAAAACTCAAAACAAGTATGTTGCTGGTTGAATTAGGTATGCAAGATCGAATATATTATTTGATCCATTACCTCTTCATTTCAACTTGGAGTGAACAAGAGGAGGATGTAGTTGCAGCAATGAGAAACATTTTAGTTTTGATTATCAAAGAGATGGATGACATTCCAAATTCCGTCCTATCTTTTCTGCTAAACATTCATGAGCAAGAAGGGAAGAAATCATCTACTGCTGGTATGTTGATCAGAGATTTGTTCAATCAATGTGAGGGAAATTTGAAGCCACACTTGAAGAAGACAAAGCAGATAAATGAAGTGGACATTAATACAAAAGATGGAAATAAAAAGATGTTTCGCAATGATTCTATGGAGGTTTCTCAAAAAGACCTCCTCGGTATGCTTGTAACCACTAATGAAGAGATCAGTGATGTACCTTCACTTGAAAATCTCATTGAAGACAAAAAGGATAAAGTTTTCAAATCAGCTAGTAATCTTTTACTTCATTTTAGTGAAGATGATATGAGTAGTCATGGATTTGAATCGTTTGATCATCTTAAGCTGTTGGAGAAAGATTTTCATGAAGATATCAGTTTTGGTGAGTTGGGAGGTGTCTCATTCAAAGAGTCACCATTCCAAGAGGAGTACGAAGGGCAATTTCCTCTTAATGAAAGTAATCAGCCCTTCAGTATTTGGGATCCGGGTGTGAAGACACCTAATGTTGTTAAGGAACTTGTATGGGATAAATTTCCCTTTGATCCCAATAAAGAACAAAATTCAGATTTCACTGCAAGCTATGAGATGGCCTTTGGAGAAGAAGTTTTTGACAAAGTAGCTTGCATGAGATTTCCCATAATGACCATTTTAGTTTGGTTGCAGCCACTAAAGAAAACTTTTTTGCTGCTAAAACTTTCAGATATGCGATCAATAATGACTCATTGATCAAGTTGGGGGCTTCTTTAACATATAATCAAGGAGACAGTGAAGAGGAAATAAAGCTAGAAGACCACGAGACCTTTGCTGATGAAGAGTTTAAAAAAGTTCTCAAATTCAAATCAGATTTTCCTCTTTATGTAGTTGATTGTAAATAGAGGTCCAAAGAATTGGTAGGATTTGATTCTCTTCATGACCTTGATCATTTTCAGTTGGTGGGTGGTGAAAGACAAGAGTCTTGGAACAACTATGGGGGCAGCAAAGACAAGAAACAAAGTTCTAATTTTGAAATGTAACCTATCAACAGTTCACCATCCTTGCATTTGTAATGTCCCCTTCTCATCAATGATCTGTTATGTCACTCATCAGCCTATTCCGGAAGCCTGTAGGCTCGTTTGAGGTAAAATTAGGGTTTCCAGTTCTGAGGTTCTATGGCTTTTCAAGGAGTTTACTATTTATAGTAAATTCTATTTTTGGCAGTATGAAGATTGTCAACTTTCCGGACTTCTTTTCCAGTTGGAGCAATTATCTAAATTCAAGTTCTGGCTTCTAGAAGTTGTATTTGGTGAATTTCATAAATAAAGGCATTAATGTTTTAAAATTGCAGTTGACCCCTTGGCCTAGGAGAATAACTTCAAGTTGTGTTAAAAGGTGGTCATGAAGGGGGATGCCTTCATATCGTTTAAATATTATTCAAAGTTTAAATGCCTTGGAAAAAGGGACGCCACACTTTGAGGAGATGGTTTTAATAAATAAAGTGAAATTATATTCTTGAAAAAGGGATGCCACTTGAAGGATTAATTGAAATTGGAAATTTGAAGAGTTTCATATGACTCTTGGCGTTCTTTCTGGAGGAATTGAAGAGTCTTCTACTCTTCTATAAAATGAATGATTTGCTTTAGCCTTGGTATCTATGAAAATTATGCTAAAGTTATGCTGTCGGAATGACAATTGATATTTTGCTTTGAGGATGTCTACCTCCTAGCCTTTCGTCCAATTTCGTGTTTGCAAGATAACACCTAGTTGGTTACATTGCTGCTTCTCAATATCAGACTAGCAGATTGAGCCCATTTGTTGAAGAATTCTGGAGTTTTTTTGTAAATTTTGGTTTGCTGGTTCATCTATAGCTGAAGGTTATTTCTATTCATAGCTTTATTTTCAGTCTAATTTTGGTTCTGGGTATTTCACCATTGGATTTGCTGATCTTGGGGGACTCACCATGCTAAGTTTCAGATTTTATAATTGTGAGTTTGATTTTTAAATGAAAATCGCCCCTTCAAGGAGGGTCGTACCTTTTCAAGAGTGCATTGGGATGCGTGCTTAATTCTCAGAGGGTCTTGGTTGTTGTTTCTTCATTCTAACTTGGTCGCCTACCTTCTAGTTGTTCTCTGCATTCGATTTCATTCGAAACGGAGGTAATTTGAGGATGTTATGAGCATTTAATTGATTTTACAATTTGCTGGTCAAGAATTCCAGAACTCAGATTTTTACATCAAATTGTAATAGTTTTCTGTTTGGGCTATTACTTCTATTTTGGAGTGTTATATCATTGTAATAATTCATTCTCCTCTTCTTAGCTTCTTTTTCTATCATTGTAATACTCATATTTGCAGACTCTTGAATTGTAAGGTGTTGGTTTAGTAGTACTAATCCAACCAGTATGATTGCTGCAATTACTTGTTTAATTTCATATTAATTACCCCTAGATGGTTTACCGCCAATGTGGAAGAATGAACATTTGATATATTTTTGTACCCACTCTCAAGTGGTGAATCCCCACTCTCCAGTGGATGCCCGCTGCAACGGATGAATTAGATAGTTGTATTTTCCATGGCTAGTTACCCACCTGTTGTTTCAGTTTTAATTAATAACTCCATCATATGTTAGCACCTCGCCCTCAGTGGGATCTTGAGTGCACATTTTTGACGTTGAGTTTGTTCCATTTCGAGTACTGTTCTTTAGTTTCTCTACCATATGACAACACCTATCCTTCCTTGGGATCGAGTGTGCATTCTTGGCGTTGAGTTTCATTCAAGCTTGGATTTCAATTTGATGCTAACGCTAATCAAATTGGCAAAGTGTTGATTGTGTGTGAAAATCTATCAAAAAAATTGGTTAGCATATTTCAGCATTTTTGTGAGTGGAAAGGTCAATTCATGTTTTTTGTTGAGGATGAAGTGCATGCTTTATTCAAATTTGACCGCTCATATAGTTCGATTGAAGAGAGACAAGGAGAAGTTTGGGATGGAGTCACTCTCTTTAATCTGCAATTTATTAAAGACTCCTTAGTGATTATGAAATTAGAGTATCTATGCTGGATTAATGATCGGGATTACACCTATGAATTCACAAAGATCATTGGTGCATTTCAAGGATGTGAAAGAAAGGTTGATAAGCTTACTTCTAAGCTAGAATCAACGAAGTGCATGTTAGTGAATGCTCAGTTGGGTGGAATGGAGGTAGGAGACCAGCTAGCTGATTTCAAACATCTCTGAGAATGTGGGGACGAGTTATACTCTGTGATTAATAATCCTCTAAGCTTGCTTGTAAGTGGATGCATAAGAGGTTTAGAGAATTCAGTTGCCATATGGGATTTTTTGATTCATGATGATTTTCCCATCTTTGACATCAAGGTGTTGTCAAAACCTATTTTGGTAAGACATATTGTTTACATGCCTGATAGTTTATCCTTTGGATTGAGTAATTCTCACACTAACATGTCTTCAAAGTTGGATTGGAAGACAATGTTTGGTTCAGGCTCCCTTGTTTTTGAAACTTTCATGGATAGACTTCAATGGTTCACCAAAGAAGTCAATATTTTCTTGAGTGTGCATTTGGAGTTGTTTGGCACTTGGGAATGTGTTTTGAATTTCTCCATGGACGTGGTGGATTGTTCTTGGTCAGTTATCCTTGTTTGGCATCCTTGATGTGAAATGAAAAATCTTTTTGGGTATGGTAGGAAGGTTCTTTGTGTTAATGATATTGCAGCTTCGGGTTCATCCTTCCAGCCACAAGTGAAGACATAAATAAATGTAGCCTATCGGCTATTTATTTATTTGAGTCATTTATTAAAGATGGGCGCTTCTCTTGGCAACATTATAATTTCTCTTGAGGCCGACTTTCCTAAATTATATTTATTATTTGTAATTATTATTGTTTTGTAACTTGGCCGACCTTGTACATGAAGAGGTGCAACCTCTCTCACATTTGTATATATACAAGGACATTTCCTCTTCATTTCACATTCAAGCAAGTTTGATTCTTACATTCATTCAATAGCGAATTTCATCTAGAGCAGAGTGCGAATTTCATCTAGAGCAGATTGCGAATTTCTTCAAGGAGAGATTTTTGATATCAAGTCAGGGCTGAGTATTATCTGTTATTGCATTTACAGTTGGTGTTGTATATTGGCCTTATGGTTGGCCTCATTGTAAAGAGAATTGTTGCCTCTTTTATATATATAAGAGAAATCTTTGTTGCTGGGTTTTTCTCCCTCAAGAGGAGGGTTTTCCCAGGGTATCTGCTGTGTTATTTTTGTCTGATTTGAATTAATTTTCTATGCACATAATCTGATCATTAAAAATTACACTTTGGAGGGATAAGGATCAAAATTTCAGAAATAATGGTGTTGTTCCCTTCCTTACCAGCCACTTGATGGATCCATTTGTTCATCAACAAATGGATTGGAGAGAAATTTTGAGCAAAGAACAGTTCTTTTCTGTAATGAAATCTTCAGAGAGACTATTTTCAGCTGTGGATATGAGCAGATGTAATATTTTGGATTCTAATTTTCAGTTTTGCAGCAGCTATTTATTTTCTTGGATGCTGATTTTCCTAAAATCAGATCTCAAGATGATTATTTCAGACCTGTTTAGTAGCTGGTTATTACATTTTCAAATCTCTCCATCTTCTCTATGGACTGAATTTTTGCCTCAGATGAATAAGGGAATGATACAGTATGGTCAAAATCCAGGTATGGGTTGTTCTTTCATGTTAAACAATGGAATACATGATAACATCTCATACATTACTATTTGGAGTAGTGAGTTATTAGCTGGTCTGATTTTCCAAATTGAGGCACTTGAAGTGAAATATGTGAAGATTTCTTGGAGCTTTTTCAATCATTGTATATCCTTTTGGATTGAGATGGAGTGTGGAACATGGTTCTTTGTTTGGCATTGGTCTGGAGACTTGTTTAAGAACAATTTTGTTGCTGATCAAAATTATGACAGCAAGGTTTGGAGGTCCTACAGACTGATATGGGACCCAGGCACTGACATGTTTGGTGCATTGTCTTTTGTGGATCGCGACATGTTGCTCCACTTTGAGTATTTAAATGTTTTAATCAAAGTAGCACAACGGATTAGAGGAATAATGTTCCTAAGGATGATTTAGAATCCTGGTATCACTCGGGTTTGCTATTCAGCAACTGAAGAAGATGAAGCTAATGTTGGCCTTTTGGAGTTTTCTTCTATAGTGTTTCTGATTAGTTTTTATTAGGAGGCTTCTTGTATTGGCATCCAGCAGTGTAGTGCTTACTTTAGTTGGTGCTATCCTTCTCCTAGGTTGATTTGGGACTTAGGGATCATATTCAGTTTCAATTTGGTTTAGCATGGTGTTTTTGGGTTGGCATTAGAATTGCTTGAGGACAACCAATTTTGGGAAGGGCAAACTATAATGTCCTCATTTTAACTATTTGCCCTTCGATGACTGATAGCCTATTTCCGGAAGTCCGTAGGCTCATCGTAATGTCCCCTTTTTCATGAGCGATGGAGTTTAGAGGAATTAGCCTATTCCTGATCCTCGTAGGCTAATGGAGTTCGATAAGAAGGTCGTTTGGCAAATACCTAGTTGATTGGTTGGCTTGTTTCGTGATTCAGTCTACATATGGAGGTGTTCTAATGATTTCTTGATATGTTTCTATTTTTAGAAACCTCATGTTATAAAGTAATGTTATGTTTGCACTTTATGTTATGAATAATTATTTTATTATAAAGTGCAAAATAATAAAATAATAAAATAATATTCCTTCTAGAAGGTGGCTTGAGAAAGTTCTAGAAGGAGGCCGACCTCTTGAGGAAAAAGTATAAATTAACATCATGGGCCTCATTCTCATCACCCAGATTTGTTGTTGTTGATGTTGATGTTTGTTGTTGATGTGCATTGTGGAGCCTAGGGTTTCTGTAGTTGTCACAGTTGGCCATTGAGAATGAAAACTCTCAATTGGTAAGCAATTTTGAGGGTGTGAAATATCACTTGAATCATTGCAGCTGGGAGAAAGTTACTTCAGACTTTCTATTTGAGCTTCATTGTAAAAACTTAGTGGCCTTTGGCCAAGTTTTTGTGTGATTCGAATTGAAGAAATTGTTGAAGACATTTTTCATTGGAGAGTCTTCCTCTTTTGGTTTGATTGGCATATTTGCAATCTGATTTTAAAATCAGAGTTTTTGGTTATGCTGACAGCTCCTTGGTGCTTCAATTATAGTCAAAGGTGGCATATATTGGCTACGATTTTGTTTGAAGGAGGAGGCCCTTTATTCTACAGGCCAAGACATCCATGTTCAATGTTGTTGGATACTTGTTAAGGGAAGAAATTATTTGTTACTTCAGATTTACAGTCAGCAACAGGGGCGACCTCTTGAGTGGGGCGATTTCACCTTGGAGGAGCCTATAAAATCGAATAAAAATTGCTATCAGGCCGTTGGGTCTCTAGGAATAAAGGCGCTGCAATTTGGAGGTCAAATCTGCTTTGCTCAAAGAGAATCGAATGAGTCTATGTTGGCTGCAATCATACCAGTCTTCAACAAGTTTGGCATTCTAGGAGGCCGATTTTGCATCTTGTCCATTTCTGATATAAATCAGACCTTTACCAGCAGTCCATTTGAAGCCAACGATTCTCATACAAAGGAGCTTCAAGTGCATCGATATCCTCTCTTTAGTAAGCGCTCTATTGAATGACATCTTGAGAAGATTCTTTGGAGTTAAGGAGTCAACTTGCAGGATATACATTGAAATATTTTCACATCAGATTGCTAGTACGGGGGTGACCATCTGAAGGTTCGATTTGCAGCTCAAAGGGAGAAATAAAATCAGAAGAAATTCATGAAGGAAGAACAAAGGGTAAAGAACTGGGCGCTGCAATCTCGAGTGCAAATCTCTCAAATATAAGGAGAATCAAATTCTTCTAACAAGCAGCCTTCGAACTCCAGGTTCAATCAGATTTTGTATTACTTCAATCTGGCACTTCAATCAGTTAATTGCATTGAAATCTTCATGTTAAATGTAGTTGCATTGTTAAGTAGCTACAGCTGTAAGGAGATAATTGCTTAATCATAGCATACTCAAGGGAATTGTAAGTCTGACTGTAATAGTTTTATATCAGATCTGATAAATCATTGTGTTTGGGTAAATTGCCAAGAGTCTTGGCATCCTCATGTTGATTTGTATTGAGGGATTGCATTTCAAATAAGATAGCAGCATTTGGAAACCATACATGATTCAGATTGTTTATGCATTTAAGTATCATTTGTATCAGCTTAATAGAATGCATGTCAATTGTTTGACAAAATGCCCATAGGCTGTAGATGCATGTTCTAGAGGAAGAAAACATATATATGCATTCTAAATGATCATAATTAGTCATTGATGCATTTAGACTTTAGTTTAAGCATTGGGGCATTGAATATTAAGCATTTGGGGCACCTTGATATCGTCTTCAAGCTTTTATATCAAACTGATTCCACAAACCAGCAAGCTGGAAGGTTGCATGAGAATTGTTTGACGAAATTCTTTGAGCCTTCAATCAGCATTTTAAGGTCAGATTTGAGCAGGGTCATTACACTCGTCAGAGGTAAAATTAGGGTTTCCTATTTTATAGGGGTTCTGATGCATTTTCTGATGGCTTGTATGTTAAGAGTTTCGGATGCATGTCTGGTGGGGTTTTTTAGGGTTTTCAGAGAGCTTCACAATGATATAACATGCAAAGTTTGTTGAGCAACTTTTCAGAATTTACTATTTTTAGTAAATTTTATTTCTAGCAGTGCCATCTAGGGCAGTAGCATCAACAGTCAACTCAGTTTCCATTTCAAGTAGTGCAATTTGGATCATATTTGGCTTTCAGCATTTTGAGGCTCATTTTGGGTAAAATGATTTATTCTAAGTCATTAATGTTATAATTTCTTATTGGCCCCTTTGGCCTAGTATTAATGACTTAAAGTTGTTTTAAAAGGTGGCCTTTAAGGGTGAACGCTTCATTGAGAGATTATTTAAATATTTCTAAAGTAAATATTTCTCCTCAAATCTTGGACGCCTAGAAAGGTGAATTTAATGTTTTAAAAAGTTAAAATATTTCAAAAAGTGAAATGGGCATCCCTTTTGGAGGAAGATGGAAAGCCAACAGTCACCTTCAATTCTATAAAAGAAGGTCTTTGCTCTCTCATTTCATATCTTTGGAAAATATTGTAAAGTTATGCTGCTGAATTGATTTCAGAACCCGGCTAAGGGGGAGCTTAGTATTTTACACCATTCTTCGGGCCTAAAACTATGGTTCCCTAGATGGTCAATTGGGAGTGTGCTTCATTCAAAAGTGCACATTGAACTTCAACGTTGGTAAATTTGGTGATAATTTCCAGATTTGAGCTTGTTGGTTTTTGTATTGTTAAAGATGTTTTTAATTGTAGCTCATAGTGGGAATTTAATTTCATTATGGGTATTTGATTATTCAATGTCTTTGCTCTTGGCACCCCTAATCATGCATTTGCAGATTTTATCATTGAAAGATTGATTTTTAAAGCAAGGTCGACTTCTTCCTAGGGCCGTACCTTGTACTTGGTGCTTTGGATTTCATGCTGGGCCATTTTGCGATATTTTGTGCTTGGATAGTGGCTGTTTCTTGGTTGCCCAACTTTGGAATTGATGTAATTTCAGTTTCATTTGTTTCTTGGTCGCCCAGCTTTAGAATTGATGTAATTTCAGTTTCATTGGATTTTGGAGGAGTTTGGTAAGAGTTTTGTGCATTCTTAGGTGTTGATTAGTTGTTGGTTTTATATCAGATTTATATCATAACAGTGTTGGGTTGGATTAGAGGTGATTTGAATGAGATTTGAGCATTATAGGGAGATCATGGTTGTTGGTCTGTATTTTAGTGAGTTGGTATTTTATTCCAGACTTAGTTCTTTCCTTGTGATGCAATATTTCTTGGGCAACTATGCTGCTAGTGCTCATGTGCAGTCCATTTGAAGAAGGCAGAAGCTTTGGGGTGAAGATATGAGCAGTTAATTGATGGCTAATTGTTGGTAAGAAATCTGAGTTTGTTGGTTTATATCAAATTCATCAGTAAAGCAGATTTTGGCTTGTTCTTCAGTAGTTGAAAAGAATTGAATTTGAGAAATTATCTTTCATCATTTGGCATTGTTTATACAGCAATAAAACTTTATAATTTGCAGAACATTTGCATTGTAAGGCTGAGAATAGTAGTACTATTTCAATCATTTATACTTTTGCATTTACTTGTGTTTTAAATTCAAACATTGTAACCCCTAGATGGTTTACCGCTAGTGTGGAGGAAAATACATTTTGTAACTTCAATTCACACCCACTATTTAAGTGGCGAATCCCCATTGTTGAGTGTATGCCCGCCGCAGCGGATGCATTAGTTTGTTTTATAATTTCTTCCCCCCACTGAATTAGTAGAAGTGTGGAAATCTTTTATGGCTGGTTCACCGCCTAGTTCTATTCAATTGTAATTTCATTTCAGTTATTGTTTAGTTTTCTCCGCCATATGACAACACCTCTCCTTCCTTGGGATTGAGTGTGCATTCTTCACGTTGAGATCATTCAAACTTGGATTTCAATTTCAGAGCTAACACTAATTCAATTGTCGTAGTGTTGATTGTGTTGTGAAAATTCCAAGAAAAAATTAAGGGGCATATTTCACTGTAGGCCAATGGTGGTGGACTATATTCAAGTGGAGCCTTTAACTCCATAAGCTATCTTTGTAAGAAAATCAAATATGTATCTTTAAAAATGCAACGACAACATCCCCATATTATGTGCCTTATGTGATTGGAAATGGAATGTGAAAGCATAAAGTGAGTTACTCATCAAGTGACCATAATCTTCAAATTGCACTATCACATGCTAGGTTTAACCTATGGCCTTCTTGTCCTTCCCTAGCAATGCACTTGAAACAAATCACATAACAAGTGCATTGCATTACCTTAGAACTTGAGTACAATTGAATACTTTCTTTATATAAATTAACCATCATTACATGTTTCCTAGCATTGTCTACTTAAGAGGAGACCATTAAGATGGAGAGTATGTAGTAAATATACAACATAAGTGTGATCAAGTAATTGGATAAGAAATGAGAAACTCCAGAAGTACATCTGGAAGGAAAAATGAAGATAAGATTTAGTGCCATGATTTTCATATGGAATGAAGAAAATCTTGGTATTTGTCCATGGTAAAGGAATTTATAGATTTAACAAACAATCACGTCCAAGATATCCAATAAACTTATAAAATTTATTTCTTGATTAATAATATGGGTTGCACTTACAAAATAATGTCAAAAGTATGAACTTCTGAAGTCATTATGCTCTAGTTATGCATCATTTTTTCCAGAAACTAGTAAACTAAAATCTCAAATTAACAAGCAACTCTACCTGCTCTACTATATTGTCAAGGTGATGACCCAACTTTTTGAGAGCAGCAGCATATGCATTAGTAATCCCAAGCTTTCCAACTACATTTATCAGTGCATGTCCTTGAAGATATTCCTTGGAAAGATAATATGTTTGCTTTTGGTCTTCTCTGTGAAAATGGGCATAGGTTTCATTCCACCTCTACACGCATTAAATAGACTGTATCATTAAACACCATTTGCTAGCTGCATTCTGAAAATTTAAATCAATATTTGATCATTTCTAGCCTCTTGGGAACAAAAATTATAGAGTAAAATTCACCTAATTATTATATATATTGCAATTTCTGTATACGAATGCAATAGAGCAAAAAGTGTTGACTCATTTAAGTCTTTTATGAAAAACCAAAGAATAACTTGGTTAAAACCATAGTTACGGGACTCGCCCAGAAGCGCCCAGACGTGGCGAGTCACGCTCCGCGCACCCCTGGCCGCGTCCTGGGAGTGCTGGCGTGGACTCGGCCGCGTCCAGGCTGGACGCGCTAGACGCGCAGCATCCAGGAGAGTCCCAACCCCTAGACGCGGCCGGCGCAGCCAAGGCCAAAAAGGCCAAAAAAAAACATAAGTTAAAGTTTTTTTATATTTTTTTTTAACTTATATTATCTCCTTAGCCCTAAAAGCAACCTCATTTCATTCATTTGGCAAAATAGGAGGAGAAGAGAGGGCAACCAGCAAGCTGTTGAAAACAAATCCAGGGTCATATATCATTTGGGGAGCTTCATACCAGCAAGGAGGTGCATTGAGAGCTCATTACCAGTGATTGGGAGGAGTTTGCATTGCATTCCAAGGCAAATCTAAGAGGTAAGTTTGATTTTAATTGATTTTTTTTGTGTTTTTTTAACAAATAATTCATCGTAATTTGTAAAATCATTGTTTTTTTGAGTTTGCATATTTTTTTTACGAACCCTACTTGCAACTTAAATAATTTTAGAAACCCTACTTTTGCAGCCACATTCATTTGCAAACCAAACCATATTATTATTTTCACAATGTCTCAAACCCCAGTCAGAAAAGACCCTACTTGGAAACATGCTGAAATATTTCCCAGAATGAAAAGAGGAGATGCAAAATGTAACTACTGCAAAACAATATATCATGGAGACATAAATAGATTAAAATACCCACCCATGATGCAGTGGGTTGCACTAAAGCACCTCCTGAGGTTGTTCGTGAAGTGCAAGTGCAATTAGAAACTTTTGAAATACAAAAAGAAATGAAAAAGAAACAGAAGCAAGAGTTGGTGAGTGTTGGAGTTGGACAGGGACTTGGTGCTGTTGGAGATGCTTCTTCCATGCCTCCATACCGTCCTAGTACTAGTGCTTGTGCTAGTGCTTCTGTTTCTGCATCAGCTATGCCTATTGCGTACTCCTAGTGCTGGTGGCACTGCTATTGCTAGTGGTAGTTGCAGTATTAGCATTGGCCCTAGAGTTCGTAAAACTAGGGTGGATTCATATTTTGTACCACGCACTACTCCTGGTTCCCAACCGTCGCTTGAGAGCATGGGTTGGAACAAGGACGCACATGATGCAGCAAAAAAGACAATTGCAAACTTTTGGTACTACTGCACCATTCCCTTCCATGTAGCCAGGTAATTCTTTTTCCTTTAATTGTTTTAAAATTTATATTTAAATTTTAGAATCTAGATGCATCTCATTATCGAATTCAAATTTAAAGTTAAAAACTTAAAACTTTTCATTTTACAATACTTATGTAACTTATTAATTTATTTATGACATTAGGTCACCTTTTTGGCAAAACATGGTTGATGCCATAACCATATGTGGGGCGGGATTCAAAGCCCCTAGTGAAGATGAATTAAAGGGCCCACTTTTGACTCAAAAGGTGGCAGATGTGAAAGCACAATTAGAGGAGCAGCGCAAGCAGTGGAGGATGATTGGTTGCACCATCATGACTGATGGTTGGACCGATAGGAGAAATAGGACGCTGCTTAATTTCCTAGTTTCCTCTAGAGGTAATTGTACTTCTCTCAATGCATTGAAATTTGAATTTGATTTAGTGATTAATATTTAATAATTTAATATGGCTGATTTATGTTTTTTAATTTATTGAATAATTGGTTTTGCTTATTTTTTCAGGTGACACCGTCTTCATGAAGTCCATTGATGCTTCTGCCCAATTCAAAAATGCCACATACCTGTGTGAGGCTATAGAGGAGGTGATAGCTGATGTGGGGGAAGAGAATGTAGTGCAAGTGGTGACAGATAATGCAGCAAATTATGTTGTTCGGTAGATTATTGATGGAGAGGCACTCTACTATATTTGGGACTCCATGTGCCGCCCATTGCATTGACCTCATGTTGGAGGATCTTGGCAAGCTCCCATGGATCAAAACATGTGTGGATGTAGCAAAAACATATATGCAAATTTGTATACTAATCACACAGATTGCTTAACCTTATGAGGCAATACGGGGGTTGAGGGAGTTGTCTTGTCCTAGCATCACTAGGTTTGCAACAAATTTTATCACGATGCAATCCTTGATTCGGTCCAAGGGCAGCTTTAAGGCGCATGTTTACTAGTGAGGAGTGGTCTTCCTCATCCTTTTCTACAAACTGCAGGTTGTTGTGGCTGATTGCATTTTTGATGAGCAAGGGTTTTGGACACCAATGGACGAGATTGTGAAGGTAAAATTTAATTCTTTATTATGTTTTAATTTTTAATCATATCTTACTTTTATTTGTTTATTTTTCGTTCACACTTATTTGTGAAACATGTTTGCACTTTGCAATTTATTGAGCCCTTGCTAGTTCTCCTACGAGTTGCAGATGGGGAGAAGCCCGCAATGGGCTACATATATGAGGGCATGGATAGGGCCAAAGAGGCCATTAGATCAGTCTATGGTGGAGTTGAGGAGAAGTATCATCCCATTTGGGATATCATTGATAGGAGATGGCAAAACCAACTTCATAGGCCCATCCATGCAGCCGCATGTTTCCTAAATCCGACCTTCCAATTCTGTCGTGATTTCCGTGCAGATAGAGAAATTTTTAGTGGGCTCTACACGATGATAGAGCGGATGTTGCCCGCTGTTACTACACAGATGGTGGGAGATAGATGCCTTCACTAAGGCACAAGGAGATTTCTTTGCACGTCAAATGTGCAAAGATAATAGGACAACATTACTGCCGGTAAAAATATATTTAAGGGCATAATTTTCATCTTTTTATATTATAATTTATTATTAAATGTTGAACTTGAACTTGAAACTTGAAATGAGATTGATTTTGTTTCTTTTTCTCATCTCAGATAGATGGTGGCATATGTTTGATTACGATACAGTCCCATGGCTGCCATTAGTATATTGACCAGCCATGCAGTTCATGCAGTTTGTGAGTGCAATTGGGTGACATGAGCACATACACTCCAAGAAGCACAATAGATTGACGATTGGAGGGATGAATGACTTGTTGGTATATGTTCATTTACAACCTTCATTTCAGATAGAAGTTTTTACCGACAAAACCCACGTCGGTCTGGGGAGGGTTTGATCCCGAGTGGATCATTGAGGCTAGAATGCAATCTTTAGTGACAAGGACCTGATTGGTGGACCCGGTGCGAGAGGCCAAGGTTGTAGCCATGGGAGGAGAAATTTGCAGAGCAGGGAGACATAGCTCTTTGTCGGTGAAAGTGGCATGGAGAGTCGGAACCACGGTGTTTGCGGTACAACATCATCGGGACCCTTAGACACCTTCATTGCAGGAAGGATCGCGGCTCCACTATGCCATAGGGCATAGAGTCATAGGCTTATAGCTATTGTTTTACTTTTGATATTTCATATTTGTATGGAACATTTGATGTCATGGATTTCATATTCCATGAGTTTTGTATACATTTGACTAATTTTATATATCTAAGTATGCTATTTCCTTAGTGCAACTACAATTTGTGTACTTTATTTATATAGATCGTTGTATACTTGTGCATGTGATCAAATTTGCTTTTATTTGTGTTGTATTCAATAAAGGGTGCTTGAAACAAGTTTTAAATCCTTAAAAATCTCTAAATTTCTAGGGTTTTTTCAACTTTTTTTCATTTTGCCGAGTCTGCGCCGAGTCCGAGTCCCGAGTCGCCAAGTCGCCCTCGCCGAGTCCGAGCCGAGTCTAAGTCTCGTTACTATGGTTAAAACAAAACATTAGGAAATGCCTTAATTACCCCAAGTTCCTTCTGATCTGTCACTTGTATTGCTTAATGAGCTAGATAATTTGTCATTATCACTGTAATCACTCCAAGAATCAGCACTAGGATCCCTGAGGTCAAAATCACTAAAGTCGCTTTCTTCTCTTGGGATCCTGCCATGGCATAAGGAAATGTTTTTACTTGAAAATCTAGATGAAAATAATACAACCATATTTCAAATCATGAATCAGTAAATTTGCATTAAAATTTGTTCTAAGAAAGTGGCAAATTTGAGACTAAAAGTTTATTTTTCCCAAAAGAACAGTGAAATGTTGAATTAAAAGTATTTAGAAAAGGATACATTAGCTTACTGTTCTGTAAAACTTTCAAAGTGGTATATAAAAGTTGCAGTAAAGTCTATCATTATGCAACATTGAGGCAAATTACAAAAGAAAGCACTGTATATTTGACCTTAAGAAATTCTATCAATTATTACAAAACAACATTCAAGTTACTGGTAGTGTTCTGTAAACTTTTGGAATGAAACAAAAAAACTCAACCAAATTTCTTCCTACATGTTGTGACCTTTTCACACATCGCCCCATTGCAAATGGGGACCCCCTGTTTTCGCTTTTTGCCTTGGTGTCGCAACTGCTTATCACTTGTCTTTTTACAATGAGATCATCATTTTGAGGGTTTCAAGTCAGTCTTTTTGAGAGTCATCTGAGCCAAGTCAATAATCCATGCTTGAATCAGTGCCTAAACATCACATAAGTGTTCAGAAGGTCCATGAGACGAGGATTGCTTGTGCTTTGGGCCAATTCTGACACTTCCTACTTTTTAGGGAATCTACTTTTTTGCTTTTTCGCTTTTTCATTTTTGGCATTTTTGGACCAAACAGGGTTCCCTATTTTTTAGGGATTTTGTTTTTTCTATTTTTAGAAAGTCAACCCTCGTCAACGAGTCAACTTTCCATCTTTAGATCCAAAAATCAACTAAAAAATTAAAAAAAATCATTGAAAAATCAGTCAAAAATCTGAGAGAAATCACCAAAAATCAACCAAAGGGCATGAAATTCATGATAAATTTTGCCTAAGTCTGGAAAATTCGCCATCAAGAGAAATGTTCAGCCATGAAAGAGGTCGGCCCTACATTTAAGGGACATGGCAAGGACCTTCCAAAGTCCGCCATGCCTTAGAGAAGAATGGAAAGCCTTCTTCAAAGTCCGCCTTGCCATATAGGAGAATGGCAAGCCTCCTTCAAAGTCCGCCATGCCTTAGTAAAAAAAAAAAAAAATGGCATAGAAGTCGGCCCTACATTTAAGGGACTTGGCAAAGACTCTTGCAAGTCCGCCCAGCCATGGCAAGCCATTAAGAAAGTCTGCCTTGACTTGAGAGAGGAATGGTAAAGACCTTCCAAAGTTCGCCCCACCTTGGCAAAGACCTTTCAAAGTCCGCCGAGCCTTGGTAAGGCACTTGGGAAGTTCGCCTAGGCATTAAAAAAAAAAAATTAAAAATTTTTACTAAGTATTTGATGCCTTAAAGGAAAAATCCGAAATTTGTCTAAGTATGGAGGCCTAGAAAGGGGGGAAAATTGAAATTTTGGCTAAGTATTCTAATACTTTAGAAGGAGAAATTGTGAATTTTGGCTAGCATGAGAAGAAAGCCAAGTGTCAAGGAAGATGAAAAGTCTGCCATGCCTTAATGAAAATGGAATAAAGTTGGTGAAGTCCGCTTGGAGAGTTGGCAAAACATTTTTTTTTTGAAATGGAAAGAAATCTTCCAAGTCCGCCATCATTTGGAATAAAACTTAGAAAATCCGCCCTACCTTGTGCCTAGCATATGGAAAGAAAAGTTGGAAGTCCGCTTGGAAGTGGAAAGGGAAGAGTAAAGTCTGCCCCAAAGCTTGGAAGGAAAAATGGCAAGCTTAGTGGAAAGTCCTTCCTATCTCTTGGCAAGAAATCTTCTAAGTCCGCCTTACCTTGGGAAGATAAATGGAAAGAAGTTCTCAAAGTCCGCCATCAAAAGGAAGAAAGTGTAAAGTTCGCCATAGGGAGACAATGAATGGAAGGATCATCCTTAAGTCAGCTCAAGGAATGGATTGCAAACACATATGAAAGTCCGCCCATGCTTGATGAGGAATGGCAAGACAAAGCTGAAGTCTGCCCTAGCATCAAGGAGACAATGTCAGGCACATCACAAAGTCCGCCATGCACTTGTCCCAGACTTGATGAAGTCCGCCCAGCCAAGGAAACTCAAAAAATTGGCTAAGTAAAAAAAAAAAAATTCAAAAAATTTGGAAAGGCACCAGCGAAGTTTGACCTTGCTCAATGGATGGACAGCACAAGAAAGTTTGACTTTTCCCAAGCACAACATGTCCAAACCTTTACAAAGTCCGACTTTGCTTGGAGAAGGCATGTCCGGACATCCATAAGATCCACCAAGTACAATGGAAAACATGAGAGAAAGTCCGACTTAGGTCAAGATAGAAGCAGTGTCCAAGCTCAAGTGAAGTCAGCCCAATGAGAAAAACTCAGAAAAATGACTAAGTGTTGGTACCTTGAGGAGGGAAATTCAGAAAATTGGCTAAGTATTGGAAAGAAAACCAGAGGAATGAAGAGGAAAAGAAAGAGGAAGTGAATAAAATCCTTGTCCAAGGATGGAATTTGTCCTACATAGCACAAGCCAAATTCAAAATTGAAGACAAATCCACAGGCAAAGTTCATCCAAAACCTTGGCTAAATGTTGAATGGTCCACATAAAGGTGTTAGAAAATAGCCAAAATTTGGCTAAGTATGAGAAATACATCACGGAGAAAATTTCAATTTCCCCATTGTGGCGAAAGCACAGAGGCATTCTTCTCCAAATTCAAGGCACTTGAAAGAATATTCAGATATCTTGAAGGGATTTCATCAACAATCCCAGACCTGTTGAAGCAATCAAGGCATCTTCTTGAGGGATTTCATCTCCTGACGAATTAAAAACAAGCTTCCAATAAGGGTGAGAAGAAGAAATCAAAATCTCAAAGGAACTCCAAGATCTAAGCAAGGAAGGAACAAGCGCAAAGGACAGAGTCATCGGCAAGAAAAATATTCCAAGGCAAGAACGTGGAAGAAAAACAAAGTGACCAAGGAAGACATCCAACACGCTGAGGTGGCACCTCGTCATCTTCCAACCAATCAAATTGTTCCAAATCAACATGCAACAACTTTCTATTTTATTGTTGGTTTATATTTAGCAGAAGGACAGGTGTCCTCAAATGTAATTTTCTCATTGGTCGAGAGGTAGTTGGTTGTGACAAACCCTAATTAGGGTTTTATTTTGTAATCTCGACCATTGATCCTAAATCAATCTTAGCCATTGAATTGTAATTGGGGAGCCTATAAATTGAGCTCGCCCCTCATTTGTAAAGTGTGGAGACAGTGTATGAAATTGTTGCATTGAGACTATTTCCGATAATAAAAGCTCTTATGCATGATTTGCTTTGAATCACTTTTATTGTCAAGTAGTAAGCAAGGTTGCATAGCTTCTTCTACCATAGATTAGAGTTAGAATTAAGTTAAGTAGAATTTGCTTTGAATATTGGCTAAGTGAATGCGAGATTGATCGTATAGATTCAATGGTGAAATATTGCTCATACTTTCTTCGAATGGATGATTTGCATTCGACGCGTAAAGTTAGCCTGAGCTTGTAATTGTGGAAGCTTAACTTCGGTCTCATTCGAGGCTTGAAAATTATAATCACACCCCTTGAAGATTGCACCCACTTTGCGTAGTTGTCCCAAGGAGGCGAAACAAAGCGTGGTTATTCCTTTCACCGAATCTTTACTGTCTCTTAAATTCTTAGGCGTAGAATAGATCCTCTAAACCCTTATCTTTTTGCATTTTTTCTTGAGATCCAAATTGAAAGTCCCCATTGAAGAAGCTTTTAATGATAAATCCGTCTAAGTCCCAAATTTGTGAAGAATTCTTTAACGTAAGTCCCTTTGTGTATTACCAGCAAATCACAACGCCCATTGAGCTTATCCACACGTCAAGACCTGACAAGAGAAACCTTGGAATCGCCATATGATCTTCTCACAA
Organism: Sequoia sempervirens; assembly: GCA_007258455.2. Lineage (NCBI taxonomy): Eukaryota > Viridiplantae > Streptophyta > Pinopsida > Cupressales > Cupressaceae > Sequoia > Sequoia sempervirens. The sequence goes on along the minus strand of VDFB02000013.1, from coordinate 202,827,549 downwards.
TCTTAGCATACGCGGTGGTTTTTCAAAAGAGGATAGAATGTCTTTGGACATTTTATTCTGTGTGTTCGGTGGATGATAAAACGTACACCAACACTACGCAAGAGGCGAATTTGCCACAAAGCATTATTTTAGCCAAAGAAATGAGATAGTTTGGACTAAAACTTCAATCAGTAAAGGGAAAAGTGAAACAAGAAATTTAGGCTAAACACTCTTCGCAAAAATATACAAGCAAATTTTTCACTGCACCCTAACTTTTCAAAAGAAGAGAAACTTTCCTTGAAAAAGTAATCAACTATGGGAAAACAAATCTTTTAACTTACTTTACAGCATAGTTTTCCAATCAAAAAGAAAATTTGCAGTAAATCTTCTTCCTACACAACTGAAGAGGCAATTTTATTTTTTTTGATTGGTAAACGCTTTTGATTGGAGTTTTGAACCAGTGAGGCCACAAACGGGGGACCTCATCCCCGACAAGAATGTCCTACAACAGCCACTCCTGCAAGCACGGCAGCCCAGCAAGGGCACAAAACCCGCCAGCCCACCAGCCCAGTGAGGGAGTGGACCTCAGGCCCAAGGGCTTGGCCCAAACACCAAGGGTCAAGTCCGAAGACTTGAACCCCAATGTGGCCCCAAACTCCAATGCCACCACACAACACTCCAAACTGGGGAACAAGTCGGGAGTCTTGAACCTTGGTGGTCACAACAACAACGCCACCACTCATCCATTGCACTACGGGCTCATGCCCAACTGAAAAGGCAAATTATGCAAAAGGAATTTTACAGCAAAACATTTATCTTCTTAAGAAACAAAGGGATTTCAAAGGAATTAAGAAACAAATGTGAATAGAAATGAATGGGGAAAATTTGCATACCATTGTCAATTGTGTGCAAACTTGTGGGTAGAAATGTTGTTTTCCTCTTGCTTTGTGGCCATAATGTCTGCTGGTGATTTTTTCATGAAATCTTTCATGATTTTTCATTCTCTTCTACAATTTAGAACAAGTAGAACAACCTTGCTTGACACCTCAGTTGATTCTTCTTCTGCACCACTGGATAGCTGTCACTTAAATGGAATCAATGATTTTATTGCTTACACGCTAGTAACTATAACATTGAATTTCACAAAAAATGATGCAAAACCTGTGTTGCACAATGATTAACTAGCCTACTGTAAAAGTTGGTGAAGTTGCTCTCTCCCATTTCTTTTTATCAGATGTTCGTTTGTAGCTACAGTTATATAGCAGGTTTGCTTATTGTTATAAGCTACCCACTAACATTGTCTGAGAACTTATCAAACTTCCTTCCATATAATTAGCTTCTTTAAAGGGCAATAACTATCAACCTTCCATTTTTTTGCTACACTTAAGTCTTTGCTTCACACAACCATGCATAAATAACAGATGCATGCCTTCACTAGCTAGAAAAGAACTAAACTATAGGTCTCTGAATTAATAGCATAGTAGCTAGTGCTGGCATGTACTTGTGTTTTATCCATAGTCACATGGGGCAGAGATTTAGATGTACAAATGGAATGACAATATGTAAGTTCAAGGCCCATTGCTTCCAAACAATTTACATGATACACCCACACCGGGCACACTCTTTGGACATGGTAAATGTTTCATGGTTACACTTCCTATATGTAATCCAAAACTGAATATTATTCGTCACTTATTTGTGCAATGTACACTCATAAGTTGTCTTTATCATCCCATATTTAAGTGTGAATCTTGCTTGGAAGGTTTGCATGTGTGAAATTATGTTTCCAGGTTACTAACATTGCAGGTCTAGGTTTTATTTATCAATTTTTCTTCTAAAAAGAAAAGCTTTTATAACCTTTTTGTAACAGCATGCAATGACGAAATTTGATGTAGAAAAATATAGAATGGAGTTGAATTGGGTTGGACCATGAAATTCTATATAATTCCTCAGTAATGAAGACACGTTAACAATCGCGAAACATTACAAACCCACGGAAAATTTTCCTCTCTTCATTTCAAGAATAATCTGCAATTGGGAAAATAGAAATCCCCCTTGAAAATATGAGCTGCCAATCAAAAATAGAAAATATCAGCACAAAATCCATTAATAACGAGATCGCTGCAAACCATACGATAAAAAGCTCCCTCCCTTTCTGCTGCGATTTCGAACCAATGAATTAATAGCCCATAGCGGAGTGAAAACATAAGTCTCCGCCTTAAGAGGCAGGGACTAATAATACACATGTCAGAGTTAGGATCAGCAAGGATAACCCTTGCAGAGCTTGGTATTAGCGGTGGATAAGGTGTTGAATATATACATACCATCCTATTGAACGTCATATTCATTCGAAATTTATTAATCTAGTTGCTTTCTATTTTCATCTCCCCCACGTCAGTTCTTGTTTCTTACCCATTGAAATGTGTATGGTAAGGCGACTAGTTATATGCACATTTGGAAGCTTCTAAGCACACACTTTCTTCTTGATTAAATTTATCAATTTTTTTCTAAAAGGCAAAGCTTTTATAACCTTTTTGTAACAGCATGCAATGACGACATTTGATTTAGAAAATATAGAATGGAGTTGAATTGTTGTTGGACCATGAAATTTTATACAATTCCTCAGTAATGAAGTTACCAAGTGCAGTCAGAGGTTAGGTTTCAAATAAAAAAATCTGGTAGGTAACAGTTGAAAGCCTAGACTATACAGTTTTGAGAGACCCTGCCTGTGAGGACAAGGGATCTTTTTTTGCTTAAGCTTATACATATAGTCCAAGTGTTTTGTACTATGGTTTGAACTTATGACCAAGCTCTAGAGCAAACTCAGCCTTACAAATCCAGCTGCATTAGGAGTAATCTCCTATAGTTGGTATAACTGTTGAAATGGCCTAACAATGGTCATGTAATGAAACACGAGAGCATCATTCTTCCAATATATAGTTGAATTTTTGCAAGGTCGCTTTTGGGTACTAATAAAAAATTGTTTTTGAGGTAGTCACTCTAGACATGGAATTTAATAATGGTCACATAACAGTGAGGAACAAAAGCATACCACAGTTCTTGTGTTCTTGATTTGACAAGCTATTAACAGCACAGGATTATGCATACCTTATTACTATGAGTCTATGACCATACTAGATGGTAATACATGAATATTCCAAAGAATGAATGTAGGTGACACTGTACAAAAAACGTTAACCATAACAATTAACTTTCTTCATTAAGTAAAAGCTTTAAGTCTGAAGTTGCTAATTAGGCCATTCCTGTAATTGAGAGTTATAATATCAACTCAGTGACTCGTCCTGGTGATGTTGCTGCTGCACAACCCATCAGCCATAGAAACTGGTATTATTTCTCTAGCACTACCCAACACCCTCATCAAGGAGCACCAATGATCTAGCACATCAAGGTGGTGGAGAATGCTTTGGTGTGTTCCATAGACCAGTGCCCCCACCATCAGCAATCTTTCAAGAACTTAAAGCTCTAGAACCAGTAAAATCATGCAATGCAGAACTCAGAGGTTTCATGCAATAACGTGCAAAAAGGACAATCAACCACCCAAGTTTCCTGGACAAGAAAGAGAATGGATGCTACCTAAAAATGAAAAATCCTCCAAAAGTACAACTCACCTTTGCCCTCAAGGAAATGGAATAAAGCTTATGCATCTATCAATCTGTAGGAGCCTTCCTGGGATCCAGGATACTCGAAACCTATAGGCTATATTCAAGGAAAATGAAAGCCCTTAGGTATAGTGAAAAAATTGATGATGACCAAAGGATATTTCATGACTGTCTTCAATTCAGATCCAAAAAGAGAATTTTCCAGGGAGACCCATGGTTCTTAAAAAAATCCAGGCTCTTCATGAAACATTAGGATCCCACATACAACCCAACATTAGGATCCCACATACAACCCAACTGAGGATCTCCCAACTACAATTCTTCTCTGGGTTCCTCTATTACTCCTCCCTAGTGAACACTGGCTGAAGAAAGCCCGTGACTTCAAATCTCTGCAAAGGAGGCAGTTTTATGCCATTATGCATGAGGAAGAGCAAGTAATGCAGGGGCACTACTTCTGTGCAACGATATTAATGATTGTTAATAAAATATGCTTTAGGCATTCTTTTTCTACCTGTAATATGGGGTCCAACTTTTTTGTGAATAGGATTTGGTAAGAATAAAACTGCTTAGGTGGAAACCAAAACTTTAACAGCAACCACCCAATATCACTGCTGCAAATAATTAAAATAAACCTTGTTGAAACCATGGCAAGTGACTTACCTCAAGATTCTGCATAAATTCTGATACACCCAACAATTACGTTGAGAAAAACGCATGGAGTTTGCAGGAAAAATATCACGTAACTCTAACAAAGCAGAATTCTTACCTGCCCTGAAGCTTGATTTAGCCATAAACTTGCAATCTGCATGTTTGCAAAATGTGGTTGCAGAGACAAGGCACGTGAACCCTCGCAGCGAAGACACGTTAACAATCCCGAAACATTACAAGCCCATGGAAATTTTTCCTCTCTTCATTTCAAGAATAATCTACAAATTAAAATAGAAAAACCCCCACGAAAATATGAACCGCCAATCAAAGAATAAAAAATATCAGCGCAAGATCTATTTTCGCATTTTCCAACCAATGAATTAATAGCTCATAGCAAAGTGAAAACATTGCACGTCCATACTCCGGAAAACATTTAAAAACCATCAAAAAATTTCTGCTGCTCACTTCCAACTGGCCACCAGATTTTTTCCTTCATATTTTTAAATATGAAAACCAAAAACCCCAACAAAAATATGATCGATCAATCAGCAAAATACCAAAAACCAGCAAAAATCACCTTTGAAAAATCATAGCACTGCAAACTATAGTAAATGTGTTTTATTTCTCCGTTGGCATAGTTCCCGAGGAGAACTAATTGCAAAAAAACAGCCAACCGAAAACATTAGTCTCCACCTATATAGGTAGGGACTAATAATAAACAAATTTGTGATCATCTATTATAAGATTCTCTACTTAGAAAAAAATCATCTTTACTTCTTGGTCTTCTATATCTATCATAGTTGCAATTGTAACATCTATCCAATAACCACTATCAAAATATGGTAATTAATGAGTAAAGTAAATTTAATTGAAAGTCACATGAGTCAATTGACTATTATTTTTTCCTTAACATATAATATGATTCTACAACCATTACCAATAACACAAGTCTATTTACAATACTTTGGCATAACTATAAAACTTAAATCATTATATGCTACAAATGCAAGCACACACACCTTGAAATCATATTGACATATGCAACAAATCTAATTATAGCAGTCATGCTCTTTCATGACAATTCAAAACTATAGTACTATAAATGACAAATAAAAGCAATTAAGTAAGACACAAAATAAACAATATATCATCATTTGCATTATAAAACCTCCATTTTCAAAGTGTACACCCTTGCTAAGTTGATATAATCACTTGGTCACTTTGTGAAACATGGGATGATCTCCCTAAGTGTGGGCTCGGATTCTGAAGATCAACCTCCAGAGAGGGTCGGTTCCCTTTGAAACTTCACCTAATTAACCTATCTTATTGTTGCATGTTAAGAAAAGGGGTGATAGGAAACATAAAATGAAACCTAAGACTAATAAGGTGATGCACAAAAATGATTTTTCAAAGTCTATATTATTGTACGAAACACAAAATGATCAACAATTTAAATCCAACACATACACAACTCAGTATTTTGTATGTCTTTACAAAAGTATTTCATAAACTAGATTTAGTGTGTGAAAAATAGCATTTAGAAAGAGCTATGAGTACTATCACAACTTAAACCCTATTCTTAACTAGTTAACACAAGTTATGACCTGCAAAGATGCATATTTTCTTCTCAAAGACAATGAGAATAGGACAGAAATCAAGGGAAAAAAACATCACCACAAGATTACATCAACCATCTTGAGAGATTTGCACAATAAACAACAATAAGAAGGTAAAATAGCTTATCTTTATTGATCAAAGAAATGTTACATACTGTTGTACATGTTTGAAAATGGAGTTACAAAGTTGCTCCAACTTGAAAGAACTAAACGAAAGACTGCCCTTAGGCTTTCTTATAAGCTGCTCAACAGCTTGCTACATAATAGAAACACATGTTCAGAAAAGAAAAACAAGTATTTTCTTTAGTTCGCTGGGTCAAACTTCTTAGGTGTTCAAAACAGTTATCCCTACTTTGCAGCCCTTAAAAATACTCCAAAAAGTGTTTGAATGAAAAAACTTTATGTTTTGGCCTTATCCATCAGCCAAAACTATTCGAGCAGCTTCTAGATGCTAGGGGATGCTTCAAACTGGGTCAAACTGCCCTATATTCTCTCCATCTGTTTTGCAGCTCACTCAACCTCTTTCTAAATTTCCTCAACTGTTGTCCACCTCATTAAACTATCATTATATCCTTGCCATGATCACAGTAAATTCTGCAACTTTTCACACTCACTTTTTACCTTACCCATCTATGATATGTTTCTGATTTGAAAATCATTTTGACTTCTACAGAGCTGTCATATCAACAATTGTCTTCCAGCATACAGAGGACAAAGATGATTGTGCTTCTGAGACTTGGGAGTGGTTTGTTCATAGCATTCTTCATGACAAACATGGCTAAAGGACAACACCCCTGCAACAGGAATATCACTACTCCCGAACATCTTATGGGAAAAACATGGTGACTTTTGGAACAACCATCTTTCACATAATGCACATTTTTGGTCTTCATAAGAAGTGCCTAATCATTTTGGATTGTCCCTGTCAATGTTTCCTGTTTGATCAGGGATTTCATGATGCCATACAAAATCAAGACTGCTCACACCATTTGATTCGAATTATGATCTTTGGGAAGATGAACCATATCACATTTCTTTGTTGTCCTTCACAAAACTATCACTTTTGCATGATTGTCACAGAGCTATCTCATTGTTGCCTGCCTTCAATTCAATCTCCAATGTGCTAGTAATACTCTATAACCAACCACGGTCCATTGTGAAGATCAAGGTCACTGTGATGATTAACTTTACTACCATATATCTCTATCACTGTCAAGCATCATCAATACTTGACAATCCTCAAGGTCATTGGACTGTCCTAAACTATTTGCACTGTTAAGATACACTGTCTAAGTCCTTCATGGACCATCCTTGATTATTCACTTTCCATATCTGAGAGCTTCGATTCAGAACTTTTAACTCTTCCTTTGCAACTTATTTTCACTCTCTACCATATCAAGCTCATGAGCAGCAGCAAAAGAATTACTAACATATGACACTAGGAGAAATTTTACTTGCTAGTGAAAATACAACTTTGACATACTTTTCACCAAACCAAACCACTTTTATGTAATGCTTGACATTGAAATGTCTATGAAATTTGCACCAGCTTCTGTTGCAATAGCTTTAACAAGCATTGTTTTCTCAGTTCCTGGAGGACCAAAGAGAAGAATACCTTTGCAGGGCTTTGTCAGCTGTCCTTTACAAAACAGCTCAGGTCTTTGTAAAGGAAGCATCACCAGCTCTTTAAGTGTATCTTTTACATTTTCTAAAGCTCCAATGTCCTCAAAGGTAACTTCAATATCACTAGGTGGAATCGCATCTTCAGGAAGCCTCTTTGTTTCGTTCATGTAGCCTTTTTTCAAAACTCATTCTCGGTAACAACATCCTTAATAAAAAGTATCAAAGGACCATTTTTACTCACTTGTCACAAACTCAAAAGAGCATTAATAACTAGCTTGTCCATGTCCTCCCCAGCAGAACTTTCCAACCGAAGGCCACATGCATTGCAAAGAAAAAACATGATCATCTTCACATAGCCCTCCAAGGTCAATCCCCTCTGGAATTGGCTTCTCAAATCGAACACCAAGTTTAGATGATCCATTATCCTCAAAAGCTAAAAGTACTTTCCCACGGTTACCAAAACTTGGGCCTCTGAGTCAATTCTTTCTGGCATTCCAGTGATCCTTTATCCATTACTTTTATTGAAAGAAAAACACACACATTGGTTCCCCTTAACTCTGTTAAGTATACATTACTGCATAAGTTTGTTTCTGGATTTGATTATGTTAAAGATTTTTCCATCAACGTTTTGGATCACATTCCGTGATCCATCATCAGAATGACAGGGAGCAAAAGGAGAAAACATTTCCAATATCATTAAGTATACATTTCCAATATCACCACATCCCAAGCGCTTAAGAAGTCTGAAATGACTTGAACCAATTCACCATCTCTAGCTTTAATAGACTGAATAGCTTCCCACCGTGGATCATTAGCTTTGTGTGGTTTGTTAAGGAGAGTGCTAAAACTACTACAGATACTCTCAGTATCATCACTCATACTGCTGCTGGCCAAGCTCATACTACTTTTCCCACTTTCACTGCACTCAATTCTCTCATTCTTTAAACAGTCAGCAGATTTATACTCAAAAGCTGCCTTATTGATAGCAATTCTGGTTACAGATGGGAATTTGTGTTTTTATTTCATCTTCTAATGTTAAATCCCAAGATCTCCATATGACATTTTCAACTTTATTATTGGGAGCAATGAAATGGACTCATATAATTCTTGGTTGAATACAAGAGGTAAAATAGAACTGAGCAGCTAAAAACTTCAAATTACCTTCTGTAGGAAAGAAGCAGTGAAAACGGCATTATATTTAGAAATGATTTCAATATATGTGCCATAACCAATCACCAGCGGAAGATAAATCAAGCTCCCATAGCGTAGACAAACGCAACAGTCATAGGGATTGCAATGAATTTGGGTAATGGTTTTGAGATGCATGCAATTTGTCAAATTATCTATATTTAATTGTTTTCATTTGAACAATTTTATTTTTTATTTTTTTTTGTAAATAAGAGGCCAAGGCAAAAAAATATTTATAAATCAAGATTAATACATCTGGTATCATATAATTTGCAGTTTATATGAATCTTTCAAATGCTGCACTTAAAAACAGTTTCTGAACATTCTTTCCATATAGCCCTAAATCTAGCCCTAAATCTATCTTCAACAAGAAGATATTAAACAGTCTATAAAAGAACAACAAAAACATAAACCCTCAACCATTTACTTCTTCCTCAGACGTTGAGCGACGAGCATCTCAAGGGGATTTAACTATGTTACCGGATTTCCTCCTACAGGCTCCGGGTTCAATTCGGGTTCGGTTCGGGTTCAGAATTCAGGTCCAGTCAACCCAAATTCGTTGTGGGTCTGCAAATCCACCTGTGGGTTCGACCAGGGTTCAGACCCCTGACTATGGGTCCGAACAAGGTTCAAAAATTTCGAACCTGAGCAAAATTTCGTGCCTAGGCACATTTTTTAACACTTTTTTTTTTTTTAAATATTTTTTTTACTTTTTTTTACTTTTAAATAGTTTTTTATTCCTTCTAACCCTAATACTTGCCTCTAAAACATGAAATAGGTAAAGTGATACTCATTTACCAATTTGTGAATGAGAAAAAAGGATTTTTTGCCTCCATTGCTGAACTTTCTCTTTTGCTTGCACAAGCTGGAATAGACTTGAAGGTTGATCGTAGATTGTTCAAAGTTGATTGTTGTGCTATTCCTAAGCACTTGCAAGTGTCTATTTGTTGCTAAGAAAATCGTAGAGCAATATTTCTTCAAAAGAGGTAGGTTTTTTGAAGTTTTTTGATTTTTTTTTTACATTTTTTTCACAAGTGAACTTCAACTCTTTTGTTTTGTTTTTTAGTTATTGTTTTGTTTTACTTTTCATTCTTCTAAATGTCTATAACACATGTTCAATTTTTTCATTTTTTTGAAATTAAATAAGTCTTTTAGTTTCAAATTCAATGAATCAATACCAAAATTTCAATATGTTGTGCCTTAGGTATTCACTATTCCGTATTACAATGGCAATCGGTACCTCCTTAGGCTCAATCCAATCCCATTTCAAAACAAACCCAGCCTCTCCCCTTTGAAAATATGTAGAAATGGTTCAACAACTTCCAGGTGGTGGATGATATGTTTGGATTTGTAGTCATTGTCATGTTCAATACTCGAGCTCATACAATCGAGTAAAAGGGCACTTGTGCGGGATCCCTGAAACATGCATCAAAAATTGTCCAGGTGAAAACAACGATGGCATTCCAAAAAATATAGTGTTGAAATATATTGCTGAGTAAGAAAAGGCAGACCAAAAAACAACCAGTGGTAAAACAAGCCATCCTTTGAAGAAAGGATCTCGATCCATGAAACCCCCTACACCACCTTCTTATTTTCCACCTACAGAAAGCCATCCATTTATGGACATCCCTCAAGAGCAAACCATGCCCTCTTCAAATAAAAGATCTAAGGGACCGTTGGAAGCTTCATTTCAGAATGAGGCAAGAGAGATTGCTGATCAAGACATAGCAAGATGTGTCTATGCCAATGGATTGGCATTCAATGTTGTTCGTTCACCATATTGGCAAAAAATGGTGAAATCTATTAATGAGGCTCCAAAGGGGTATAAGGGCCTAGGTTTTCAGAAGGTGTGTTGCACCTTATTGGAGAAAGAGGTGAAACATGTAGCAAACTCTTTGAAGCCCATAAGGGATTCGTGGATCGAAACAGGGGTGACCATAGTTTCTGATGGATGGAAATATGCAAGAAATTGCCCATTGATCAATCTTATTGTTGTGTCCCCTAAAGGGGCAATGTTTTTGAGAGCAATGGATTGTGAAGGACAAGTGAAAGATGGTCCATTTATTGTTGACATCCTTTTCCAAGCTATTGAAGAAGTGGGCCATCAAAATGTTGTGTAAGTTGTAACCGACAATGGCAAAAATTGTAGGGTTGTTGGGTTATTGGTTGAGGAGAAGTATCCACACATTTTTTTGACACCTTGTGTTGTTCACTCCCTCAATCTAATGCTACAAAAAATTGGATCCAAAATTGAGTGGATCAAACAGGTGTATGCCGAGGGTGAAGACATCCAAATGTTTGTCACCAGCCACCATATGACACAAGGAATATTTAGACAATTCTCAAAATTGGAGTTGTTGAAGGTAAGTTAATTCTCAATATTTTTAAATTTTAAAATTTTATTTTAATTTTAATTTTAAAATTTTGATTTTATAAATTTAAATTATATTTTAATTTTAATTTTGATTTTCAAACAGGTTGTTGAGACCTGTTTTTCCTCCAACACAATTGTGTTGAGATGACTTATAAAGGTTCGTGAGGCACTATGTGCCATGGTAATCAGCCCTAATTGGGTTGTATGGAGGCAATCTAGCAATGAAAGGGCAAATAGGATCAAGCAAAGGGTCCTAGATGATGGTTGGTGGGATCGTGTTGAGTATCTCGTCAGTTTCACCGAGCCCATACTGAGCATGATCCGTTACACTGACTTGGATAGACCTTGTTTGGGCAAAGTATATGATGGTATCGACTCAATGATTGAGAAGATGAGATCCATCATCAATGCAAAAGAGGAAGATCCTGAAGAAAAATTCTTCAAAGAGCTACAGGAAATCATGGTTGATAGATGGAACAAAATGACCACTCCCTTGCATCTTCTCACTTTTGCATTGAGTCCCAAATATTATAGTCTCGAGATACTTTCTGCTTCATCAAGAGTTGCTCCATATAGGGATGGTGAAGTGGCTCAAGGGTACAAGGAAGCAATTCGTAGAATCTTCACTGATCATGACCAACGTGATCGAGTGAGGGATAAGTTCATGGCTTTTGTATGCTCTGGTAGTGTTGATCAAAATATGGATGCTCTTCGAGACAAGTGCAAGGTGGATGCTCATAGTTGGTGGTACTTCCATGGGAAAGAATGCATGCACCTCCAACCTATTGCAATAAAAGTTTTATCCCAAGTAAGTTTTATATTTGTAATTTTAATTTTAATTAATAATTTTGTTTAGTTAAATTTTGTAACTCTTAACTATTTATTAATTTAATTTGGTTTAAATAGGTTGCTAGTTCATCCTCTTCTGAGAGGAATTAGAGCACATACTCCTTCATCCACTCAATAAAACACAATAGGCTACATTCAAAAAAGGCTAAGGACTTGGTGTATGTGTATTCAAACTTGCGCCTCCTTAGACACAAACATAGTTCCTACAAAGAAGGAGACACAAGGAGGTGGGATATTTGTTAGGGTTAGAGATGGCAGATCTAACAATTAAATGCAGATTTTATATAAAAACAGAGAAACTAAAACATTCACAGAATAAATCATAACACAGAATTTAACGTGGTTCACCCAATTCTGGGCTACATCCACCAAACCGCAGCCATCCAATACTTTTATTATCCAGTGAAAAACCTATTACAATCTTGCGAATAATCGCGTTTTTCATCATACTGAAATACCCATCCGAACCCCTTTTTACCAAGCTTAGAAGCTTCCAGATTTTAGGGTTCTACAAAATCGGATTTTTCCTTTTCATTGATTTTTCCCTTTTTGGTGATCACGCCAAAAGTAGGAAGAATTATGGGTCGCCACTAACCCCTGTGGTCCTGCCTCGACCCTACAGGATGGGGCCAGGGTGTACAGTATACCATGGGCTATACAGTATAGCATGATCAGTCGCCACATACCAACAATATTGAGCCAGAGCAACTTGACTTGGATGCTTCCACAATTCACTTAGCTGCATTTGATATTGATAATGACTATCAGCCTGAAGCAGCTACTGAGCATGAGAGCAGTAGTGTTAGTGCTAGTGGCAGTGCTTGTGCGAGTGCCACTAATGCTATTTGTGGTTCTACACAAAATGTAGCATCTAATGATGTTGATGATGCTGCTTTTTTTTATGACCCATATGATTCAGATTGATCAATGATCAATAATTATTAATGGCTGATTGTAAACACTTGACATTTTTATGTTTGAAGTTTGAACTTTAATTTATAATTCTATATCATGACCTTTGACTTTTGAGTATAAAGTGGTGGTGTATTTTTGCTATGTTATTTGACTATTAATATGGTGGTGTATTATGAACTTAATTACTGCTGCAAATATGTATATATTTTTTATTTTTATATGTTTTTGTATTACCGAACCCAACCCCAAAAATATATTTTCTGAACCAATGAACTGGGTTCTCGAACCTGAACCCGAACCCAAAACCGAACCGATAACTTAGGAATTTAAGAATAACCACATTTTCCATCATTTTCTAACCACCAATTTTCTTTGAAGCCTTCCACTGCTAACTTAGATAACTCATCAGCCTCCTTGTTTGCCTCCTTATAGATTTGGTTGATGGTGTAGCACTCAAAATAATATAAGATTGTCATTATTTTGTCTAGAAGAGCTTTTAATCTCCAGTTTGGAGTCGTTGTTGATCTTATTGCATTGACCATTATGGCTGAGTCTCCTTCAATCTCAAGTTTCATAACTTTCCTCTTTTTACATTCAATTAGTCTGAGATATAATGCATTGAATTCTGCAATATTATTAGTATCTTTTGGAAGAGGAACTGCTATCTTACCAATAGTGAACCCCTTGTGATCTCTGATTATGCAATATGCTCCCAAAGGGCCAAAATTTCCTTTGGAAGCCCCATCAAAATTTAATTTCAGCCAACCTTCGTATGGTGGAAACCAAACTGCATGTTTTCTCTTAATAGAGGAATCATCATAATTTCCTGAAAAGGGGGAATTTTGAGACCTGACCAGTTGAATCTTATTCTGCCATCCCATTCTGTAAAATTACCCTTAGTGTTAAGTTTCAAGGCCAACTTACTATTTATGTTCTCCAATATGGAGCTTTCTACCAAATTAAGCATTGATTCTATAGAACGAGCTTTATTACCAAAAGTTCTTTTGTTTCTTTCTGTCCAAATTTCCCATACCAAGACTGAAGGGCTAATTTCCCAAAGACAACTCAGAAGACCATCCTTTTTTCTAATTGGCCAACCCTGAAATAGAGATATAATGTCATTTGGGAGTGTTGTAATCCAACCCAGCTTTGTGCAAAGCCATCTCCAACATTTTGCTGAGAAAAGACAGGTTAAAAGAAGATGATCAGTGTTTTCCTCTTGCGCTTTGCATAATGTGCATCTTGAAGGGCCTTCAAATTCCATTTTCCTAAACCTTTCAGCTGTTAAGATTTTCTTTCTTGTCGCTAACCAGCAAAATATTCCTGCTTTTGGTATAATTTTGTTGCTCCAAAAAAGCTTAGAAGATATCCCCATATCCCTATTCTCATCTTGACTTGCTAATAATTTATATCTTTCTTTAGCATTATGCTGACCAAGTTTGGAGGCTGCCCACATTAATACATCTTTTCCTCTTCTAAAAGCTAGTTGTCTATTCTTAATAGCTTCCTTTAAGAGCCTCATTGAGGAATAGGAAGGCCATCCAAGCTTTTTTATTGTTAGCCTAGGGTCGGGTCACGATAAGGGAAGTTAGCATAATCTCTGACTTTGTCTCCCCAACTTTGTTTAAGAAAGGTCTTAGTATTTTCTAATGATATAATGTTGTCTAAACTTGGATAACCCCCCCAAGAATCTTCCCAGAAAAGGCAAGACTGACCATCATGGACGTCCCAAGATAAGTAATCAACAACTAATGCCTTACACTTGAGGATAAAATTTCAAATTCTTGAACCTTTCAGTGGATTGCTAATTCTAATGATATCGCTTGAAACTAATCCATTGGAATACTTGGCTTGCATAAGTTTAACCCATCTCAATTGTGGGTCTTTTATCATCCTCCATACAAGTTTGGCTCCCAGGGCCTGATTTTGCTTGTCTTGGCTTCTAAGGCCAATGCCTCCTAGAGATTTTGGCTTACATATTTTATCCCAGGCTATAAGAGCAATTTTGTTTTTTTCCCCTATGCTCTGCCAAAAGAAGTTTCTCATTTTCTAAACTAAGAAAGCATTCATTCCTGCTGACAAGGCTAAGTATGATAGAAGATAAATAGGTAACGTTGATATCACTGCTTGGAGCATAACCAATCTATCTGCCCATGACAGCCATTTCCCTTTCCATGAGTTTAGACTTTTCCCTATTTTAGATTTCAATGGATCCCATAGCTTAGAGTTCCTTAGTCCTTTATCTAATGGAATGCCAGGATAGAGGAAAAGAAGAGAACCTTTCCTAAATTTCAATATATTCAAAATTTGGATCTCTTTTGAAGGGGGCGTTGAGAAAAAGAAAACTTTTGACTTGTTTTTAATTGCCTGACGTAATGCTTTCTCATAAATGGAAAGGAAGAAAACTTCATTTGAACAATTGATACAATAATTTAGTGATTAAGTTAGGCTAATTAAGTAGGACGTGATAGAAACTTCATGTCCCAAATCAATAGTAACTTCTTCAATGACATCTTGTATATAGTTTTCATTCTTTGATTTCACATTATGATTAATTAAGACTTTGAAATAAGATATATTTTCAATCAAAGCATTTAAACCATTTGATTACCCATTTTCATTATCCATGTCCATCTCTATATCTATCAAAGTTGCAACTTCATCTCTCAAAGCAACACAAATTTCTTGTGAATAGTTTCCATCCTTTGATTTTGCATCATGATTAAGTGAGGTTTTGGAAGAAGATATGTTACATTTGATTATCTATTTTCTTGATCCATTTCCATCTCAAATACATACACCTTACTATATTTTTCATGTAAAATATGTTCCTATCTTATTTCAATATAATTCCATGTAGTTCCATTGACTATGATATCAATGTGAAATGGTATAATTGTTGGGATCATCAAGCTAGAAAAATTCTCTATAGTCAAAATGCGATTTTTAAGAAATTCAAGTAATTTGTGATAGTTGAGTGGTCAAAGAAGGATGTGAAGTCAATTGTGTAGCTATAACCAAAGACCGAGAAGACCACTAAATAATAAACCAAAGGTTCAAGTTGGACTAGATAAGAAGGATAGTGTGGAGTTTAAAGAGATTAAAAGAAGTAGAACCTCCACCTTGGATGAAAGTTTAGAATTGTGCCCCTTGGAATGGCCAACAAAAATCTAGTTTTTTAACTTAAAGCATTAAAAGTGACATATGTTTTGAATTTTAAAAATGGTATAAACTAATGAAATGTATAATTTTTTGAGTATTTTATGGTTGTAATTTAAAATATATATATATTTGGTTACAAGTTTTCAATTGTATTTGCATAAAATAATGTAATTGTAGAAAAAAACTTTAGAAAATAAGGTCTATGAGTTTCCATATTTACTATAGTAAAAAAAAAATCTCAAATTTTCTCACTTAACTTAAATAACTAGTGTGCATGGGAAAAAATATTTTAGACATATTTTTTTATGAATTTTTAAAGTCAAGTTTATTGAAAATGTAATAGTTTTAGCAATTCTCCATTTGGATCTAAACTATTTATCATAAACAAAAATAAATCATGTCATTATTAGAGATTTTTCTTCCCTAAAGCACCATATTTTTTATTTTTAAAATAAATTTAATTATATTTTTGTGAATTTTCAATCAATCTTGAATTTTTAAAAATTAATATTAAATTAATTAAAATATAGAACATAACATATTTTATGATTCTAAGCTCCAATCCATAACAAATGGTAGTCTTAAATTTTGTGGAAAATATATCTAGTTTGAGAAATCTAGACTAGAAGTTAGGGTTTTACTAAATTCACAAAAAAAGTGGGGGGAGGGGGAGCAAAATTACCATGCAAGGTACTAGCTCAACGATATCTAGTGAGACTAGCTCAATCATACTTGTTTCATCCAAAATTGGTTGGGCCAAAACCTTAGTCTTATTCAAATCAAGTTCCACCTGAAATGGTTTTTCTATATAATTTTTTATTTTAAAAAACCCAAAAATAAAAATTCAAGCTTTGAGTTAAATAATTTTGCCTATAGTAATAGTTTTTTATGAAATATTTCATGAAGGCACTTTCACTATGAAAAAATACACTTTTCTAAGTATGAATTTTATTAAATTCTATTTTATTTGTATAAAATATAATATTTATTTTTAATAATTTATGTCATTTTTAATAAAATATTTCAACTAAGATGTGGTCATTGATTTTTTTTTCTAAATTTCTCTCTTCTAGCCCTCTCTATAGTGCACCAAACATGACATTCATCATGGTAATCATCTTGTATCCTAGGAAGTGGTGCCCTCAAGGTGCATTTGAGGGATATAGAGGTCATATCAATAAAGAGATTAAAAAAAATCTTGTCATTATTTTTGTTTGGCATTCTTCTATCTTCTTCTAGACTTTACTCCAATGACCTCTCTAGCCTCTTTCTTCTTTTGGCGATCTATCATTTTTTGCTAAACTAGATTCCTTATAAAGAGTCTAGTGATGTGAGTAGGAATTAAACTCCAATACCTAGGGATTAAACAGACCCGAGATTTTCAATACCATGTCTCTTAATACCACTCTACTTTATTGGGTGGTTTGGCATAAAAATTGAAGATACAGGCATATCAAATAGTGGGGTGATATGATGGAGTAATAAGGAACTCTTCTAAGAGATAAAGACAAAAAAAAATATTATTTTATATATATTTTTTTATGGTTATAGATTTCAACAATTAGAGGATTTAATATGTACATGTTGAGTAACTTATGATTTAGCATTTAGAGTTATTAAATTTGAATATATTTTGAGTTATAATTTAGATTTTGAAGTTTGTCAATCTAGTGGGGTATTTATGTAGGGTTAGTCTAATAGGGTAGGATTGTATACATAAATTTACTTTATATTGAAGCTTTTTGTAGGATCGCATATTTATCATAGTTTATTTAAGTTTTTTATGTTGAAGTTGTATTCCCTCTTGGATAATATGGAATATCTTTTTCTAAGAAGAATATCTCTCTCAACTTGCATGGTCTAAAATACTACTTGTAGTGTGTCTCTCTTAATCCATAATCTCACATTATTTGGTTGCGATACATTTCACCCTAACAATATTATCTTTATCTTTATTGTTACTTTATACATTCAAAAGTTTTGTTGTTAGGGATTAAAATTATAATTAAAGATCAGGAAGTCAATAAGGCAGTGTTGTTCAAATAGTTACATACTTGTTTGTGCTTGTTTTATTTATATTTAAATATTAGAGCTGGTTTTGAGTTAGATTTAGGTGTGGGTAGTCTTTGGTTGATAGGTTTTGAAATAATAAGAGGATATAAAATATAAAGTTAAAAAATTAGTATATAGGATACTTGGTGAAAATAAGGAGGTATTTTAATTATAGTAATGCATGCAATGGGCTATATGATCAAAAACATAAATGTGAGGGGTGGTTCAATGAAATTAGGGGTGTTTATTAGCACTCTATAAACACACACACTATACCATTTGTTATTAACTTTAAACCCCCACAGGGATTATGATTTATATGGTAACTTAGGTTTGAAACCTAAGTTTCAAGGAGTTTTGACTTAGTTATGAAGTATGTTATAACGTTTACTTTTGCTATGATATAGAAGGTTTATTTGAGATTTTTGTATCAAGTTTAAGTCTTATATCCAAGAGATAAATCTATGACCTAACTTACAATGTGAAATTTAAGGCTATTAAGGTTTGGATTTTAGGTTGTGGGTATCTAAGTTTTGCTTAGATAACATGAGATTTTCTCTAGTATTCAAGTGTTAATGGGCAATGTGTAAATAATATGGTTTATTATTTTAATATGTACAAATCTAAATTATATGCATGGGTATATGTATTTACAAGTTAATTTGCAACACAACTTGTGATGGAAAATAAAATGAATATATCAAAGCTATGTATCAAAATAAATCTAACCTTATTGGCTACATATGGTTAACTTAAGAATAAGGTGAAAAACAAGTTAAAATTATTGAGGAACAACTTCAAGAAAAAAATGTGCATGAAGAAGAAATTGATAATATATTTTTTTGTAATATGTAATTTAATTGAGATGGATGATGATACTCTTTTTAGCAAGATTATACCTAAATATATGTTGTTTTACAATATATTAAATTTGTACTAAAAAAAATGGGATGATTTTTTAAAATAAAATAGCTAATTGGAGAAGCATAATTATGTACAAATTGAAGAAGATGACCCCAATTTTGGAGTTGATAATAAGGGGAAAATATTTAATAGATAGCAATTTAAAAATTATAAGTGTTGGACTTTATTTAAATCGGGTTGAACTAAATATTTAATCAGTGTGTATAAGACACTAATGACTACAATATCAAGTAAATATTATTGAATAGAAGACAAGTGAATGTGATTGTAAAAATACTATGTGGATATAGAGAAATAACTCAAAGATATATTGTGAAGATAAACAAACTAGATGAAATAATAAAAAATAATTAAATAAGTATTTATAAACTTTCTCAAAAAGTTATAAATATGGATGATTTGAAGAATCAAGTAATTGCATATTGGATTGGATGCTCTCATGTTTCCTCTAATAGGAGGGACTCTATACAAATAACAGGTGAAAATAATTCTACGTTTCTTCATCCAAGATATTTTATAGATACAACAAAGAGTGAATTATTTAAAAGAGAATTTGTCTATGTAGAAATATTTAACTTGTTAACTCAACAACAAAATGCTAGATACAATATAAAGTTTTTGTGAATTTTTTTAGAGTTGACCTAAAAAAAGAGATTATGATAGAGCAAGATTTTATGTCAAGTGTGCACTTCACCATCATGAACTTGCAAGTAACACCATATGAAGTGCAAATATTTTTTGTTGAGTGGTGCAAGAGTCACTTTGGAGTCTATGAAGAAAAGAGTGGATCAATATGCACCAAAATATATTTTGGGAATTTAAAAATATTGAACAAGTTGAGCTCTAATTAAATGATAAATCTTATAAGTTTACACATATATCTATGAAAGTGTATATCATGTACATTTAAGGATGTTTGACAGCTAAAAATTTTAAATTTTATGTTTATAGATATTGATCACTCTAGATACTTATATAATTACCAAATGATTATTGGTATTAGAAGACTTTATCAAGTGATGATCATAGGTCATAGTAAGCCACTTTTTATTCAATTAGGGAAAAATAATATTTCACTTGTATTGAGGACGATTTGATACTCTATAATATAAAAATATTATTGATGAATATGTTTCACCATGGGAAATGAAGTAGTAATTTCAATGTTTCTTTATGAAGATATTAACAAATGTCAATGATCCTCTTGATTTAGTTGACTATGAATATGAATGTGAATCTAATCTAGTTGTTGTAGGTAAATTAAATGTATTAATTATGAATATATAGTGTTTAGTAGGAAAAATAATCATAGTTCACAATCAAAATATAATTTTCAACTTAAATTCGTTGCCCAAAACTACTGATATTATTTCTAAAGTCCTACTATTCTCTATAGATTTATCTGAAGACATGTTTGTGCCCACTCTCCTAGAGTGATCAATAATCATAAGATTCTATGGTTGAAGATTTAATGGAAAGCAATTTAAAGATTGGATTTCTCAATCTTGGTTGTCTTGTTCAAATCCGTGTTTTCTTTTGAAGGGCTTCTTTTATGTTGAGTTTGAAAGTGAAAATGGTTCAAATTTGATGCTCTAGCATATCCCATGGTCAATGCAAAACTCAACTATGTACATTAAGAAGTGGATTCCCAAATTTGATTCGTTGGATTGCTTCCCTCTAATTGAGCCAATTTGGATCCAACTTTACAATCTATTGTATGAATATTGGATTATGGCATGACTCAAAAATATAGGAAATATCTTAGGTGTCACCTTAAATATTGATGAGGATATATTGAAAGGAAATTCCTTACTTTATGCCAAAATTTGTGTAACATTCATCCATGTGATACCAAAAGAGATCACCATAAACACTTTGGCTAGTGAGTGTTGTCGACCAATAGATATTGAGATTTAAATAAAACCTTCTCGTAGAAGATGAAATAATTGTGAAGTACAATACCAAAAAAAAAGCCCCCAAAAGTTACAAAATGATGGGTTGAAAAAGGAAGGAAGATAAATTTGAGAAAAGCACAAACTTGCCATCTGCTCCCAACCCTAATCCAAGCATTATTGGTTCCTTTTCTATGCAAATCATCACTTATATGTAGCCCAATGAAGTCCCCCTCATTTGGATGAGGTGTGGAAAGTCGATGGTGATTAGTGGACCAAAGTAGAGGATTTTAATTTTGATGGTATTGGCATTGTAGATACTCATTGCATCACTCAAACTACATCAAAGATCCTAAATTACAATTTAGGCATGGAAAAGAAAAGGAGAAGGAAGAAGGACAAAAAAAGAAGGGAGGAAATCATGCTAGAGAAAGGTCAATTGAATATGTCAACCCATACATGTTGAGATCTAAGGAAGGGAATATCTCCCTTAAAGAATAATGAAGATTTTCAAATGGAATGTTAGAGGATTAAATTCCCCTAACAAGTAGTGCATGACCAAGCATCAAATCGATTTAATGTTGTTCGCTATTATCTTTGTGCAAGAAATAAATTTGAATACTCTTGAAGTCAAATCCTTCATAAATTATTATTGTGGATGGTTTGGCCTTTGAATGGAAGTACATGGATCTACTAATGGGCTCAATATCTTATGAAATCCCAATAGAGTGTCAATGGCTCCTCTTCTTTCAAATCCATGTCGGATGCTCTATGAGCTAAATAGCTCTATTTGTGATATTTTATTTTTACTACTCAATGTTTATGGCCATGTCAAAATAGAAGAAAAAGAAAAAAAATGGTGTGAGTTACATAATAGAATATCATAGCATAATGTTTAAACAAATTTATTTTGGGTGGTTACTTTAATGCAATCTTGAATTTGAATAAAAAAATTGAGGGCATTACTCATGAGTCCCAAATAGTGAAGCTTTTTTTAGTATTTCTAGATGTATTGGATGTGATCCCCACAAATGGATAGCTCATATGCGCCAATAGAAGGAAAGGATTCTCAAACATCTTAGAAAGGTTGGATAGGTTTTTATTCTTTCCCCATTGGTTGAAAATGACAAAGGTTCATGAATAAAAAAAAACCATTTTAGGCTCTAATCATTTCCCTATGGAATTACATATTGGGGAAGACAGATTGATGATAAGATGTTACTCCAAATTTGAAAGAATGTGGTTCAAATGGGATGAATTAGTGGATCTGTTATTTTCCTAGTGGATATCTAGTTTATAAAATAAAAAGGGGACTAGAATGTTTAGATTTATGAACAAAGAAAATTATATAAAAGTGAAGTTAAAATAATGGAATAAAACTTCCTTCAAAATTATCTTTTAGGGGGGGGGGGATGGCGTTTGCGTGCTCTGCAAGCCGAGCTAGGGCGATCGTGCCCTAGCTCGTTCTCTGTGTGTTGCTCGCTTCTGCGTTGTGGGGGGGGGGGTTTTTGAAGCTATCGGGGCTGTGGTGGTGGGGTTTTTTTCTTTTCTGGAGGCCTTCTTGCTACTGTTTGGGTGGCTTGTGGGTGGAAGGGTTTTGATCCTGCCCTTGGGGTCTTTTCTTTTTTCCATTTCTTGCTAAAGTGTCCTGGGGGTTTGCATGCCTGCTGGGGATCTTGTTTTTTGCTATGCCGGGTGGGGAAACATCTGGGGTTAGCCCCAAATTGGATTTCCGTTCAGCATTTGGTTCGAAGCCTTCGGCGCATGGAGTGAATGTTTTTGATAATACGCTGTTTTCTTCAGAGATGGAGATGAATGATCTAGGATCGGTTAATGGTTCCCGAATTACGAAGATTAATGGGTGTTTGGAAAGATGCAAAGAGCGACCGAAGCTGATTATCCCGATGGAAATGCTTGCAGATGATATTGAATACTATTCAAGGCACTCTTTTTATTGCAAGTTCATGGGTTTGAGAGTCTCGCTGCATTTTTTGGAATCCTGGGCTCAACGGACTTGGATGCCGGAGGGGGAGATGGAGATTAGGCTCCTTGCGAACAACTTTTTTATGGTCTCTTTTGATTGCATGGCAGATCGGAATAAGGTCTTCGAGGGTGGCCCCTATTTTTATAACCAGGTGGGTTTGTTTATCAAGCCATGGCATGCTGGCTTCAACCCGACTGAGGCAATACCGAGTCGGATTCCAGTTTGGGTTCGGTTGCCGTGGTTTCCAGTTGAGTGTTGGCGGGATGACGTGTTGCATTTGGTGGCTTCAATGCTCGGTAAACCTATTGGGTCTTCACAACAGACGCAGTACAAAAAGGTAATGACTTTTGCTCGTATCTGTGTAGAAATTGATTTAAGCAAGCCACTACCAGATTCTGTTGAAGTGAGTGCTGGATCATATACTTGGGTTCAACAGCTAGATTACGAAACCCTACCTTTTCGGTGTCGTCTTTGTCATGAATATGGTCACTTGCAGCGTAGGTGCCCTAGGGCTAAGCCTGTGGGGCCCCAACCTTCTCAGCCTTCTCGTAATCCTCCTAGGACTGATAATGGTAAGGAGCCTATTCCGGGTGATGGTAATGGAGATGATGGTTATGTCCCTGTTAAGGCTCGCAATAGGAATCGGGGCCAGAAGCGGACCTTGAGGGAGAGGCAGGATGATGAAACTTTTAATAGGTTTGAGGTGCTGGATGATCTCAGCCAGGAGGAAGTGAATCCGGGGTTGCTGAACTTGGATCAGGGAACTTTGGGTACAGGACAGGATGGGCCACCATTGGAGGCCATGCAGGATGTGCAGGAGATTGGGGTTGGGCAGATGGATACAGATCAACAATTGATTGTCCAGACTGAACAAGAATCTTCTATTGGAGCTTCGAAGAGTGGTGGAGGTGGCTCCCCATTGCCCCTGAAAGGTGGCAAGGATGTGGGGAAGAGCTCTTTGGCCTCCTCTCGTTTAGGTATTCAGCAAAATGAACTGAAGAAAGGGGTTGGTGACAGGACTTCCAAGCTGGGAAGGAAAAAGGATATGGAGAAGATTAAATTAACTGGGGAAACTTTGGTGGAGTCAGGGTCAGTCAAGACTCTTGATTCACATTTTTCATGCCCCCAGAAATGATTGTTCTCTCATGGAATGTAAGGGGCTTGAACAGTGGCCCTCGACAAAAAGTTGTTCGTGATTTGGTTAGGAATCATTCTCCGGATGTTCTTTTTCTTCAGGAGACTAAATTATCTGTAGATAATATGTTGGCCATGGCTCCTAAGCTGTGGAAATATGGTGAATGCCAGTGTGTGGGGGCTCTTGGTGCTTCTGGAGGGGTGGCTTGCTTTTGGAACCCTCGGAAGATTTTCCCCCTATGGTGGATGTCCTCTAGATCCTCTATATCCCTTGTCGCCTCTTGGTATGAGACTGGTGAGTGTATTCTCCTCTCTAATGTGTATGCTCCTGTTGAGTTTCTGGGTAAACAACTTCTATGGTCCCATCTTCGTTTTGTTCGTAGCTTAGCTCCTTACCATCCGTGGGTTATGGCTGGCGATTTTAATGCTATTGTGGAATTGTCTGAGAAAAGAGGTGGAATTCCTAGGTTGGAGCCTTCTGCTCTGTTATTCAGAGATAGCATTTCTGAATTAAATCTTATTGATGTTCTACCTAGTAATGGTCGCTTCACTTGGAATAATAGGAGAATTGGTGAGAGTTGTGTTGCTGAGAGGCTAGATCGTTTCTTGGTTTCCTGTTATTGGGTTGGAAACTTATGGTCCACTCGATCTGAAATTCTTGATTGGAGAGGTTCTGATCATTGGCCTATTAAGCTTAGTATTATCTCTGCACGGGGGCCTCGGTCTCCCTCATTCAAGTTCCAGCTTATGTGGTTACGGGATCCCACTCTTCATGATTATGTGGCTGAGTGGTGGCGGATTGGTAGACCAACTTTTGGTACGGCAATGTACACATTCTCCAAGCTTCTTCAGTTTGTCAAATATCAGCTTAAAAGGTGGAATCGGCGATGTTTTGGTAATATCTTTCATGCTAAGGTTGCCGCACAGGAGGAGTTGAATAATATTACGCGGTTGATTCATGAGAATGGGGCCTCTGAGGATCTTCTAAGGGAGGAGGCTAAGACTTTGAAAGTGGTTGAGGAATTTGAATTGCGGGAAGAAATCTATTGGAAGCAAAAGGCCCGGGTTGAATGGTTACAGGAAGGTGATAAAAACACCGCCTTCTTCTTCAATTCTGTGAAGGATAGGAGGCATGGTAATTCCATTCCTTTTCTGGTGAATGATAGGGGTGAACGTCTTGCCTCGTTTCAAGAAATCTCTGCTGAGGCATCTCAGTATTTTGCTACTTTATTTAGGGAGGATTCACAAGGGGGCTCTGTTGAGGAAGCACAGGTTCTTTCTTGTATTCCTCAGTTGGTCTCTAGGGAGGCGAATGAGTATTTGATGAAAGATATCTCTCTTGATGAGCTGGAGGGGATTGTGTTTCAGATGAAGAAGGGTAAAGCTCCTGGTCCCGATGGTTTCCCGATTGAATTTTTTCAGGAATTCTGGGATATCATAAAGTTGGATCTTCTGGCTGTTGTCCTTGAGTCCCAAAGGAATAAACAGATGCTTCGTGCTCTGAACTCCACCTTCCTTGCTCTCATACCCAAGTGTGAAGGGGCTGATAGGTTATCTCAGTTCCGGCCTATCTCTCTTTGCAATGTGGCTTATAAAATCATCTCAAAGTTATTGGCTGAGAGACTGAAGAAGTGGCTTAAAGTGTTGATTTCGGAGGAACAGAGTGGATTTGTGGCAGGTCGGCAGATTCTTGATGGGGTTGTCATTGCTACGGAGACCATCCACTCCATGGACAACTCCCATGAGAAGGCTATGTTCATTAAGCTGGATATGGCTAAGGCTTATGACAGGGTTAGATGGTCTTTTTTGCAGAAGATCCTTGTTGCTTTTGGTTTTGGTGAGGAGTGGATCCAATGGGTCATGAGCTGTGTCACATCTGTTTCCTTCTCAGTTTTGATAAATGGAGATCATTCTGAACTTTTTGGTGCCTCTAGGGGTTTGCGCCAAGGGGATCCTCTTTCTCCGTATCTTTTTCTGCTTCTTGTGGAAGGCCTTGGTCATTTGTTGAAAAGAAGGGTGGAGCTTGGCATCATTCAAGGTTGGCGATGGGGTGGAGACTTGCCTCCGCAATCTCATTTGCAGTTTGTTGATGATACTGCCCTGATGGGGATGGCTACTGTTAGGGAAGCTACTAACTTGAGGCAGGTGTTGGACATATATCTTGTTGCTTCAGGACAATTGATTAATGAGGAGAAGTCTTCCATATTCTTCTTCAACACGCCGAGCCCCATACAGAGAAGAATTGCTAATATCTTAAGGTTTCAGATAGGGGTTCTCCCTTTGACTTATCTGGGTTTCCCAATTTCTGTTCGCCATCTTCCCAAGGGTTCTTGGCAGAATATTATTGATAAGCTCCGTGCAAAAGTTAATCATTGGACCCACAGATGGTTGTCTTTTGCGGGGCGGGTTCAGCTTCTCAAGTCGGTGGTGCAGGCTCTCCCTACCTACAGATGTATGCTTCAGGTGGCTCCGATGGGTTTTCTGAGGGAGTTGGATTCTCTTGAAAGGCAGTTCTTATGGGCGGGAAGTTTGGCTTCTTCCAAGTGGAGCCTGGTTAGGTGGGATGTTGTGTGCAGCCCAAAGCAATTTGGTGGTCTTGGTCTTCGACAGTCTGCGTTATCTGGAGTGGCTGTGGCTGCTAAGCTATTTTGGAGATGGTGTGTGGAACAGGATCAGCCGTGGGCCAGGATATTATCTCATAAGTATTTCCCGGGGATTCCACGGCAGGATCTTCCTCGTTACCCTCTTGAGGGGAAAGGTTCAGTGATTTGGAATACTCTTCAGAAGGGTGCAAAGCTTATTAAGGAAGGTTTATTTTGGATCTGTAGACGAGGAACTGAGGCTCTCTTCTGGTCGGATTCTTGGGATGGATTCCCTCCACTTACTTCTCAGTTTCCCAATCTACTTCCTTTGTGCCAAAGATTTCTCGAGGCTGGCTGGGCTAGGGTGAGTGACTTCAAGTCTGTTGCTTCTTTTGGTCAGTTGGAGGTAGCTCATTGGAAGGATCCCGCAGAGTGGCCAGATTTGGGACTTGCGGAAGAAAGTGCTGAGGTTCACAAGATTCTTCATAGTAGGAGTTGTAGTTCTCTTCTGGAAGAAGATATTCTTGCTTGGACCCATAATCCTAAGGGGGTTTACTCTGTTGCTTCTGGTTATCAGGTGTTATTGGCTCAGAAGCTAACTGGGGCAGAGGTTCATTGGTGGAAAAGGGTGTGGAATAAACTCTCGTGGCCTAAATGCAACTGCTTTGTTTGGACTTTGGCTTGGAATAGGTGCTTGACCTGGGATAACATTCGTAAACGGGGATTTCAAGGACCTTCAATTTGTGTTTTGTGTGGGGGAGCGGAAGAGGATTCTTCACATTTGTTCTTTCGGTGCCCCTTTGTTGTGCAACTTTGGCATTGGTGGTGGGAGGTGTGGAAGCTTCCCTGTATTCATGCGTGCTCTTTGGTTGAATTCTGGGATAGTATGGGAAGACCTCCTTCTATGGCTTCCTTTTTGCAGGAAGTTTGGTTTGTGGGCCCTACCTTTCTGCTTTGGCAGATTTGGTTGGAGCGGAACCGCAGAATTTTTCGTGATCAGAAGTTGGTGGGTCGGCAAGTTTGGATGCGTATGCTTGGAATGGTGCAGGAGTCTGTTTTAGCTAAATGTGATGTGGTTTTCCCCTTGGAGAGAGGTGATGCTGAGTTGGTGGCCAGACTAGGTCTTCAAGAAATTCATTCATCTTTTGTCAGTTCTAGGAACTGTAGGCATGGGAAAAAGAGGGTCCAACGGGTTGGAAGGTGGTTACCTCCTCCCAATGGATTTTTAAAGATCAATACTGATGGTTCTTCTAGGGGAAATCCTGGGCCTGCTGGAATTGGTGGGGTTGGCAGGGACTCAGCTGGTTCGGTGATTTTTCTATTCTCTATACATGAGGGGGTGAAGACTGTTAACTTCATGGAGGGTCTAGCAATTCTTCATGCTATGGAGAGGGCCCTTGCTTTGGGATGGAGAAAGGTTATATGTGAAGCTGATTCACAGATTTTGATTAATCTCTTGAATGAGCGAAAGATATCTGATATAAATTGGCAGTTGGCTTCGGTGGTTCAACGGATTCTTCAAGTTAGTTCTCGGATGGAGGAGGCATCCTTTGTTCACATCCCAAGGGAGTGGAATCGCGCTGCTGACTGCTTGGCCAAATGGGCCTCTGAGCAAGATAGTGGTTGGAAGGTTGAGGATTGGGATCAAGTTAACCCTGAGCTGCATCTGGATTTAGACCGGTTCTTGGAAGAGGATAGGAGGATACATGGGGATAGTTGATTTTGTTTTATGTTGTGGGGTTTTCACCTTGTTTTCTGGGACTGGGTCCCGTGGTTATTATTGTAATGCTCTTTTCTGATTTCTAATAAAGTTTTTACCCCTTTGTTTTAAAAAAAATAAAAATAAAAAATAAAAAATTATCTTTTAGGAAAAGTCATGAATCAAACAAGATTAGTAGAATTGTATGGAAAGCTAGATGCAGAAGCAACTCTCCTAACGTCAAAACCTCAGGGAAGAATGCATAGATACCTTTTAAATTTTACAATTACAGTCCAAATAAGATGCATGAGATAACATAAACAAAGTATTTGACAAACACATATGAACACCAGTTTTATGTAGGAAAACCCTTACAGGAGAAAAACCCACCACACCAAGAGAAGTCACTTTGTATTACAGTAATAAAGATTACATATAGATATCTAACTTATCTTTCTGATGTCATTTTACAGTAGCATTCACCATGAACAACCTTGTTACAGAACATTCACGTTACAGTCTTCACATAATAGAATTCAGCCACTGATCATACAACCACACACCAATCCATTGATCCATCAAATTGGACATCATCTGCTACTCCAGACTATATTCCTGTCATTCTTGTTTGTCGAGCTTCCTCTCAGAACTGCCACAACGAACTGTCTTCCAACAGTTCCCATTCAGCTCCTCTGATTGGCCATTGATTCACCACGTAGAATGGTCTTCTATAGGTCAAAGCGATCAACCTATGTTGGCATGTCGGTGAGACACAAGAAGTGTCTCCCCGATGCCCAAAGGCTTCACCATCGATGTCACCAAGAGTCGTCCTTATCACCAAGATGTTACATCGAGTCCAAAGAGCTATCGCTAAGACTTCGCCATGTTGCCAAGACCTCATAGCAAGCCTTTATGTTATATCGAGACGTTCAACAGTCGGAAAGACTTATTGCTTTCAGTGAGACATCATACCAAAGCTCCAAAGTCACATAGACATGAGTTTTCACATCGGCAAGACAAATGTCTTTTGCCAAGACATCACACCAAGCCATCGCATGTTACTTCGAGTATATACTGTTGGTGAGACAAACCAACTGTCGCTAGGAGATCATAGCGAAACCTCCATGTTACCCTGAAGACACCAAGCAAATGCTATCGATGAGACATTCCTATCGGTAAGACTTCTTACCGAACACCCAAGACTCTCCTCGAAGACTTCAACAAAAAATGCTATCGGCGAGACAATAGCTATCGCTGGGACCTCACATCAAAGTAAGCCTTTTAGACAAGGATCTCCCCGATATACGATATGAATGGCCTATCGGCCAGAGATCTCCACTCAGCATAGGGTTACAATGACAGTCACAAGTCACAGTGATAAGCTTCTTTGACATGACTTAAACATTGTCTTGGCGACCTGTACAAACCACAAGATCCAAAGCTGCTAGTCGGCTAGACTCAAAGCATGTCACACCAACTTGCCTCTCTTAAAGGTTTTAGCCTGTGAGATTGAGGCATATGTTTCCAAAAATCTCCCACTTGACGAAGATCACATAGGTACCTTAGGAGCACAACAAAACTACTGAAAAATCATGGGCACTAAGGCCCATTGAACTAACACACCACCTGAACTTGTCTATGCTCACTAGCTTCGTCAATGCATTTACAACATTCTCCAGAGTATCAAATTTTTCCAAACTGACCTTTCCATCCTCCACCATATCTCGTACAAAGTGGTACTATACATCTATATGTTTTGTCCTTGCATGGAAAGTAGGATTCTTTGCCAGACAAATTGCACTCTGACTGTCACAAAAAATAGTTATTTGCCTTGCATCAAAACCAATGTTAGAACACAAACGTTTTAACCAAACTGCTTCTTTACAAGCATGTGTAGCTGCCATGTATTCAACCTTTGTAGTGTACAAAGTGACTACAGCCTGTCACTTACTCATCCGACTCACTGCACCACCATTAAACATGAAAGTATATCCACTGGTGGACCTCCTTCTGTCAATGTCCCCTGCCTAATCAGAATCCACATAGCCTCAAATATTGAGAGTCCTCTATGATTCAACCAAGTTCCCATGGTAACACAAAGCAAACTCTAAAGTGCCCTTCAAATATCTGAAAACTCTCTTTACAGCATCCCAATGTGTCCTTCCAGGATTAGCCATAAACCGACTAAGAACTCCCATTGCTTGGGCAATGTCTAGCCTTGTACAAACCATTGCATACATAAGACTACCAACCACACTAACATAGGGTACACTAGTCATGTCCTCCATCTTAGTAGGAGATTTTGGACAGTCTTCAACAGATAGCTCTGTTCCCTGCAAGACTGGAACAACTAGTTGCTTGCAATTATTCATGCAAAATCTCTCTAGAACAATCTTGATATACTTACTCTAACTAAGCCAAAGTTTTATACTATTCTTGTCCCTAGTTATCTCCATCCCCAGAATATACCTTGCTACACCAAGATCTTTCATTTTGAACTTAGCAGGCAACTAAGACTTAAGATCAAAAATCATCAACTTACTATTGTCTATGAACAACATATCATCAACATAGAGAGCAATAATAATAACGTGATCACTTTCAGCTTTGTAATAGACACAATGATTATATTTTGATCTTACAAATCCCAAAGATAATACAAAAGTATCAAATTTTTGGTACCACATTCTAGGTGATTGTTTTAACCCATACAAAGACTTCTTTAACTTGCAAACCAGTTTCTCTTTACCTTTCTCCACAAAGTGCTCAGGCTGGGACATGTAAATCTCTTCTTCAAGATCGCCATGAAGAAATGTTGTCTTCACATCCATCTATTTGACCTCTAAGTCATACGCTGCTGCAAGTGACAAAAGAAATCTGATAGATGTTAGCTTAGCTACAAGAGAAAAAAATTCCCCATAATCAATTCCCTCTACCTGGGAATAACCCTTCGCAACCAACCTTGCCTTATATTTTTCCACACTACCATCCAGACCAATCTTCTTTTTAAATACCCATTTGCAGCCAATAGTTTTTCTGCCTTTAGGCAAGGGCACCAAACTCCAAGTTTCATTCTTTTCTAATGATGGCATTTCTTCATTCATGGCTTCCAACCAAGTGTCTAAATCAGACATTTTCAATGCCTCTTTCATAATCCTAGGCTCATCAGTGCTAGAAATTAAAGCATAGGCACAAATAGAATCTATCAAAGAAAACCCATACCTATCAGGTTGCTTTCTTTCACGAGTCGACCTCCTCACTTGCTGAGGCTGAGGTTCTTCTTCTTCTTCAGAACTTTCAGAACTGCTTGAGCTCTCCTCAGTTTCAAGTACATTGTGAATTTTCAATTCCTATTTATCTGGTGTCGGAGGAATTTCAACTACATCCTTATTATTTTTTGACTTTGTCTCTAACTACAGATCCAAGGTAGAAGGCTTCAACTCACGAAAGATTACACTTCTGTTGTATACAACCTTCTCTGTATCAGGACTCCAAAGCCTGTATCCTTTTATGCCAGCACTATAGCCAATAAAAATACATTTGACAGCCTTGTTCTCCAATTTAGATCTTTTCTCATATGACACATGAGCATATGCTTCACATCTAAAAACACAAATATGTCTTAAAGAGGGCTTCTTACCAGACCACACTTCCAAAGGTGTTTTCTCAACAAGAGCATAATTTGGAGAACGATTAATCAAGTAACATGTAGTAGCAACAACCTCAGCCTAGAACTTCTCCTCCAAACCAGCACTACTCAGCATACTTCGTGCTCTCTCCATCACTATCCTATTGAACCTTTCTGCAACTCCATTTTGCTGTGGAGTATAAGGTGTAGTCATATGTCTTTTAATCCCATGGTCTTTACAATACCTCTCGAAATCATTAGAACAAAATTCACCACCATTATCAGTCCTTAAGCATTTAATTTTTCTTCTAGTCTGATTTTCTACAAGGTTCTTAAATTCATTAAACCAACTGAACACTTTTGATTTACTTTTCAAAAAATAAACAAATGTTCTTCTCGAATAATCATCAATGAACGATACATAGTACCTTGACTTAGACAAAGAAGAAACATTCACTAGACCAAATACATCAGAATGAATATAATCTAGAAAACTAGAAGATTTATGAGGACTGGAATAAAATGAAACACGGTGTTGTTTTCCATTTATACAGTGTTCACAGAATTCAAAATCAAGGTTACAATTTTCAAGCCCCTCAACAAGGTTTTTGTTCTTCAAGGTTTTTAAACCTTTCTCTCCAGTGTGGCCTAGCCTATGATGCTAGAGCATAGTCTTTTCTGCTAGAAGTTTAACTTCCATAGAGTTTATACAATTAGGAACATTTCCCTCTTTTCCTCCATGAGTAGCCCTTTGTGACTTTACAGAGACACTATTGCATTGAACAACATGTGCATCCAACTTGTACAAGGTACCAATACAAGCACCCCTTGCTAGCACCATTGAGCCTATAGTCATCTTGCAGCCATTTCCAGAGAATGTGACTTGCACTCCAATATCATTCAACTTACTAACAGAAAGTAAGTTTCGAGCCAAACTTGGTATATGCATTACATCATTAATTCCCTTCACTCTTCCATTAGGGAATTGAATTCTGACTCTTCTACGGCCAACAATTTCCAAAGTTGAATCGCTTGCCAAGTACACCTTTCCACCATCATATTCTTTGTACTTCGTAAACTAGTCTCTATGAGATGTCATGTGGAAAGATGCTCCAGAATCAATCAATCAGACATCATCTAATGCCTACGTAGCCAAGGCTGCAATGAAGGCGTTTGCATCACTATGAGAAGAATCATTGTCAGAAGAATACTTCTTCTTCTTCTTCTTCTCCTCTTTACAATCCTTTCAGACATGACCAGGTTTCCCACAGTTCCAGCACTTCACCTTGGACTTCTTGCCAGGAGACTTTGATCTCCCCTATGATTTTGATTTAGATTTCTTATCCTTCTTGTCTTTCTCTTTCGACCTTCCTCTAACAGCAAGGGCCTCCTTCACCATCTCAGAAGATTTCCTTCTCATTTCTTCTGATAACAAAGAAGCAACAACATCTTCCATCTTGAAACTGGATGTTGTACTCCCAATAGCCATCACAAGGTGATCCCATGAATCTGGTAAAGAACACAATATTAGCATACAATGATCGTCTTCATCAATATTCACACCAACAGATGTTAACTATGCAATCAACATGTTGAATGCATTCAAATGATCAGCTATAGAACCTCATTCCTGCATTCTCAAAGTGTACAACTTCTTCCTCGGGAACAATTTATTCACCAAGGACTTCCCCTGATAAATAGACGCTAGTCTCTTCCACAAGGAAGATGTAGTCTTCTCTTCATGCACATTGAGAAGAACAGAGTCTGCCAAACAGAGCCTTATCAGCCCCTTAGACTTTCTATCTGCAAGGTCCCAATCTTCTTGCTTCATGCCTATAGGCTTCACTCTAGACACATCAATCCAAAGATCACGATCAACCAATAGATCTTCCATCTTAAGTTTCCACAACTCAAAATTGCTGCCATTAAACTTCTCTATTTCAATCTTTCTTGACATGCTTGCCATCTCATTCTGTAATTAGAAATTGAAAAAATTCTACAAGACTCCACTGAACATAAATTGACACAAAAAACTTAATGTACCCACAAGGATAACACAACTGGCCAATATATGATACCACTTGTAAGGAAAGCTAGATGCGGAAGCAACTCTCTTAATGTCAAAACCTTAGGGAAGAATGCAGAGATACCTTTTAAATTTTACAATTACAGTCCAAATAAGATGCACATGAAAGAGATAACAAAAACAGAGTATTTGACAAACACATATGTACACCAAATTTACTTGGGAAAACCCTTATGGGAGAAAAACCCACCACACCAAGAGAAGTCACTTTGTATTACAATAATAAAGATTACATACAGATATCTGACTTATCTTTCTGATGTCAGTTTACAGCAACATTCACCATGAACAACCTTGTTACAGAACATTCACGTTACAGTATTCACATAATAGAATTCAGCCACTGATCATACAACCACACACCAATCTATTGATCCATCGAACTAGACATCATTTGCTACTCTAGACTATATTCATGTCATTCCTGTCTATTGAGCTTCCTCTCAAAACTACCACAACAAATTGTCTTCCAACGGTTCCCATTCGGCTCCTCTGATTGGCCATTGATTCACCACGTAGGATGGTCTTCTCTCAGTCAAAGTAATCAACCTGTGTTGGCATGTCAGTGAGACACAAGAAGTGTCTCCCCGATGCCCAAAGGATTCACCATCGATGTCACCAAGAGTCATCCTTATCGCCAAGATGTTACATCGAGTCCAGAGAGCTATAGCTAAGACTTCGCCATGTCGCCAAGACCTCATAGCGAGTCTTTATGTTATACCAAGACGTTCAACAGTCAACAAGACTTATCACTTTCAGTGAGACATCATACCGAATCTCCAAAGTCACATAGACATGAGTGTTCACATCGGCAAGACAAACATCTTTCGCCAAGACATCACACCGAGCCATCGCATGTTACTCTAAGTATCTACTATCGGTGAGACAAACCAACTGTCGCTAGGAAATCATAGCGAAACCTCCATGTTACCCCGAAGACACCAAGCAAATGCTATTGGCGAGACATTCCTATCGGTAAGACTTCTTACCGAACACCCAAGACTCTCCCCGAAGACTTCAACAGAAAACGTTGTCGGCAAGACAATAGCTAT
>VDFB02000013.1:202717915-202792442 GCA_007258455.2 Sequoia sempervirens | reverse complement strand
TCAATTTTGAGTCTCAAGTCAAAATTGGGAATTATACATCTTGTAACTCAGCCACATACCCCAAATTTCATCATTATACAAAGTGTTATCACAATTCCAAACTCTAAGGCCATATAAATTTGAACATCAAACCACTTGGCCCTTGGACTAAAGCTTGAAAATGTAAAATGAAGCAAAATATATAAATTTTTCCAAAACCTTGAATCTCTAAAATGTCAAACTTAGAGATTCTTTAGTCATCCACCAAATTTTAACTTTGAGACCCTTTTTCTTTTTCTTTTTATTTTTCTTTTTCTTTTTCTTTTTCTATTGAGTCTTATACCTGTTGATGCCAAAATTTGACAAGGTAACAGTGTCTTATGGGAAAATCAGTTTATGGGGGACCTTTTGCGCTAAACTGAGTGACCTCTAGATTTTTAGAGAAGCCGACTTCTTCTTCAATGGGGGTTTGAAAGGGAAAAGGAAACATATATAATAAAATAAAGTCTAACCTAAGACGATGCACCAAGACTTAATGATAGACATGATAAATCATGGATCTAAGGGCGTGAATGGTGTTGTAGTGTTCAAGATCATTAGAAACTTAAGATTACAATATAGACAATCCATTCATCGACATAAAATAATATTGCATACATTCCTACTGCCAAGAAGAGTCATTAGACATGGTATAGGTCAAAAAACTTGCATTCAACATATATAAAAGTTTTTAAATGAAATGTCCAAACAATAAAAGCACAGTTTACAGTTTGATCAAATAGCATGAAAAAACAGAAAGGCCGAACAATTGGCACAGTCATAGTTTTTGCAATAAAAATAAAACAATAAAGGTCTGGCATCTTTATACTAAAACCAACATTTTTCTTCAAATTTTGAACCCTTTTCTCACAACAGAGAAAAGTATATAAAGCAGGGAAAAACCCCCACCGCTTCGGAGAGCAGTAACAGAAAAGATTTCGCAATCCCTAGGCAATGATGCAAGAATCAGAATATTCTCAAAGCCGTTGCAACATAATCGATCTAGAACCAAGCATGCGGTCACTCCAGGCACAGGTACATCCTCTGCAAATGATGGCAGTGGTCTCAACAAGGCCCGATCAGACAAGTCTCAACCCTCCTATGTGAATGATTATGACATGCAGTGGCCAATAGCATCATTCGGTTCATCTAGTCTATCGCCCGAATATGAGATCCGTTGGCTAGGCATGTGGCAGCCTTTTGCTGCCCGTATGAACCCTTTTCTTTTGCCGCTGAGGACTTGTGTTAACGCTACACGTGTTGAATGGGCCGAGTACTTCATCAACAATGGAGGGAACAATTACCAGCCGGATGCAAAAGAGACGTGTGGTAGCGTTTCACTGCCCACAGTTGCTACTTCATCTCTATGTCGAAGGATTTGCGGATAGCAGACACGTAGCAAGTGTACACCGCAGATAGCAACTGTGGGCCCGCTAAAACCTTTAGGGAAAAAGGGCTTTGTGGTACCCAAGCGGAGCCTGATGAGATAGTAAGAAAGCATGATCAAAACTATCCCATAGCCACAACACGTGGAAGCATAGCAGAGTTTCCTGGAATGCGAAGGAATGTAGAAAATCGAGGTTGTGAGGAGTAGACACATGGCACAGTAGAGCAGAACCTAGATAAAAGGCCAAACTAACTTTGCGATGCGTGGAATGACGTACATAGGAAAAAAACACCCGAAGGGAGCTAGTTAAATATTTATTAATAGCTTTTGGTGACTATCAGGGGCGTTTCAACTAAGGAACGAAGAACCCAAAATTTATCTAGCTTTCAGACCAGAGTGCCATTTCATTTAGACAATGGAGTTAGATATTGGAAAGAGCCTCCTACAGAGGCGACCATTCTTATTCAGATGGCTTCACCATGTTGTGCAAATTCTCCTGCGCTCCACTTAGATCAATAGTTTCTTTGTGAGGCAGCGCACTAGGTAAACCGACCTCTACTTCACAACGAAATAGTAGCTGTGCAAGTGGATGAATCACTCCCTTAATGTCGGTTGCCGTGGGAGGATGATCAAAATCCTTGAAAGCCTCCAGATCATTTTCTTGCTCTTTTATCTTTTTCGCAATCTACTTGGCCGTGGCAATAGAGCCATCCTCAAGGAACGGGAACAACAAACCCATCCTACTTAACTCAGAGAAACTCCCCCGTATGTTGTTCAATGTCTTGCTTAGAATAGCCGCGGTTGCTTTAGTGCGCTGGAAGGAAGAGTGGCAATAGATGAACTTATTTTCCGTTTGAGTAACAACATCCCGATCTTCAATACCCTCTCTGAAAAGGTTTTCATCAGAGACCGAGTATAGCTCGGTGAGCATATCTTTTGCTTCAGGAACCTTCTCCAAGATGAACCATGGGAACTGCTTAATCGTATCATGAGCCTCCAGGCTTAGCTTTGATGCCTTGGCGATGAATCATAGGGTAGGTTGTAGTGTTAGGCAAAAGGCTTTAATTTTTTCCCAGTGAGAGATGTACAACTGCTTAACCAGCGGAATGATGTCTGGCTATGTAAGGGGAGATAGGAGAGATATTTTAAGAGAAGCAATCTCTGCGTCTCTTGAAATAATGGCCTCAACCAATTCTGCCATTTTATTTTTCTCGGATGCTAGCTATTTCGTAAAGCTGCTCATTTCTTTATTCCAATTCTCCTCAGATTGAGAGTGATTTGCTAAGTGTGTGTCTAGAGAAGACTTTATCTCTTGGAGTTCTTCTATTTGAGCCTTTAGGCCCTTAAATTCAACTTTTTTTTATATTTTCTGCTCATATTGAGCCTGTTGGTGCTCCAAAGCTTCTTTCCTCTGTGCCATTCCTTGACTATACTCAAGGCGAAGTCGCTCTAGCTCTTCATTCTTCAGTCACAGATTATGTTCCGCCTCCTAATTCTTAGATTGTAGCTCTTTTATCATGGCAGGGTCAGTAGCCCAAGTCTTCATAGATTCACCCTGAAGTCTGTTCCTCTCATCTTCTGCTGCCAGCGCCATTTCTGTCATAAGGGCCACATCCGCCTCCAGGGATTTCTCTTTTTTATCCAGAAAACTAACCCTTTCTCTCGCTGCTTTAAGCTGCTCATCCTTCTTTTTCAGCTGGCGGCCAATTTTAAGGAAGTCAGAAGTGACTACCCTTTGTGTTTCCTCCATGACTTCAATTCCTGTCGGGCCTCATCATAAAGAGTCTGTATTTTTGGCTCAGTAGAAGCGCTGTCATCTTTTTCCCTGTGCTTTCACATTCTACTTGCATGTGCCTCCTTTCTGCAATCAATCTGTGCCATTAAAAGTGGAAGGCTGAGGGTCAGTACTCATGGCAGGGATTGCCATTGAGGCAGGGGCAGATACCAAAGAATGAGAAGCAAGGGAAGAAGGAGTGAATTTTACTTGTTGATTGGTCAATTGTGGCTCCAAAATCTTCAACGATTTCTCCTCATCCTCAGGCTCCTGGTTAGCTGCACACACTTTTTCTTCTGGCGGGTTCTTGTGAACCCTCTCTGATAATACTCTCTGTGCATTGTCGTTTCGCAGGTGGGGTCTCTTGAGCTTCGAAAGCTATTGATGTTTGCTGTAGTGATAACCTGGCTATCTTAGTGGCCCAAGTGAGTGTATGTGAGGCCCTTGATATATTAAAATGCACATTCATGGCCACATAGGTGGGCTTCCCGAGGCCTTTTTCCTTTGGCGCAGAGGAGGCAGATGTCACCGCTTCCTCTTCCTGCTCTTCAAAGTCGCCCCCCAGGTCTTCGCTCTTATTAATACTAGAGCTCGGGCTGGGGTGGCCCTCATTCCACCATTTTTTAAATTCCTTGTCATCCTTCAGACTGTCGTAAGGGGCATCTAATTGCCTTGTTTCTTGGCGATACTTCCAGAAAGCCTCTATTTTTTTAGCAGCCCACTCTTCATCCTTCTTCAACTTATTATACGTGGCGCACTCCATGTGGACATTATCTTGGGCCATCGCCACAACAAAGTAGACCTTGTGCCATGGCCCTTTAGTATCTTGAATAGGAATACGTGCCAATTCAACAAATTTTTTATCTTTGTTTGCCCGCGGGTTACGCTGCTTCTCCCAGTAAGGTCGAGGAACATGTGTAGCTTTCATATACGGCTCTAGCAAGTCATTGAAAGGGTTGTATTCCCACTTATCATTTACCAACACTAACCCTAAATAAGCCAGTTTATCTTCCAATAATTGGTCTGATTGTTTCTTAATCAAAGTTATCGACTTGAAATTCTTTGGACAAGAGAAGAATCCCTTAATCTTGACACTTTTGCTACTATAGAAGGTAAAATCAATTATACACACCTGCCGATACATTTCCAGTGTGAAAACCCTATCTGTGACACAGGTTGGGAGAAGGAAAGGTTGACTAGTGAAGCCCTACATCCGAAGAATCGTGAAATCTGTTCCTAAGAACTAGTCACAAGCGAGAGTGAAACTCTACATATATCTAGTCTGCTCCTTGTCGAGCCAAATTATGTCACCTTTTTTTATTAAATCATGCAAGACCGGAGTTATGAAATAGTCTGAAAATGCATAATAATCATATGATATGGAAATAAAAGGCATCCACATGGACACTGACGTCCTCTTACCTTGTTCATCAAAAAATGATAATTCAAAATATCGGGTGAAGAAATCAGGGTTTTGATGCAGAAACATGTGAACCAGGAAAGAAAGAAACCTAAACTTTCCCTCTATCGGGTAATTCTTAATTTGTCGTATCATTTCATCTACCATGAACTCAAAAAAGTCATACCAGAAGGTATTATGATGCTTGTTGAATTGGAATGCTGGTCCCAATTGAAAAATTTCCACCATCTCATTGGAGTCTTGGCCGCACACAAAAGCTAGCATGGACATGGCATCCTACAAATCCTTGTGTAACACACCGCATGGCAATGAAATACTTGGCACCTTAGCGGCTGGGATGCCTTTCCTACTAGTCTCCTCTGACAAGAACTCTGAGTTCTTTTTCATCGCCCTCCATGTTTTCTCTCCTTTGCCAGGGTAAAAGGACTCAATGTTCTCTCTTTTTTTACTTGGGTCCGGGATGCATAGCATATGCTAGATGGCTTGTGGGCTGATGTGAACCCTTAAGTTTTGACCTTCGATGTAGTGGGTATCAAGTTATAACACTGGATGACAGCGTCAACTATCTCTAGGAAGTAGTGCACTAGTAGGACCATGTATTGTGGAAGACCACTGTACCAAATTTTCATTGTTGTAGATTTGTCCACCTTCGGTGCTGTCAACCTTGCGCAGGCTGCTTCTCTTAAGGACTTAGGGTTTTTTGCGAGTTGTGGATCATAGATATTATCCCATTTCTCGTTAACCCTTTTCTTGTTTCTGCAATCCTTGGGCCTTTTCAGCTTTTCTGTATACGCCCTCTTTGACTTGCTTGGTATACCAGGCGTAGCATATGCCAAATCCTCATAGAAATATACACCCTCTGACGACCGTATGGCTGTAAATAGCTCCTGGCTAATTTTCTCTTGCATTGGCTGAGATGAACTCTGACATTTCTCTTTGGATGAAGACCTCTGCAAGTTCTAGACTCTGTAATTTTCCTCAGCTTTGGATACGCTAAAAAAAAACAACTCTACACCTCTAGTTTTGGCGTTTGTGAAAAGACTTTGAATTATTAAGCTTTTTAATGCAATATTTGTTTATCTTTCCTCAAGGTGGTAGACAAAAGCATGCTTTTTGTATTTAATTCGGCATGTACTATTAATTTTGCAATTCGTGCAAAATAAACTACTTGCCCTTTTGAGGCAGCAGGAGTTCATTATTGCGTTCGAAAACTGTGTGATATGTTGTGATTCCTTTGGAACTTGAGATGGCAATTTGCTTTCTAACCTTGCATTAGTATGCGCTGGTAATTAATATCCTGGCCAGAATGATTACGCTAAAGCAAACGATTACAACCTGAAAAGATATGAATATTGCCTTGGGCTCTGGGAAACGCCTATGAGATGACACAAAAGCCTATGGCCGTGCGATTTACTGTCGACGAGCGCCACCTTTTTAAAGCTAATTAATAAGCTCCTATTAATCTAGCATGCATTGAGTCGTACCTCCGCAGATGCAACTGGCCCAAAAATGTGAGCAAACACAGGCACACCTTTCAAGTTGGAAACTAGCCATCATCTCAAAACAGATTAGCATGCGTCTTGTCATTTTTTCTATAAATAGGCCAGTAAGTAGTGAGGAAATCATACTTAGCATCTGAGCAGTGATAGGTTGTTAGTAGAGTTTTAAGCAAGTTTTCTCATAGGTTAGGTGATAGGTAAATTTCAGTATTGGCTAAAAAGCATAGGCATAGTGTCATAATCATGGATACTCCTGTTCGTCTAACCTCTTATAAGTCACAGACAACATTTCTAGGGGAGGTTTCTACTAGGCGGCTGAAAAGAATGACCAAGAATAAGCATTCGTTGGTCTTGATAGCCATAAAATGGGTTATGGGTAAAGACTGCATAGAATATGAGGACAAGTATTGAGTGAATACTGATATATGTTCCCACTTCATGGCATTGATGTTAGACATTAGCATTCTCAGGCCCCTCATCCTGAAGCTGGTCAAGGAAATGTTTCCTAGAAAGTACCTTAATGGCCTTGGTGAAGTTGTTGTTACGCTGCAAATGGGGTAGGTCTATCATCAGCCAGCGACCTCCGTCGCTATATTGAGGAAGAAGCGGTAGTCGTTTGGCTGCTGTTTCTCAGTGGATTTTTCTTTCAGACACGCGATGAGCATCAACAAAGGGCTACCCAGGCACTGCACTTCCTATTCCATAGTTACAACGTGATACCATTCTACGACATAGATTAGTATACTGACTTCAGGAACCTAGTATTTCCCCCGCCAATGGCGGTTGTGCTGAATGATGTTGCTTCTACTGCCAAAGAACCTGCTGACGAGGAAGAGGTAGACATTGCCATTGATGCGTCAATTGCTGCCTCTCGTGCCCTTAGATGAAAAACACTCTCTGCTCCCAAAAAAATGCCTCCCCGTTTTCTTTATTTCCTGCTGTTGCCTAGACCACCTGCCCTATAGTGTGTATATAAGCCTAAAAAAGGCTATCATTTTGCATATGTAAAAGAATAGCTTGAATACTTGTATATTTTTTGGATTATGGCTTCCCCAGCTATTTTGCAATGTAAAAAACCAAAGAATATATATAAATAGATATATATCTTTATAAAGAAAATCCATGCTCTTTCTTTCATTCTGCATTTTAGTTTTATGGGCTCTTTATAACATATGTGTTATTCCTTTTGCACATGGGTGTGTTTCATGTAAAGAAATCCTGCTATTCCATCCTCCGTAATAATGGGTTAATTCTGCAGAGACACAAACCAATTTTGAAAAAGACCGGCCAAGGAAAGAGAAATAAAATAAAGCACTATTCACATATGTACAAAAAATAGAACTCAACACCTAATGGAACAGCTTAAGATGAATCCCATTAACCGGGATTCCTAAGGGTTCCTGTTCCATATTTTCTAACTTGCGTTATGCTCCTTACACAAAATGATTTTAAAGGGACCCTCCCATAGGCTATCAAATTTACCATGCTGACCTATCTTAGTAGCCCTTTTATCATACTTTAGTACTAAGTCTCTGCACTTTAGGCCTTGGTCGGAAGCCTTCTTGTCAAACCATCGCTTGACCACTCGTTGATGGTTTGTCATGGCTATTAGGGAATTCTCCCATTTTTCTCAGACTTAACACCTGGCGTTTCCACTCCATGGCTTATATTTTGTTCTATCTCGAGGGATTTCAACAATTGGAGTGTCGAAATCTCTATAGATATAGGTAACATCACCTCTTTCCTGTATACCAACTCATAAGGAAAAGTCTTAAGGACTTGCTTAGGAGTTATCCGGTTTTCCCAGAGCGCTGCTCAGAGGTTTTTATGACATTCCTTTTGGGGCTCCGAACCAATCCTTTTAAGGAGTTGGACTAGGCTCTTGTTTGTTGACTCCACTAGGCTGTTTCCTTGCGGGTAATAATTTGATGATGTCTTGAGGAATATGCCATTAGTTAATGCGAAGTGACAAACCTTGTTCCTAGAAAGCTCGCATTATCATGGGCAATAGTGTTCTGAGGACCGAACCTTGTCACCACCTCGAGAATTCCTACACCCTATTTTTGTTATGCTTAAGTGGAAAACGACTCCCACCCATTCACATAGGAATAACTGTATGGCCGAATCCACTTGCTTTTCTGGCATTTAAGATGGGTTAATCATTCGATGAGGTCTGTGCCCTATCATGAAACGTCACATCCGCCCACTATGGGTTTGAGAGGTATCGTAGTAATTTCTTCTTTGTCAAGAAGAACTGCATTTTTGGTAAGATTTTACCACGAGTGGGGAGTCATTAAAAAGTGTAGCCAATAGAACCAACATGCATGATTTTAATGGTGGTGGTCTTGTATAGAAGTGTCCAACGAATGCTATTATGGAACGCCTCAAGGATCCCTTGCTTGCTCCTCGGCAATGCATCACAGGAGAACACCATTGAAATTCCTTATGAAAAGGACTCCCTCTACTAGCGTATATCCGCAATTTTGCAGCCGGTAATATCTCCTTTTTTGGGATGAGAGACCTGGCGGATACTTTCTGGTTTGCATGAACCTCATTCTATTAGTCAGCCAACAACCCTCTGATTCTGGTTCATTTATCAAGACGAGCTCTGGTTGCTCCTTTGCGGCAAGTATCTCCTCGTTTTGTGCCATGTATTCGCACAGTCCTCTTCCTCTAATAGTTTTAGTAGGTTTGACCTCAATGTCATATTCTAGGATCTTGGTGATCCAATTAGCTCTTTTTTCTATGATCTCCCCTTCCATGATATATTCGCGCACACTGGAATGTGCGACATACATAAACACCTTGTTGCAGGAAATTAGATGGCAGAACTTTTTAAGTCCCTTCACTATTACAAAGGTCTGCCTTTCGACGAAATTATAAT
This sequence comes from Sequoia sempervirens, assembly GCA_007258455.2. Taxonomy (NCBI): domain Eukaryota; kingdom Viridiplantae; phylum Streptophyta; class Pinopsida; order Cupressales; family Cupressaceae; genus Sequoia; species Sequoia sempervirens. The sequence continues at coordinate 202,783,460 of VDFB02000013.1, read as the reverse complement.
TCGCCTCATATTCCTTCAGAGTCCGGGAGTAGAACGCCACTAGATGTTCTCCTTTTCCTTCATCATCCTTTTGGGTTAGGACAATAGCGATACTAGACTTGCTACTGAATGCATACATTATAAAATCCTTAGATTGATCTGGATTAACCAGTACCGGAGCAGTGGAAATAGCTTCCTTGGCTTTTTCAAAGGCTTCCCGAGCTTTGGTCGTCCACTTGAATGCCTGATCCTTCTTAAGCATCAGGGTGATCAGCTTAATTATTCCCGTAAAGTCAGAAATAAACTTCATAACAAAATTTATTTTTCCCAAGAAAGACCTAACACCTTTCTCTTATTCAATCGAAGGGGAGTTCCTCGATGGATTTTAATTGCTCGGTGTGTCACTTGAAATCCTTCCTTAACACAACATGTCCTAACAAATTAGTTTCAGGGTACTCCAAATAATTTATTTCTTCTCGTGATTTAGGGAAACTCAACTTTGGCACTTCTTTTGAAAAACTATTTCTAAGTGATCAAAATGATCATCCTTAGATTTAGAAAATATAGTAAGATCATCCAAGTAAATTAGAATAAAATTATTGATTAGTTTGGTGAGTGCGATGTCCATCACCCACTGGAATGTTTCCCCTGCATTGGATAAACCAAAAGGAATTTTAGCATATGCAAATGTTCCCCACTTTGTGGTGAATGTAGTCTTGTGCTGATCTTCTTCCTTAACTCAGATCTGATTGTAGCTAGAGAAGCCATCTAGTAGAGAAAAATTTCCGATCCTACAACCATTTGTAGGATCGACTCCATTGAAGGCAGTGGATAATGGTATTTCTAGGATGCTCTGTTTAGGTCTCAGAAGTCCACACAAAAATGGATATCTCCATTCTTCTTTCAGACCGAGACCAAATTGGATACCCAAGTACTATGCTTGATTGGGAAGACAATGAGCGACTCAATGAGTTTAGTTAATTTTGCACCATTAGAGCTTCAATTTAGGTTTATCAGCTTCATTTTGTCAACCGTTTTGCAATCAAGTAGCTCTATAGTGTGCCGAATGATAGGGATCATATCCCTCCGTGATCATCATAGACCAAAGCCACTACTCCATACTTTTGTAGAACCGATGAGTTCTTCTTTATCATGGTGCGGGACATTTTCCCGACTAAGATTCTTGCCATCTACGAACCGAAGGCTCACATAATCACTTGTGTCTGCTACGAACTTGTGTTTATCATTTCGAGCATCATCACAATCAATTTTTTTTTTTAGAGTAACCAATCCTTTCAGAAGCTTGTTAGATTTGAGCTGCATAATATGTCCTTCATAAGATTCAACAATCTTTGGTTCAAGCTGATCGACAAATTCTCCTGATTGCTGGATGAACGAGGCGATCTGTTCATCACTTTCAAAATAATTCCAACTCTGATCATTGTTGGGGATCACCGATCTGACTAGCACTTGTATTGAATGGTTGTTATTTATAAGGTCAAAGACAAGATCAAACTGAGCACCAATCATGGCCATGCGATCTGCATCGCTATTTTGTTCCTCGGGGAATAGTCTGGATGTTGAAGGCTTCAAAACCCTCAACTAGGTCCCAGACTTGGTGCCGATAGGATCTCATGCGGACATTATTTTTCATGAAAATTCCTCAGACTTGGTTGAATACTAGTTCAAAATCTCCAAACACCATTAATTGCTTAATGCCTATTCGTTCCGCAAGGCTTAAACCTTGAACTAATCCTTCATATTTAGTGTCATTGTTTGAGCAGGCGAAATGAAAATGAAAATGCGTTAACAATTTTTCATTTTCTGGGGATATTAGATATATCCCTGCTCCAACACCCACTTTGCTTCTTGCTCCATCAAAGTATAGTGTCCAAAGCTCGCTTGCTTGGCTTCCTTCAGAATCTTGGGAAACCTTTGGGAATACTTGGTCTTCATCATAAATTACATAGGTGCCTAATCCTGTACAATGATAATTGCTGAAAGGATAATTGTCCATGTGTTCACTCAAAAAGAGCATCTTCTTTTTCATTCTAGTCTCTGCTCACCTTTTCTTCCTCCAATAATTCAATGCAATACATTTCTTGCTTGGTGATAGAGGTATGCACGACTTCAAAATTGATCAAGGCTTCGTCCGCTACATGTTTACAATGAAAAGACTCTAATTCTATCTTCATTTTTGCGCCATGCTTGGTTTTGAGTATCAAATGTGACCAATCCAAGGACAGATATCCACCCACCTTTGAAGTAAATTCTCAGGATAAACACAGACCAAACATAGGAGGAACATCTATGATCACGGTGTCTTGCAACACCATGATACTAGGGAAAAAATAGAGTTAAAGGAAGTGCTCTGATGACACCTACGGTTTCAACTTTGTTCCCATCAAGCTGCATTACCCCCCTTTTCATAGGTTCATAGTTGAGTCCTAAAGCTTTGGCTATTTGTTTAGGCATAACCATGGTACTTGCACCAGAATCAATCATAGCATTGTGCAATAACTTATTTCCTATAATGAGAGTCAAGAAGAAGGGTTGAGGTTTTAACTTATCCCTAACCTTGGTAGGGGATTCCTTTGTATTGTTTGTAAGGACTTTAGCTGGTGGTATTTGATTAACAACCTCTGCACTGATAAACTATTTTGTTGGCACTATATTGATCTCTTCTTGAAGCGCCTTCTATAATAGCATCTTTTGCTCTGGGATAGCTAGAATGTCCCATAGAGATACATTAGCGGATGACTTCTTCAATTGTTCGACCACATTAAAAGGTGACAAGCTCAAAGGTTTTTGCTACTTGACTCTTGGTGTAATAATTTCCTTCCGTGGTTGGGATGGTAGCAGGGCAGTGGAAATGCCAAGAATCTACTAAAAAAAACTTTTGAGTTGCGGGCTGACTAGATGCGAAATAATTGACTCACTAGTGAATCTCCTCTTTGAGCACGTGTTATAATCAGATTGCACTTATGGTGTTTTGGGTATGAACATGTCATTAGCAAACACCATTTCTTCTTCCTCCATCTAGGAGAAAAGCGTGTGATTAGGAGCAATATCAAATTCTTGTTTTAAAGACATTCCTTGCATTTGTACGGTAAGAACCGCACTCTCCATTTGTGGTGAGACATATATATAACCCCCGTGATCTGTTGTTGCGCCTTGGCTACGTTGCTCTACCACCTTTTGTTGTAGGTTTCCACGCGAATAGTTCTAGGGCATATGCGCATCGCTGCAAGGGAAGCACCATAGATTGATATCATCAATGAGGTTGTTCTACTCTACAATTAATTCCCTATTCGAGCTTAGCGATTCGCTCGTTAGCAGAGTAGGCACCAACACCATTTGGTTTGCGGTCAGAGTTGGTGGATTAATACGAGGCGTGCCCTAGTACTGATTCTATTGATATGAGGACCGCTTGCCTTGATAGTTTTGATATGCAGGCTTTAGAGGTGTTGATTGGTTCTGCTTAAGAGTGGTTATATCATTCACCATGGTTCACAACATCTCTTTGAGGTCGCTCATTTCATCTTTGGAAGAACTTGATGTAGAGGCTACATTTGGTGGTGTTTCTGCATATGTATACATCGATTGGGCAGTTGCAGGTGCGCTAGTTGACACAACTTCTTATGCAAAAATTGATATTTGAGGAAATATTGGCATGATAGGTCGAGGGGGCAACTTTCCGTAATCTATCAAATGATTCTTGGCCTTGACAGTGAAACCATAAGCATTTGGTAGAGTAGCTCCTCCCAAAGACTTGATCATCATGGAAATGCCAGAATTAATGGACTTTAGATAAAATATGAATGCCAACTCGGGAGTCGGGTGTATAGTAACAGGAATCCTCTACCAATTTGTGTGAAATCGGGCATTAAAGTCCGTCAAAGCCTCCTAGGGGGCTCGTTTTATAACAAATAGATGATAATATAGTGAAGAAAGATCTCCGTCATTTGAGAACCTCTAATAGAACGGATCTCTAAGCTCGTCCTAGGTGTGAATAGTATTAGGTGACAATGTTCGGTACCAATCCATCGCCTTGCTTTTAAAAGACGCGGCGAGAAGCCTCAGAGCTACATTTTTTGTTGTAATCCCGTGTACTAGACATACGTCTGCCACATCTTGCAAATGTTCTACTAGTGTTGTTGAGCCATCTCTGGTAAACTTCGGTATAGCTTTCATGGATGAAACTGGGATATCACCCCAGATAGCAGGTGCTACTAGGGTTGCTAGGGGACTTCCGGCGTCCCATGCCACATAATTTCTATTGGCGGTTGGCAACATGGTGAGAGGAACGGATGGCAGGAACAGAACGGTTACCAACTGATTTGCAACTCAGACTATTCCTAGTGGGAGTACTATTAAACTGGGGTTGGCTGCGATATGGGATCTAGTTACAGGCCGATGGCTCATACACCCTTTTAAAACACAATTTCATTTAAGCTCAATCCTATTGGGCGTGCCAGAAAAAAGAACAAACTATTGACACCAAAATTTGACGAGGTAACGGTGTCTTATGGGAAAATCAGTTTATGGGGGACCTTTTGCGCTAAACTGAGTGACCTTTGGATTTTTAGAGAAGCCAACTTCTTCTTCAATGGGGGTTTGAAAATGAAAAGGAAACAAATATAATAAAATATTGTCTAACTTAAGCCGATGCGCCAAGACTTAATGATAGGCACGATAAATCATAGATCTAAGGGCCCGAAAGGTGTTGTAGTGTTCCAAAACATCAGAAACTTAAGATTATAGCATAGACAATCCATTCATTATAAAATAATATTGCATACATTCCTACTACCAAGAAGATTAATTAGACATGGTCTAGGTCAACAAACTTGCATTCAACATATATAAAAGTTCTTAAATAAAATGTCTAGACAATAAAAGCATACCATAGCTCTGACTAAAATAGCATGAAAAAATAGAAAGGTCAAACAATTGGCACAATCTGAGAGTCTTTGCAATAAAATAAAATAGCAATAAAGGCCTGGTGCCTTTTTCCAAAACCAGTGTTTCTTCATATTCTGGACCCTTTTCTCACAACAAAGAAAAGTATATATAGCAGGAAAAACTCCCATCGCTTCAGAGAGCAGCAACATAAAAGATTTTGCAATCCCAGGAAATGATGTAAGAATCGTATTCCCAAAGTAGTTGCACCGTAATCAACTGAACTAAGCATCCTATTACCTAGGTACAAGTATGCCCTCTATAAATGATGGCAGTGGTCCCATTTAAGGTTTGATCATACAAGTGTCACCTCCTATGCTAATGATTAGACATCGTAGGTGGTTAATAGTATTATCTTGCCCATCTAGTCTATCGCCTCAATATGAGATCCAATAAGAATGCGGCGTACCACGCCTGTGATGAACCCTTTCTTTTCATCATTGAGACTTGCTTAATCCTACACAAATCAAATACGAAAGCATCATCAACAACAATGAGGGAACGATTACTAGCTTGGTGCAAAAGAGACGTTGCAGGCCAGTTTTCAAGCAATTGCGGTTGTTACTTCATCTCTATGTCAAGGGTTTTGCGATAGCGACATGTAGTAAGTGTGTTACTATAGATATAATTGTGGGGCTCGCCAAAACCTTTTGGGAAAAAGGGCTTCGTGGCACTTGAGAGGAGTCTGATGAGACAGTAAGAAAGCATGATCAAAAATATCCCACAACTGCAACACGTGGAAGCATAGCAGAGTTTCCTGGAATGCGAAGGAATGCAAAAACTCAGGGTTACGAGGAGTAGACACATGGCGCGAAAGAGTAGAACCTAGATAAAAGGCCGAATTGACTTTGTGATGCGTGAGCCAACGCATAGAGGAAAAAAACACCCAAAGAGAGCTAGTTAAATATTTATTAACAATACCTTCAAAGAAAAATGCTAACCTTTATAAAATTTGTATAGGACAACAAAATCCTAAGTTCTCTACATTTCCAAGGTATTTTGTCTTGTTTTAGGTCTTGAGGTTGACACTTCAGAATCTAAGTGTAGTCTTCGTCTAAATACCCTCTCATTAGCATTAATTAAGTAATATTATTATTATTTAATTAATATGTTTAAATCATCTAAACCCCTAAGGTATTCAGTTAATAATTAAATATCTTACCCCTTTCATCAAATGAATTAAATAAATATGACATTTATTTAATTCATCACATGTCACATCTCTTCCTTACTCTTAATCAACCTCCTAATTCCATCATTAAGAATGTGCACATGCCTAATCCCTGATTAGGATGTCACATCCTCCAATTTTTGCAAGTTGGCCCCTAGTCTCTCTTAGCCACCTAACCCTCCTCTAATCCTTCATTAACTAGCCTAATCAACCTCTCAAGGAATTTTTAATTCCTTTTATCATATTAAATTCCTTTTTCTATTCCCCATGTGATCTTTGATTTGTCACATCAAGTCACATGTGGACTGTTCTCCATGTAATCTTTGACTAGTCACATCAAGTCACACGTGGACAAGTGATTCCTTTTTTGGAACCTTGTCTTGTCCATGAGATTCTTCCAATTCACTTTTTCCCCATGAAAATTTTTGAGGAATACTAAAATTCCTCTCATGTCACTTTCCAACTATTTGTAAACAAGAACTTGCATTTTAAGGAAATCCTCTCATCTCCCAATGTACTTTCAAAGTGCATGTCCTTCCACGTCACATGTCCTTCTTCCACCTCACCTACACCTCATCACATCTTTGGCAATTTCAACTTCCACATGTCAAGATGTGAGGGTTTGTGAGTCCTCAACTCACCATAGCCCTTCATCTTGGCCATGGTGGCTCAATCTTGACCATTGAATTGTCTAACTTCTATAAATACCCCCTCTTTTCTCTAATTTAGGGACCTTATGCATTTGATACCAAACTCTTGTCATTTGAAGCCATACTTAGCCAATTTTCCTTCATCATAGCACTTGAATCCACCATTATCACACTTTCAAGCTCATCTTGCATCTTCATCTCATTTTCCATCCAAAGATCATACACAACATCGAAGATCGAAGGGACAACCAAGGAACAACTTGACAAAGTATAATCATTTCATTCATCTTCTTCGTTCAAATTCAACGTTTTTCCCAATCTTGAGGTGTTAGGTGTTCTTTATTGTTTTTCTTGTATTTTTGTTGTTGCTACACGTTTAGGAACAAGGATTTTCACCTGATCACATTTCTGGCACACCTAGTGGGACCCACAAACGGGTCTCTTGCTTTCATGTTTTCTATTTTTTCACTGTCTGCAAGTTCAGGTTGTAGAGGGGTGGACCCACCCTCGTAAAGAGGCAGACCTACCCAACTAGGGGTAGACTTGCCCATCTAGGGTTGGACTTGCCCAAAATAACATTTTCCAGAAGGTAAAAATTATAGTTTAAGCATTGTTTTCTGTTGTTTTGAGGACTTTTGACTCCCTAACATGTGTTGTTTGTGTTTGTGTAAGGATTTGATTAGCATTTGGTGGAAAATGAAAAAAAAAATTTCTAACAAGTTTCTTGTAGGGCCATATGTTTAAAAAAAATGTTTATTAACTGTTTGTTACCATTTTTCATTAGTTTAGGAACATATCTTAACTAGGAGGGGTCAAATTTACTTTTTGTGTCATGCTTGCAGTAGGCTATTGACATATCCAATCCCCTTGCACAATTTGGCAATCCCGAGTGACGAGAAATCATAGCTTACCAAGTCCTTTGAGTCACCCATTTTTGTTTTTTCTTAGGGGACTTGCTTGGGGATTTCATCACCCCAAGGGATGATCCCAACCACGCATATCGGTGGGGTATACAAAGGGGGGAGAGCCAAAGTTGTACCCCAATCCAACCACGTTGTTATTAGCGAAGTGTCGGGATGACGTGAAGAGTTGATTCGAGCCTCTAATATCTCGCTAAGGTTCCTGACTCACGCTTGTGATGGGCTGGTGTTCACAGTTTGGGCCTTATGTACCGGGTGTATATCGAGGACTCCCTAGCCACTTTGTTTATCTTAGATAGAGGACTTTGTTAGCCATACCCATTCTACTAATCTTAGGATCGTGCTGCTTGAACTATTTTCTTTGTGCAAAACCAATGATTTTCTGTTCTATCAAGTCAGCCTTATCCTCTGATTATTGTTTGTTGTGTTTGGGTCCTTTTCCATAGTCATTTTTGCAAAAATCAAGTCCAGAGTTGTGCAAAGGGGCGGACTTGCCCTTGCAGAGGGGCGAACCTACCCTATTAGGGGTAGACCTGCCCTCTGTCTTAGTCCCCTTTCAGCCTGTTTTTGTTAGATCTGCCAATTTTTTTGTCAAATAGGCGTACCTTCCCATTTAGGGGCGAACCTTCCCAAAATAGAGGGGTGGACCTACTCAAAACAGAGGGGCGGACCCACCCAAAAAACATTTTCCACCCTTTGTTCAATCATTTCAAGCACCCATTTGCCCATCATCAACACTTTTCTGTAAGTCATCGTTTCACCAACCAAACCACATGGGTGCTACTTAGAACATCATTAGAGGCCATATCCATCATCAAATCATCCATTCCAATCATCTAGACTTTGTTTTGAGGGTTTTGATTTTTATGCTGAAACTTCTGGAGGCCACAACTTTTGACTTAGGTGTTCGATTGGGCTGAAATTTCATAGATGGTTGCATTATGAGATGGCATGTGGATTCCCAATAGAGCATGAGTCAGCTAGACCCCATTTTGACACATTTTTGGGGCTTCAAACTTTCATCTTGATCCTCAAAATCGCAATTTAGTGTTTTTTTTTAGTTTTTGAAAAATTATTTTCGTTAATAACTTGGAATGCATGTCTTAGATTTGGGATGTTAGTTGGAAATTTATCCTATCTTAATTTTGGGTATTTTTTGGGAAAAAACTAGACTCTCAAAGGTATGTTTGTGAAGTTTCCTAAAATGGCAAAATTTGACAATTTTTAAAAATTGCCAAATCTGGAAAAATCTGATTGTCAACACCTTATGTCCTTTAAACCCCTTAACTTGGTGTAGAATCAATCCAATCACATCCTACAATAATCCTAATATGAGCTTCAATCCAATCCTAATATGAGCTTTAATCTACTCCCAATCTGAGCTTTAACCAAAATTCTAATGTGCACTTGCCCTACCTTGGGCAAACTTGCCCCTCAAATAGCTGATTTCACCCTTTGTTTGGTCATTTCGGGCACCCTTCTTCGTATCTTGAGCATTCTTCACCTCATTATGAGTATCCTTTCATCCATTCCAAGAGTCAGTCTCCCAATCTGAGCATTCGTTCATCCATTCCGATCAATCGTTTACTTGTTTCAAGCTTTCATCCATTCTGAACATTCGTTCTCCTCATTTTGAACTCTCATTCACCCTTTTCAATCATTTGTTTACTCGTTTCAAGTAAACGTTTATCCATTTCAAACCTCCTATCATTTCGAACTCTCATTCAACTGTTTCAATCATTCATTTACTTGTTCTAAGTGATCTTTCATTCATTTCAAACCTTCATCTTCTCATTCTGAGAATCATTCATATGTTGTGAGTAGTTGTTTACTTGTTTCGATTAGTCATTCATCCCTCTTGATCATTCGTTTACTCATTCTGAGTAACCTTTTATCTATTATGAACCTCCTCTTGTTTCGAGTAATCATTCATCCGTTCCGAGCACTCATTCACTCATTTTGAGTAAATGTTCATCCATTCTAAGCCTTCTTCTATCATTTCGAGCTCTCGTTCAGCCGTTCTGATCAATCATTTACTCGTTCCAAGTACTTGTTCATCCGTTTCGAGCACTTGTTCACTCGTTTTGAGTACTCGTTCATTTGTTTCGAATCTTCGTCCCCTCATTTCGAGAGTTGTTCATCCATTCCAAGCACTCTTCCATCCATTTGGAGCTTCCATCTCCTCATTTTGAGAGTTGTTCATCCATTCTTAGCAGTCGTTTACTCATTCGAAGTAGTCGTTCATCCCTCTCGATCATCTGTTTACTTGTTTTGAGTAATATCTCATCCATTCCAAACCTCCTTCTCTCATTCTGAGCAATCGTTTGTCCATTTGTATCATCTATCTCGCCAACTAGATCATCGTTTTCCCCATCCAAATCCCCTGAACTTTGTTTCATGGTTATTATCCAAATTGACCTAAGTGTCTAAATTGATCGTCATCATCAACATCTGCTTAGGATTGTCATCTGTCCTAAGTTAATCATCATCATCGACCCAATCAATCCACTTTCAATCTCAAGGTGGATTCGATGCTGCAATCATCCATTTATCCTTTAATCCAATCATTCAATATCCTAAGTCACCTAGGGTAATCTTTGAATTGGGTTTTCCAATCCCTTTCATCATCCTATCCGATCCATCATTCAATCTTATCAATTGTCGATAGATCTTATCCAATCCAATCCAATGCAATCACATCCTTATCCAATCATCTTCAACCCAATAAATCTACTTCCATCTCGAAGAAAATTCGGTGTCAAGATCATCCTTTGGTAATCAAATACGATCATCAGAATCAATCCCATCACATCATCCGATCATCCTAATCTGAGCTTTAATCCAATCCCAATCTAAGCTTGACCTAAATCCCGATTTGAGCTTTAGTTTATTTCCATCCAAAATCTTTGATCCATCCTATTTATCATTTCATCATTATGAATACTTATCCTCCATCAATAGGAGTGAAGGGAAACCCTAATTACATCGACAACGATAATGAAAGTCTTGTCGATCAAGAGGCATACGACATAGATCCCCTTGACGCTATCATCGCTAGTAAAATTTCTCCACCCACTTTCCAAAATCCAATCAGCCCTTCAAGCTATCCCATTGTGTCATCATCCATGCCTAATCATGCTCCTTATGCTACCTTTGACAAGGGATATTCACTATCTTCCTTGTCCGCATATCCATCATATCCTTCATCTACACCTTCCTCTTATCCAACACCTGCATCTTCTTATCCTAATATGCCATCCCACTACTCATATTACAATCCCCCATCCATGTCCCCTTATCATAATCCTCTTTACTAGTCTGCTTATCCTAATCCAACATCCACACCTTTTTATCTTAATCCTACACCCCATCAACCTATCCTAATCCAACATCCACATCTTCTTATCCTAATCCATCATCCACATTTCCCTATCTCAATCCGCTATCTCAATCTTCCCATCCTAATCCACCATCTCAATACATTTATTACAACACACCACCCATATCCTCTTGTCCTAATCCACCATCCCAATATCCCTATCTTAGTTCCCCATCTACTTCCTCTAGCATCAATCTACCATCCATGTCATCCAATCCTAATTCACCATACCAATACCCCTTATCTTAACCCTTCATCTAATCTTAATCCCCCATCTACTCCTAGTCCTACATCCAACCCTAATCCTCCATCTACTCCTAGTCTCCCATCTACTCCTAGTCTTCCATCCAATCCCATTCCTCAATATAATCCTTCACCAATCCCTAATCCTTCATCCACTCCTACCTTGCCATCTCAGCCTCGAGCATGCAAATTTCTCACTCCAGAAGTTCTCCAAGGACTCATGACAAAGAAGACGTTCCCCACTCCACATCTTGAAGTCATGGAACCATGCCATCCCAATCCATCATCCATGGTCACTAGTGATGAGACCCCTCTCTAGCCCACACCTATCATTGATGCTAACACCCCTAGCACCACTCAAACCGGTGAAACCATCACATCTATTGAATCCATTGAACCCCCGTCTCCTACGCTAAGATTTGCTGAGCCCATCAAAGATAACCAAATACAATCCACTCCTCCCACTCCTAGTATCACTGAAATCCATTCCCATGAATGCCTTAAATCCTCTATCCCTCCATCTTCCCCACTTGAAGAGTCCCTCCAACACTCTGTCATCCTGCCATCCACACAAGATGAGTCATGCCAAGAGCTTGATCCAAAGCATACCATCATATCCCCTTCTCTACATCAAGATCATGTCGTCCCATCTATTCCATCTCAAGATCATAATCTCCCATCTGTTCCATCCCATTATCCTCTTATCATTCAAGATCTGATCCCTTTGTTGCATGAGCCCTTATCACCTGCTACCACAAATCTAGATCCTATCATATCACCTAATCCCTCTCTTGATACCACCCATGAAGATGTTGCTATCCCACCATCTCAATTCCTTTATCCTCTATCGTCGCCTAAACCTACTATCCCCACACCGCTTTTATATCCCCTTGGTATCCTCACATTCTTCCATGGTGGTCTCCTTGCTGAAGAAAAAATAAAGCATATATACCACGCATCATCCTTTGCCTAATAATGGACTCGCATAATTATTCCAAAATAACAAAAATCCTGTCGTGGATCGAATGCTCAAGAACATGAAATATCAAGGAAAAGGTTTAGGCCTTCATGAGCAAGGTATTTTAGAGCCCATCTAGGTCAAAGAACAAATCTATATGCGAGGTCTTGGACCTAGTTCCCAAGACTCACAATATAAAGATGTTGGTACAACTTCTAGATGTCCTCAACAATTCTCTTCCAAAATAAATATAGGCTCTTCCCATCACTCTACTAGATCATATGTTGCCATCCCTACTCCTCCATCATATCACCTTTAAAAAACCATCCATATTCCTCCTTCATTTGCTCCATCCATTTTGGGTCCTTACATACCTCCATCCACCATCTCCCATCCTTCATCTACTCCATCCATCTTGGGTCCTTATGTCCCTCCACCCACTATGTCTGTTTTGGGCCCTTATATCCCAAAATCAACTCCTCCATCTCATCCTATTCATCCTTTCATCCATTCATTACCTATCCATGTCATCCATCATAAACATCCCACTCGCATGTCCCCTAATCAGGATCAAAAAAGGCACGTACCTACACATCCTCCATCTACACATAATCCCCATAATCCTACCTGCATCTCTCCACATCATCCATCTCCTCGCACCCATCCCATTGCTATTAAAAGCACTTTGGATGCTAAAGTGAAAATGCATAAATCTAAACACCCACATGAATCAAAATATCCTCATGTCCCCTCTAAAAGACATGGTGATGAAAAGAAAAATTAAATCTAGAATCCAAATCAAATCCATAGGCCACAAAGGCCAACCAAAGCAAAGATCAAAACCATGTGGATCCCAAAGAAAAAAGATGCAATACCTTCAAATGAAAAATCTGTAACATCCAAAGTTGCTAATCCAAAAGCTAATCATACACCCCTTCCATCTCCTAAATCTATTTTGGGTCCTTATGTCCCAAAATTCACTATCCCATCTCCTCCATTATCCCCACATTCTCCATCCATTAATCCTCCTATCCTTTCACATACACCACCACATGTGCCAATGTTGGTCTTGAACTCACCACCCCATCATTATATCCATACCATTTCCAGTATCCCATCCATTATCCCACATATCTCCCCCATCAAGTCCCTTCAATTCATCCTCTTGCATAACTCATTTATCCTAATAAGGTTGTACCGATATCCAATAGTCGCTTCAAACATGGGCTCTTAATACTGTGTATGAAATTTGATGCTTGAGTCCTTCATCCATCTCCTTATTCAAACATGGGCTCTTAATACTGTGTATGAAATTTGATGCTTGAGTCCTTCATCCATCTCCTTATCATATGTCTTCTAAATCCACCTATCTGCATCCCTATCCTTATCCATCTCCATCCACATGCTATCCAAAATGGTCAAAAAATCCAAAAAAATAAAATAAAATAAAAAATAAAAAAGAAAAGAGATATAATTCGTCCAATGGTGAAAACTTGGAAAAAAAGCACCTTGGATAAGTACCATGATGAAAACCTAGCAAACAGGTGTCATGCGTAAATCCCTATCCATCCTTTTCCACACTTGGGTGCAGCTTCCAACTATGCACCCGTCTTCCTGCTATACATCCTCTTCATTCATTCCCTCCATCCCACTTATTTTCCGCATCCTACCATCATATCCCATTTATCTCCCATCCCTCCATCCTTCTTGTGATCTTGATCAAAACAGGGGCACCTATCTATGCATACTTTGGACACCTCTTGGTATTCATTCCCTTCATCCATGCTCTATCGTATTCCTTAGTCACCCATCCTATCCTCCTCTAGTTATCTCCTTTATCTTCCCATCCACTCGTCTTCCCTCCCTCCCGCCTCATGACACATGACATATTTAGAGTGAGGGAACTTATCTCCCTTTGTGACATAGTCCTTGGAGACATCATCCATCATAAAAATATCTTCCATCTACCCACCATTATCTTCCTATCCACTCAAACAATCCCTTCCATCTCCCAATCCTTATCTTCCTATATGTCTATCATGACATCCCTATCATCCCCCCATCCTTATTGTCCTATCCATCATAGCAATTATTTCAATCTCATCATTCTTATCCCTCTATTCATCCATCATAGGATCCCTTTCATCTCCCCATCCTACTCTTCCTATCCACCCATCTTTCCCTTCTTATCCGTTCATCCCTATCCTCATCCCATCTTGTAATCCCTTGTCATTGGTATCTAGATATAGGCCACTCCCCATGCAATCTAATGTCATTTATCTCACCGTTGTCACTCCTACTTCCTTTGTGCATCTTTCCAATCTCCTATCACTTCTCATCATTCATCTCTCCACTGTATCATTCTCCCAATTCATCTTTTGATGATTTGGATAACTATCCCATCCCTGAGCTTCATTTGATCACCATCATCCTATCTAATATAATAGGTCTATCCTATCTCATTGTATCGGTACCATCTTTTTATTCGCTTATCATGGTTATCACATCATCCTTTATCCATCATTTGTCTTTGACCTTTTGTCAAACTACGTTGCCCCTGTGCTTTCACGTAGGCAAGGTCGATCATTTGATTCGTCCTCGAGGCTCCTTTATCATCTATCATTAGTCTTTTCTTTTGTTCTTCCGATCTTTGTCATCCACTATCAAGGTCTCCATCGTCCTCTTCCTGCTTTTATCCATGGTCAGTCATCAACCTTTTATCAAACTATGAGGGCTCTGTGCTTTCATGTAGGCAAGGCTAATCTTTGATCGGCCCCTGAGCCCCTAGGTCGCTAGGATGTGTCAGTCTTCTATCTCATGTCTTATCTCCCTTATGTTGTGTCATCAAGCTATGCCCTTATCTAGCCAGTTCTTAACAAACAAGATCCACTTGTATCATCAAATCCAATCAGTTTTGAATATCTTGTGTCATAACGATCTTTTAGTTTAGTATCCATCATCTGTCTCAACAGGATGCATCCTTCCTAACATACCTCATCAAGCCCATCCATCCCCTTGATCCTATGGAAAAGAACATTTGAAATTGATTTGCGATCTTTTGATGCTTTTGGATTTTGTTTATTGTTTGAGCTCCCTATCATCACTTGTCATGGTCGCCATGATCCATCATATCATGGTGTGCTTTGAGAGGAAAATATAGGGGCATATCTTGATCTTTTGTTTGTTTGTGTCTTCTTGGTTGTCCCATGTAGTACCCACCAAGATCCTTGAGGTCTTGTGTTATGTTGGGGCATCCATTTGTGCTTGTGGTTATCCCAATACCTAACCTGACCAAGGTCTTCACGACTTTGGGGTGTTGGGATAGCCTTCTTGCTTGTTGTGTTTGTCTTATGCATTAGACACTAATCAGCCTTGGTTATTCATACCTTGGTGCCTAGTGTCTTATGCTATAGTAAAAATCAGTGCTCCAAAGATGGAAAATTGCATTAGAATTGCATTTCATCTTTCATGTATCCTCCCTTCTCTCATCTATCAAAATCCCCTCCCATCTATTCATCTTTCATCACTCTCCCTCCCCTATCCATCCAATCTCTTATCATCATCTCTTCAAACTTCTTAGAATAATATCGACTGGTTATTCTAAGCATATTTTCCTTCTCACATCTCAATCCCATCCTCATCCATTCAATCTAGCACAAATCATCTAATCAAATCCTTGGTCTTGTCCCCAACCTTGTTACAAGCCTTGATCCCATCATCATCATCATCATCATCATCATCATCATCATCATTGGGATGTATCCTTCCCTATCCTTTGGTGTTGTTTCAGGATGTATCCTTCCCTCATCAATAACACTTTTGTCGGTATGTATCCTTCCCTATCCTCATGTTGTTTTGGGATGTATCCTTCCCTCATCAATAACACTTTCATCATCATCATCATCGGGATGTATCTTTCCCTATCCTCTTTTTGTTTCGAGATATTTCATTCCCTCATCAAATACACTCCATCCATCATCAACCCATTTTGGCTTGTAGCTTGGCTGGGGCAACACCATATTTGTCCTAACATCCATTTTTGCTTCATCCATCTCATATCACTTATCATCCTCTCTCATCCATCCTTTTGCATCATCTTCATCCTCTCCTCTCACATCACATCATTCATTTCAAGAGCACACCCGTGTTCTCTTGAACACGCATGTCCTCTTGAGGGGGCATCCTCAAACCCTACTCTTCATCTTCACCACCATCATTTTTCCTTCCTAGTCACTCATTTGAATGAATGGGGCATCTTTTTCGATCTAACCATCTTCTTCTAGGTTCTATGTTTCAATCTTCTTTGAAATGATGCTACTTCATAACACTATCTCAAAGAGGGAAAAAATGTAGACACCTAAATTTGGACACTTATATTTGTCCAAATTTTCCCTCTTAGTCTAAATACCCTCTCATTAGCATTAATTAAGTAATATTGTTATTATTTAATTAATACCCTTAAATCATCTAAACCCCTAAGGTATTCAATTAATAATTAAATACCTTACCCCTTTCATCAAATGAATTAAATAAATATGACATTTATTTAATTCCTCACATGTCACATCTCTTCCTTAATCTTAATCAACCTCCTAATTCCATCATTAGGAATGTGCACATGCCTAATCCTTGATTAGGATGTGTCACATTCTCCAACTTTTTCAAGTTGTCCCTTAGTCTCTCTTAGCCACCTAACCCTCCTCTAATCGTTCATTAACTAGCCTAATCAACCTCCCAAGGAATTTTTAATTCCTTTTATCCTTCCAAGGAATATTAAATTCCTTTTTATCTTCCCCATGTGATCTTTGACTTGTCACATCAAGTCACATGTGGACTCTTCCCCATGTAATCTTTGACTTGTCACATCAAGTCATATGTGGACAAGTTCTTCCCTTTTTGGAACCTTGTCTTGTCCATGAGATTCTTCCAATTCACATTTATTTTCCCAACTACTTTCCTCTTCCCCATGGAGATTTTTGAGGAATACTAAAATTCCTTTGATGTCACTTTCCAACCATTTGGGAACAAGAACTTTCCTTTTAAGGAAATCCTCTCATCTCCCAATGTAATTTCAAGGTACATGTCCTTCCACTTCACCTACACCTCATCACATCCTTGGCCATTTCACCTTCCACATGTCAAGATGTGAGGGTTTGTGAGTCCTCAACTCACCATATCCCTTCATCTTGGCCATGGTGGCTCAATCTTGACCATTGAATTCTCTAACCTCTATAAATACCCCCTCTTTTCTCTCATTTAGGGACCTTATGCATTTGATACCAAACTCTTGCCATTTTGTCATTTGAAGCGATACTTAGCTAATTTTCCTTCATCATAGCACTTGAATCCAACATTATCACACTTTCAAGCTCATCTTACATCATCTCATTTTCCATCCAAGGAGCATACACAACATCGAAGATCGAAGGGCCAACCAAGGAACAACTTGACAAGGTATAATTGTTTCATTCTATCTTCTTTGTTCAAGTTCAATGTTTTTCCCAATCTTGAGGTGTTAGGTGTTCTTCATTGTTTCTTGCATTTTTGTTGTTACTGCACATTTAGGAACAAGGATTTTCACCTGATCACACTAAGATGTCAATTTTTACCTTGAAAAAATATCTATGAACATCAAAGCTCCTTTATTTTTACTTGCAAAATCTATTTTTTTCAAGAAGTGAATCTTTAAGCTTACAAACATATTGTAAATATTAAAATATTTTAATTGTTAGACTTTGTCACCCATAGAGGGACTTTAGTTTTGATCATGTTGTATCTCAAGATAAATCACCCTACAAAGAATATGTTTTCACCTAAAAGTATGAAGTACATGTCCAAGAATATCATTTTAGCCTCCAAGATAGTGATTAAGCTCATAAATGTGATTTACATAGACTTGAGACATGCTAGGTTAGAGGAACTCCATAGGTGAATGGATAAAGCTTAGGGCTAGTTAGAGTACTCAAAATTTTAAGTGAATGGCCTAGTTCAAGCTATAACATTATTATTGGCTATTTATTCGATCAATCTAGTAATGACATGTGCCCAATTATATAATAAATATAAAAGAAAGATTGGAAACTCATGTGGTAATACAATTTTAATGATTCAATCATAATACATTAAAGAAAATTAGGTATCCTTGTCAAATAAAAAATTGTCAAGATCACCATGGATTTTGCTAAACAATACTATGATGGTCAAGTGGGAAATTATTTAAAATACATAAATAAAAGTTAGCTCATTAAGCCAAATTCATCATCCACTAGGCTTTTGAAGAAATTATTTAGCTATGAATTTTATGAAGTGAATGGAACCATCACACTATTGACCAAAGTTATGAAGTTCAAATAATTCCAAACATGGATTTATCAATACATTACCAAGATTCATGCCAACAATGAGTTTATCAATTGGGCTACCCTAATCAGTGACAAAATTCATGAATAATTAAGCAACATGGCTCAAATAATAGTACTCTATATGACATTATATTTGGTTTGTGTCTTAGATAGAAGACACTAGTTCATTGGAATCAAAACTAAATGGGTCATGAGAATGAGCCAACAAAAGGTTTGTGAACATTACCCAAAGTTAGAGATTAGGATGAGGGGAAATTTATTCATAAGGGTTAATGATGCATTTATGTTTTACATTATTTAAATTCTAGATGGTGATTTTGTTATGAGAATATCTATAGAGATAGTGGCAAAAGTCAACTAGGGATACTAGTACATTCAATTTCCCACATTCATGTATATTAGTGCTAATAGTTTCAAAAAGGCACCTTGTAAATCCCAAGATACATGAGTGATAAATTGATACTCTTGGAAATTTGTTGATAGTTGGGAGATGTATGAAAATATGTTCTCAAAGAAAAGCAAAGAGAATTTCATTCTCCATTTCCATCAAAAAAATATAATAATTTGATAGTATAAGCTACTCAAATATAAAGCCTGAGATGGAATTGGGGAATTCGACTCCTTATGAAGCCCAAAGTTTATTTAACCCAAGGGAATGTATAGAGGGACAAGGGCCTCCTCTAAGCATAGGGAAATACTGTATTTTTTTTGGAAAAAATGTCCAAAAACATTTGAGGTTAGAAGAAGAGGCTACTATCATTTGAATACTTATTGAATGAAGGAGTATCAAATAGTTATCATTACATGTGAACTAAAATATGATGGGAATGTGGAATATCCTATGTATGAGCAAGAGTAGGTTTTTGCTAAGCCACTCCCAAGGATTACTTAAAGCATGAAAGAATTTAATAACATTGAGAAGTGAACATAAGAAAGTAATTGATAGAATTAGAGAATGACTAGTTAAGATGAAGCAAAAGCCTAATTTTCCATTAGGTGAATGTTCCAAGGGAAAAGAAAAATAAGATCAAGAAGAAGAGAAGCCTCCCTCCTCTAGTTTAAAATCCACCTTCTTTTCCTCCAAGGTCTCGCCCATAGGATCTCCAAAGGATCATCATAATAAATCCCTAATTCCATCTCCTATAAAAAATCTGACTTCATCCCTTGAGAGAACTCCAACTCCATACCTATGGATAAATCTTACTCCTCAACCCAAAAATCCTACTCATCCTCCTATTCCTTCAAATATCATGAGTCACAATGGTTGCAAAAGGATTTAATACTCAACAAGAAGGATCAACTACAACATATAACAAGAAAGGGACAATGAAACCCATAAATCTGTTTACTCAATTAAATTAAATTAAATCATTATAAAATATCCTCTTTCAAAGAGATCAATGTGATAATATCTATTACAATAGATGCACAATGGTTTAGATAAGAACAAATCATAAATTTGTTGATAGATGTGCCTCAAACAAAATTACAACCAGCCAATGTTATGGTAACTATTGTATCTCTGGGGAAGTCATCCATGGAGGACATCAAACAAATTACCACGTCATATATTTACTTGATGATCAAAATATGGATAAAGATAAGAAAAAAAGGTAGGAATTGAAAGATAAAATGGCATATCTCACTACTTATATCAAGAACTTGGTTGGTCATGTTGATCTCTCCATTATAAATTTATCTTCATAGTTCATTCAAAATATAAAAAGGAAACACTTGTTGCTAGTGAATTGAGGAATATCGTGGGATTACTTGTGCATGGAATGATTAATTGTTACATTTAGGGCATAAAGTTATGGAGGAAGTGACATTTACTTGTGATAAGTCTACTAAGGATGAAGATGTTATCAAAACGTAAGAGAAGAATGTTGATGAGGAATTAAAATTTATTGAAACTAATTATACACGTGTTGTTGAGATGGTAAAGATGACCTTATAGACTCTATTGAATGAAGGAATGTTGAATGGAGAATAATTATACATTCATAAAAAAATAGAGAGTCTAATAGTTTCAGTAGGGAAATTTTAAATAATTGTAAGATTCAAAACAACATATGATATTGTGGATGATACCTTAAACAATATGCACAGTTTTACAAGTGAAATTGGATGTATTTATAATGATCAACATAAATTTAATTTTGCAAATATTTTTAAAAAATAATTTAAAAACATGGTTAAGTGAGAGTCTCCTAAAGTGGAGTATTTTTATTCT
Organism: Sequoia sempervirens; assembly: GCA_007258455.2. NCBI lineage: Eukaryota > Viridiplantae > Streptophyta > Pinopsida > Cupressales > Cupressaceae > Sequoia > Sequoia sempervirens. The sequence continues at coordinate 202,762,603 of VDFB02000013.1, read as the reverse complement.
TCCTCTATTATCAGACTCGTGAGAATATAGATTGCTTGTAAAACATTTGAAAATAAATTTGTTAGGTATAAGTAGGTACATGAAGAATTGCTAGACATTTTCATTGAAGTATATATTTAGTTTATATATTCAAATGGCCCAAATCCAAATTTCATGAGAATTGTTATCAATAAATAAATTTGTAACTTATTCATAGAAGCAAGCACATAAAAGTGTTGGAGATAACTTAGAGTGTTCAAAACTTGTGTGGCACTTATTTGAAAGTAAAAATTTGACTTAAATATAATAAAATAATAGAATGTAAACTACAAGTTTCACATTCTAATGTAGTTTATCTTATATGAAGTTTTTAGAGAGAACAACTTTTCACCTTTACACTCTAAATAAATTATCGACATGCAATTATAAAGCATATTAAAGGGTTGGAAATACATTATGAATAAAATATACTAAATATTGCTCCTTTTTCCTTAGGTTTTCATTTTTTTATGGTGATTTCCAAGATCTAAATTTGTTTTCTTCAATTTTTGTTTGTTTAATTCAATGGATGTTCAATGAATTTGATATGTTTTTCATGTCATTGATTCCATGTTAAAGGTGGAATATCTTGTGTGGTCAACTTGAACACATTTATATTGCATGGAAATTCATCTTTCATCATGCACGTGGGTTTTGTTCCTTTGGAGATCACACCTTCCTACATTTTGGCTGTAGGCAATCATTCAAGCAAGGAAAGGTTTTCCATCCAATTTTTCCATTTGTTAAATGGTGTGTGGAGGATTTGGAAACATTTTTAGATTATTTTTTCTCTTTTCCTTTTCCCTATATTTTTTTCTCTTTTTATATTGATGGTAAATTTAGATTAGTTTAAGGTTTTTTTAATGAGTTCCTATTCACATGAGACATAAAATATAAGCAAATCTTCAACTTTCATATGGTAAATATATATTTTTGTATTGAAAATCAAAATAATTAATCCTTTAAAATTAGATAAAATAGCATGAATGAATTTTCATATTATGAGTTACATAATTATAATTTTGGAAACAATTAGGTTAGGTCGTATGGTTTTAAATTATTTTGTTTGTAATTCAATTAATATTGAAAATTACATATCGGATGTTTAATTTTTGAAATGAAAACAATTAATATAGTTTTAATTGATTTAGAAGGTTTACATCAATTAGTAATGATTAATCCAACTATGTTAAACCATTAATTTTGTGAATGACTCTTGGTATTATAGATGTATCCCTTTGAGTATGCTAGCCAAAATGCTCTCCAACTAGAATATTCTGCTAAACCTCATAAATTTCAACTAATGAAGACTCTCAAGGCATACCACCTTTTGATTAAGGGAATATTTATCATTCCAACTAATTTCTAATCAACAATGAGCTTGTGTTAATTGGTTACATTTGGGAGAGTACTCCTACAACACTACCCATCATATGCCCATTGACATGTCTCCATTCACAACATTATATAGTTATGATGCATTAATATTTGTTGGTTTAGTGCTCATAGATATTAGAGTGCTATCAATTGGTTATTTGATGGAGCATAGCTAAAAAATATTAAGGTCATGCAAATATCACCTTTAGCAACCTCAAATTTGATAAATCTATATAGATTAGAAATACACACAAAGATAATTTCAAGTAAGAGAAGTTAATTTATAATATTTTCGCCTTAGGGAAACCTCCATGACAAGTAGTTGAGTTTAAAATCTTAAATCATGCTTATATGAGCTTTATAGGATCTTGAGGAGAGATGGTGAAATTGCATGAATAAGAATTACTAGAAAATAGTAGGATTCATAATTTGTGTCATGTGTCTTGCCTCAAGAGGGACCTTGGACAACATATCACACCATTAGACAATTTTCCACCCTTGGAAGATGAGGAAATAAACATATTGGAACCTAATGATTTTATTTGTACTAGGCCAAAGAAACTGAGAAATAGAAGCATTATGGACTATCTAGTTCATTTAAAGAATCTACCTATTGAATATGCTACTTGAGAAGGACCAAATATCTTGGAACATATAAATTTACATTGCTTAAGGGTTTAAGTAATTTTGGTAAGGGTGTACTTGTAGTGTCCCTTATACCAAGTATGACGATGTTTAAGTCATTTTTAGCCTTGGGTAGGATTTCAAAATCTCATATTGTCATACCTTTCTTCCATTTCTTGCTTCCTCCATAATATCAGATACCTCAAAACCCCAATCTCTAGCCTCCTGCTCCCTTGATTTTTGTAGACCCACTAGATTTCACTTCCCCTTGCACTTGTTATCACCAACCCTTGACCCCCACTTCCTCCAACCATTCCATCCTTCACAAAACCTCATCATTCAAACAAAGGAACTCAAACACATTCCTTTTAGCACACTCTTTCATGTAACCCCATAATTCAAACAAATCAATTCACTAATCATTAGGATGACTATGAATATCATTAATGTGCCCAAAATTTAATATAAAATTATGGGAAAGAGTTAAATGATTCTTAGCACAAGTGGGCCCATGCTATCCCTCCAACCTCTATATAGGACATGCAATTTCATCAATTTGGATCATCTTTGGGTATGATATCAAATATCGAGTTGAGCATTTGTGTTCATCTATTATATATGAAGACAAAAAACCTTAGGTTCTTGAGATCAATGGATGATTGAAAATTGTACGCAAAATATACAAATTCCACATAACCCTTATGAGATAAAAATGTAAAGCAAGTGCTCAAAATCCATGATGAAAAATAATAGAAAAGCATGCTCACAAGATAACACTAAATGTACCTTAGGAAAAACTCAACCTCTAAAAGCAACTACATAACTTAATGTGTTAACTTAAGAATAATATTAGAATACACTTGTAAAGTATCCATATAAGGCATCTAAAGCATCAAGCAACTCAATTGTACTCTATATTAACAAGAAAATGAGAACCATGTAGTGGCACATCCCAAGCCATGCTTCTTGCAATCCCATATGCAAACCACAAGAGCCGCTCAATCCAACCAATCCTAGCAACTACTCATGTGCTTGCTTTTATAAGACAAGCTTGCACAAATCCACTCAATGGTATTTTATAAATCATGCACCTTAAAACCATCACCCATAATTGAATATTTTATCCTAACTTGACTTTAAAAGATGAATATTTGTCCTATGTGACATACAATATACAAGTGTTAACAAGAATTTCTAACCCATGTGGTATCCATATCTCTAGATGCACCATGATTATATAATTATTTATATTATTAACATCATGCAAGGTATACAACACAACCTTCCCAAAATCTCAAATTTATTATATACATTACACAATGGGTAAAAAGTAAACACAATCGTCAAGGGAATAATCCCTATAAGAAAAATGTACCATATAAACATTCATGTACTCCATTAAGATACTTACAACAACAACCAAGGTGACCACCATCTAAAGCAAGAACCCTTTCATTCTCCATCACATTGATGCATGAGATATAAGGTCCTATCAAAAGGTGATAACACACTTACTATCATATAGAAATATTAATTATTCTACCTTAGTTTGATATCTAAACACAAAAACCAAATCCAATGGTAAAAAATAGGCCTAAGAAACTACCAAGAACTCACCAATAGATAAGATAACAACCACAACTAGTTGCTAACACATCTAACTAACCATGCCTCAAAAACAAGGTATACTCAATCATCATAGGTAGACCTCTAACCATCAACACAACACACCCAACCCAATACATAATTGTACCTCCTTGTATATACACTATCCTACACAAAGAAGTTCTTGTTAACAAACACACATGGACATGTGACAAAAACTTGAAAACTATAATGAGAACATATAACAAAGGACACATGCATTTTTTAACTCCCACCTCATGGGTAATTTCAAATTTGAAATTAATAAAAGAATCCAAAAGTCTACCAATAGTACTCACATAGAGGATGTAGCTAAATCTTCTATCACACGACATCAAAGAATATACATTGATATGTAAACCTTCAAATTAAACAACTCTAAAAGAACTCTCTCACAACTAATATCTATAGCTCTACCAAAATCTCCACATAATAAAAGAGAGATTAAATAGCCTCCATGTTTTTTTTTGAAAATCAAGGTACAACTTGCAGCAATATGAACTTATTAAAGTGGTTACAAATCTAAAATTATATATTCAAGATTACCATAGAAAGATTAAGTGATTGAAAATTTGCAACAATGAAAGAAAAACTGCACTACCACAAGCCATCAAACACAAGTGACACAAGATATACATGGACAAACCCTTGTAAGAAAAAAATCCACACCCAAAAGAGATCCAATGTTTGTATTAATCTTCAAGGAAGTACATCAATACAACAATCATCTATGTAATCTGGAAACACTTTGTGGCTCTGACAACCTAGAAACAAACTCTTACAAACCACCATATCAAGGCTCCAATAAATAGAAGTTTGTGGGAGAGAATACCACAAATGGTATTCCAAAACAACAAGAAAAACCACATGGAAAAACCTGTGCCTCTTGTAGAGTCTAAACTATTGTCTTGTAAACTTGGTAGAAACCACACAATTCAGAGGTATGACTAGCTGAACAGTCCACTCAACATTGTAGAGACTTTATTAAATTGTCAACCAAGGTTTGTAAACTTGTGATGATGTTGCACTATATGTGCCTTTAGAGACCTGAGGTTACCTAGGTTATCCTATTTAAGGTATTCTACTTGCTAGAAATCACATAATTGCATAATAATGAAAGAAGTAAGTGGTGCTAATGGCTATGGGTGCCTACAACATAACCTGTAATTGAATTGCTCCTATCAGAGAATTACTGAAACTAACTTAAACTATTTAAAACTTAATAAATGAACTTATTCTAACCTTTGAAGTACTACAAGGTAACTAAATGCATTCATACACATGAACATTCATTACTGATAATCAAAATATGAGAATCTACTTTAACTTCCATGTAATTTATGAAGTGATGATTAATAAAAATAAACAACTATAAATGTAGTGAAGAACAGTTACCTTGAGTGGCTTGCCCAAGTGGTTGTCTTCGCTTAACTAGAACCAAATCTAAATCTTTAGATTCTATGCATTCATATTAACTTGAACTTCATTCATTACGCATAACAAAAGATTACACAAAATATTCCTCATAGATTGTATTCAAGGAAATCATTTCTAAATAATCAACATGTCTGTAGATGATAACTGGAAACTTAAAAGTAACTAATAAAAAATTATTGAATCCACAACAACAACTAAGGGCTCAACCACTGGCTATATACAAGCACAGGGGAGTCAATTCTAAACACTAATCCTAACTAGAACCATTAACTACAACTCCCTAAATATCAGAGTATGCAATTAAGATTGATTTATTCAAACTTGCAAATGAAAAGAAACAAGAGTTCTAATAGAATTGAAACTTTGCAAAATAAATTTGCATGTGGAACACACAAACAATTATCTAGAATCCTATTAATAAAATAATTCTTCTTCTCATCACTTTATTAATTGTCATAGTGATACATGACTAACTCCATTAGGTGCCTCCACATGATAGTTATTACACTCAGCTTAATCTGGCACTTCCCCTATTTCATTGTCCAATCGTCTTTTTGTTGCAGGCTACAGTGTCTTCTTAGGCTATAAGAGGTTAATCCACAAAATATATACACAAAGCTAACTACCATGATTAAACATAGAATTCCAACCATATTTCATACCACATCTCATACATACTCACATATAAATCATGAAATGCTACCATATCATAACTATATTTCTATTACTATAATTTAGGTCCAAGGTTATGTAATAAGCATGAAAAGATAGCATAGCATAGGAATATTGTCCAAAAGGATTGTTTGTTAATATCTAAATGTATGCATGAAAACAACAAAAAATAGGCTAATAAATGAACCCATCATCCCCCGCAACTATAATTTTTCTTGTCCTAAAGCAAAACACTAGGGGTACAAATTATAATGTAGGGTGATCTCACTAAGGTTCATGACAACATCAACTCTGTTGATCTGCTTTAAGTAGAAACCTCTATAAGCTACAAGTTGTCTCATTCTAATGATCCCAACTTTCTCACACTCCTCACCTTTTTCCCCGGTCCAATGTGGAATTGGATAGAGTAGCATAGGTGGGTGAAATGTGAGTGGTACCTAGTGAATTCCTATGTCAGTAGCAATTTTCATGTATCTGTGTAACCTCTCAAGCACGGTGGTGAAATTGTATACTAAATGAGGCTCCTTTCTCTACAACTCTGGGGTCAAGATGTTCCATCTATTCTGCATATATCTATAACATTGCTGACCCAATCCCATAGCTAATGTTTGCATTCTTTTATAATCCTTTGTTCTTAGTTTGATAATTTGTCTTCCTACACCTTTATGATCCAAGAGTTTCAACCATTCATCTATAAGTTCATCAGGGTCTTTAGACTCTTTCCTTATTGAGAGAGCAATTAATTTCTCCCTCTCCTCATATTATTCCATTATTTCTCCCCTGAAATGTTCGCTCCTACAATAAGATGCTAGTACCCTTACTTGGAGATCCTCTAAAAACATCAAAGGATTCCACTTTGTTTCATCCGACACCACATAGTTGTGCAAATAGTATTCACACAGTTGATCTTGCTCTTCTGATGTAGAATTAGCAAAAACATTAAGAAACTCAAATTCCCTACTCATCCCAACTAATTGGTTACTAATTAGCCTACTAAGTTGAAAACTCAGAATTTTTTCTTGCAAAAATAGTGCATATGTTCTTGTTGGAGGTATACATCTTACAATTTGGGCAACTTTATTTGCCACTTCTTCCAATCTGATTGCTAACCTCTTTAGCTCAATCTTTTTTCCTTCTAGAACTTTAGCATGTTCTATAATCAAAGTTTCTTTTTCTTTCATCCACTTTTATTTTTCTTGTGCAAATTCATCAGTCACCTTCCATAGTTGATAACCAAGAGATAAGGTTGAATGGTGAATTGTGGTTTTTATGGGACGAGGTCTCTAATTTGGTACTGCAAGTTCTCTATCCCCTATTTTGGTAATGGCCAATAGAACCAACTTTGCACCATGGCCATATGTCACAATTTTTCTTCCAATTCTTGTATTTTTGTCTCCCTTTGTCTTTTTTTTCATAACTCTGCACTAGTTCTTCCAGATGTTTAATTTTGTCCAAAGCTTTCTAAAGCTCTTTCCTGACATTTCTATCTTCTATAAACATTTCCTCTATTTCCAAAAACTGTTCATTACCACCCCCTATACAATCATAGTCTTCATAAGTAGGACTATTTGGGGTTTTCTTTTGTGTTTTCTTAGCAACAAACACATCTTCTGAATCTGAATCTAAAGTGGTAGACGTATATTTCTTCCTCTTCACAGGTGTATGCACATTTCCAAGGATATTTCCCTTCCCTTTAGAGTCTACTTCAACCAACAACACATCTTCTTCCTGTTGTTCTTTTCCTTTTTCCTCTTCTTTAGGTTTTTCCACACTCCCCCTCACAACACCTTGCTTTTTCAATCAGCCTAAACGCTTAGGTGTAGGCATCTCTTTCTAAACATCTTTATTTTTCTTATGAACATCCTTCTTTTTCTTCTCTATTTTAGAAGGTGTGGATGTACTATCTCCTCTTTTCTTGGGGTTTGGTGGTTTAGAAGATGTAATTTCTTCCACTGCTGATGACCAAGATTCTGGCACATTGTGCTCCTCGGGCTCACCTTGGCTACGAGTAGGTGAAGCCATAGGTGAGATAGGAGAACTTCCTCTTATAGGTTTAGCTTGTGGCTCCAAAGCTTTAGGTACTACAAGTGCCTCAAGTAAATTGTTAATATCTTCACATTTCACAAAATCTTCCCAAGCTACCTGTGGGTATTGAATTCTCAATATCATTTTTACTAATAGGGAAATCAAACAGTGATGTGATATGGCCGTGTCACTCTATTTCCTCTGATACTCAAATGCCATCCATTTTAGCATATTATAAGGAAAATTTGGCACATTTACTAGCTAGTTATGGCGAAGATGACTAAGTAATTTAAAATGTACAATATACAAAAGATTTTGTCTACCATCACAAATAAGGTATCTAATGACATAGGAAGCTTAGTTGGCCCAAAAATATGGAAGAGAAAGTATCTTTGTACCTTGTGATGATGAATCCAAATTTTCTCTTTGCTCACATAATTCTTCTCTTTTAGCCACCACATCTACTCTAATTGGAAACTTTTCTCCAATCCTAGGCAACCCAGATATTTGTGCTATAGTGAATTTATATGCATCCACTAAAAACCATTTTACCATTACTTCATCATGCTCCAATGTGGCTACAAATCTTCTTGCTATGTCATTGTCAAATTCTTCCAGCTTAGGAAATAATCGAGCCAACCAACTCTTGTGAAGATAGGCAATACCATTGCATCTTCTAGTATCTACTTGTGAGCTGACAACTCTCTCCTAATAATATCACCTCCCATTATGAATCTCGTTACCTCTGCTCAATATGTTAACCTTAAAAATTTAGCTCAATTTTCACTTCACCACCCTCAAATCCTTCTTTTACTTTGATAATTCCTCATGCATTTTCACTACCATATTGTAACTGCAACTCCCCTTCTTCTTCATATTAGCTTAATTGAGCTTAAAAATGGGCTCTGGGTTCAACTTAGCTCAAGATCACAAGATTAGGGAATTAGTAATTGAAACTATCAAAAAAAAATAAGTGCAATTTTAGGACAAAAAGATTTGCATGTCATATTTTTTCATTTACATTTGGTTTTAGGTGGTGAAAAATGAAAAAACTGGTTGATATTGTACCCTCCCCCAACTTAAGGTTTGAAGTGACCCCACTTCAAGTCATGATAGGCGAATGTATGATTAGAAAGTATGGAAATAAATGTTATGAATATATCACATGCTTAATTTAATATGAAATACATAATGAAAGTGTTAAGAAATCTGTAATAATTATGATAGTGTACCTTGCGTACCTGTCAGAGGTGACAAATTGAATGCCACATGTGTGAGTTGAAGAAGATGTATTCTCAATATGATTTGATGTGATAGGAAGTAATTGTAGGTGAATGAATGGTGAGGTGCGGATGTAAGGTAATGAAACAAAAGAGATGGATAATGGTTGGTGATGTGACAGTTCAAATGCTTAAAATTTGAATTGGCAGAAAGAAATAAGATAGGCATGTTATGGGTACTTATTATGAAAAGATGGATATTGCATGTGAGAATTTTGAGGTGAGAATGTGTGAACTAAAATTAAAGTGGTGCCAATTGATTTGAATTTTTTTCTACTAGATGGTGCTACAGATTCTTTCAACATCAGGTCCCGTATGAATGTTGACAGCTATTCATGCTATAGGTCCCTACTACAATAGGACCCCTATTGAATGTTGATAGTTGTATATACATGATAGGTCCCTCTAGAAATAGTATGTACACCATTGTAACTATGTTGTGTGTGCATGTGAGATGGAATAAAAAATTAAACTTGAGTGATCTTAGGGATTGTGTAGTGTAGCTCAATCTATGAATCACCTAAAGGACTTGGTATATTTTCTATTGCCGAGGAATCACTTTGTCTTACTAAACTTGTATCTTGATCATTGTGAGGTCCATATTGCTGAAATAGAGAGAAAATAAAATCTTCCTTTTGTGTTGGTTTCTTATAAAGTTTCAATCAGTGGCCATTAACCAAGAGTGAGAACCTCACTGCATCTATGATATGCAACTTTACTGCTCCATTAGGAAAAAATTGGTTGATCTCATTGTTGTCTCCTACTAGTACGCCCCTGCTAAGTTGCAAAACTTAGCATATTGGAGAAACATGGGAACTTTTCTAAGGTTGTGGGTTGCCTAAAATAGAAAAGAACCTCCAGAGAAAGCTAGCTCTTATGGTACTCACCTAAATATACTTCTTGTTAGGAAAAGGGTAAGAAAGAAACATGAAAATGAAAACTAACTCCTAGGGTGATGCACCAAATGTGTTTTATTAGAACCTATACTACTGTTTTAATACATAAATTTTCTCAATAGCTCAGCTTAACGTAACACAACTCATATATTTTTATATGTTAATGCATAAGTGTTTTGCAAGGAGGCTTGGTTCTCTTAACACTTCTGAAGGAAAGGAGTTCTTTCACAACTAAAATATAGCTATTTGAATCACTACATAGCTTACAACTTGAAAAAATATATGTTTCTTCTGCCTAAAGGTGCTAAAATGAGACAAACATTGAAGGAATGATCAAAACTCACAAGAATATTCATCAATCACACATTGCACACAATGAGGTAGATTTTAAGAAAGTGAAAACATTGAATTTCATTGTGTGGACACGGAAAAAGTAACCCTTCTACTTTTTCTTCTTGTTTAGGCCCTCCTTGTGATTTTGGACTTAATTTCGCCTTGATCTAGTGTTGTGAGGTGTGTTTCACATCCACATTAGGTCTTGGGCCCTAGAAAAACGAACAAAATGAATGTCTTGTAAAGGTGTTGTAAAAGACTTTCACACTTTCCTAGACTAATGGACCTATTTTCCCCCTAATTCAATGTTATAAAATGTATTTAATTGCATTCTCACATTAATCTAGAAGGATTGTAAATTAAACCTAATTCTAATCTAGTGTTGTAATGTGTCTTACACATTCACATTGGATGTTGTGCCTTTCTAGGCTATGTGGACCTCATTTTAATGATGTAAAGTGTATTTGATCACACTTTCACATTGAACTTTGTGTCCCTAGACCTTTACATCATCATTAATAGGCCCCTATGGCCCCATATTGTGCATCTTGAGGCATAATTTGATCAAATACTCATTAAAATCAACATAAGAACTAAAATTCTTCATCCCCTGACAATCCAGCTGGAAAAATAACCCCTATGGGACCAAGTCACCCATTTGGGAAAATTAGTCCCATTTGGGCTATTTTTGAGGTTTGAGCGGGAAAAATTGGATTTTAATTTTATTTTTCCTTTATATTGGCCTTGGGGATCAAATTAGTGGGAAAATTAAGTGGATTGCCTATAAATACAAGCTTCTAAACCCTAATTCATAACCTAATCATTTCATTCATCACGCATCATCTATCTCAAGTCAAGCAAGCTAGGGTTTTAGCATTATGAGTCATCAAGATAGCTTTATAAGGCATTCAAGGGAAAATTCTTCACCTATTGCTATAGAAATTCAAGATAAATCATCACGGAAAGTTTCTAATCCCTTCATTTCATGTTCATGCTTCATCTTATTTCTCCATTTGGTTTAATTACCTTAAAGGGGTTTGACCAAGGCAAACCCCCATGCCCTAACATTCAACATTTCTCTCCCTTTTCTTGTGTGTTTGCAGATTTAGGTATCTTAAAGGTTTGGAAATCATCAAAGGATAAGTCAAAAATTTGTTGAAGACATCTTCTTGTTGGCTAGGTCAAAATATCCACAAAAAGTCAATTACAATACCAAAAATCAGAGTTTCAAAACTGGACACTTGGAGGAGCAGAAAGTGCAGACCGAGAGCTTCCATTTCCACTTTTGGGTTTTTAGAAAAGCCAAAGTGGACTAAGTCACCAATAGTGGCGACTTGGTCCCATTGCACATTTTTTTAGAGTTTTATGTAGATTTGGATACCCATTTGGCTGAAATGGGCTCCAGTGCAATTTTTCAGATCTGGGACGGTTGCCCAGAATGGCATAAGTGTCCCAGTAGGCCAAATTTTTAGGATCAACAACATTTCCAATTTCAATTCCAAACTACAACATATTCCCAAGTGCACCTCTTCATTTTCAAATTCATTTATATTGTTGACATTTCTAGGTCTTTTTGCATATCACAATGTGTTTTTGGTTTTCATGCAATAATAGATCTATTTTTTCAGTTTTCTGCATTTAGAACATTACATTTAGGCATATTTCCTTCATATTTCATTATTTTTGAGTGGGGACATTGCACATTTTGGCCTACCTCTTTCCTTCTAGGTGAAAAACCCTAGAAGTGTTAGGGAGTCTTGTGGTGCCAAAATCTTTGTCCACACATTGATAAAAAGGTATTACATATTGTTGTACATGTTTGAGATTGAGTTACAATGCTGTCTTTTTCTTGAAAGAGCTCCAAAATAAGCTACAATACATGTTGAAAAGAAGAAAGAACTAACTCCAAATAGTTGTTTGAAGTTACTTTATGCTTGCAAAGAGTTGCACAAAGATAGGAACTAGAAACTTCCTTGGTCATGTACAACAATAAAGCCTAAAAATAAGCGCCTAAACCCACTCCAAAAAGGCTCAAAAATGAAGAAAAGGTCAAGCCTTAACCTCACCTATAATAAAAGCATCAAAAAATCTCCAAGATGCTATCAATTCCCTCCAAAACCAAGTCAAACCAACCCCTATATTCTTGGCACTTTTCTGTCAACCTCCTCCAACTTCCCCTACATGCTTGGCATAAACCATAAATCTTCAACTATATCTCCTTTGACCATATCTTGAAAGAAACGTATCCGTATCTTGCATTATACAAAACATTAAATAAAGTGATTTATAATTCCATCACTTCAATAATGTTTTTACATTTTTCAATTTGATGCAAAATAAAGTAAGAGGCTCGACCATATTTTAGAAAGACATATGTAAAAGGGAACATTTGAAAAATATAAAAGAGGAACCAAGGCATACAATACATAATGTGGGGCATTAGTTATGGAGAAGAAAAAATAAAACAAAGTCAAAAAATACCCTTTGTCTATCGGCTAACCTAGGGTTTTGGAAACCCAAAAGACAAAAAGGCTAACCCTAGTTGGGCACTTCATTTGAAATTTCATCATTTCGTTCTACTCTTCATTTTTTGAGGGCACTGCCATGAGTCTCTAAAAGGTTTTCTAGAAGCTTTTGTATGCAGATTCTTGCAAAAATACTTCGAGACTAAGAAAGGTAAGCATACAATTTTCTCTTTTCATCATTATATGTGAATAAAAAGTCATCTCAAGCTCTAGCTGTAGCAAAAATGATGAAATTTGAGTATTTTCCTGTGGTATTATAGCATGATTTCCCTTTATTTTCATTTTCTCTTCCTCCTAGCTCCAAAAAATGATAGTGAATCAAGGAAAAATGTATCTTCTTTACATAAGATTGTTAGGGTTTCTATTTTGATGGCATTTTCATTTGTTGCTTTACTAACTGATGCATAACCCTTCTTCTTCTCTATCTCTATAAAACAATGAAAATAAATTATGTGGAAAAGCTTTTATCTCCTTGTGAAATACAAAAGGAATGACCCTTGTTGTGGAAAAAATGAGGAAACTTGCATTTTCTTTGCGTACCTTCTCCAGAGGGTTTTGACTTCTAACTTTCATCTCTTCATTTTTGTAAAAGAAATGAAGGAATTTTTTGTGATAACTTTTATTTTCTATTTTTTTTTAATATGCGGGAAAACACTTATTCTTGATCTCTATAATGCCAAAATGATGAATATATTTTATCTTTTGTGCATTTTTTCATGCTTGCTCAACTTCTGTAGTAAAAGGTAGAGAAGTTTCTTTCCTCTTTTCTATTATTTACTTGGCATTGCAAATAAAGAAGTTCTCTGTACTCCATGGACACAAGTTTACAGTCTTTGTAGGTATTGAAGGCTATGTTCTCACTTTGTGGCCGAGCTTCTCCATCTCACTGTCTTGAAAAGACAACAAACTCTCCCTTTTCTTTCCATTTTTTCATGGCTTGACCCTAGGTTTTATACGAAAATGCATTATTTAGCTTTAAAATATGTGATTTTTCCTTGAATACCTATGGAAAACTCGAGGGTTTTCATTTTATGTACACAAATGGGGGTTATTATTCTGTGCAAATTTTTTTCCTTACTATCACCTACAAGTACTCATGCATTATGGAAAACTTCTTATCAAAAGGCCATGGCTCTATCTCTTGACACATCTTTCTGGCTTTTCCTTCACTGTATCAAGGGTTTTCTCTTATATTTGAACTTACTTCAACATGTTGATTTTAAAACATGGATGGAAACACCTTTTATTTGCAATAATCAATAGTCAGTCCAAAACCTGACTATCATTTCACTGGATTGTTCATTAACTCTGTTTACTCCATCTTAACAGTCAACACATGTCCTTCAATCAATATTTTGTATATTGGGATAAAGATGTTTGAGTTACAAATCATAAATGACTATGCTCAATATGATGATAACATTGGTTCATCCCAAGCCCTCTGTCCTTTATAACTATTAATGCCATTTTGACTTGGAATTTCTATGACATGATCCACCCACATAACTGCCCCTGACAGTCAAAAATGATTGTTCCTTCACTGTTTTATATCCTTCTGGTGCAAGTAATGGTTGCAACTTGTTGAGGGTCAAAACAACACAACAACATTAAACATAATATTACTATTCTATTTATCCTAAAAAAGAAAGACAACACATGGTAATCTAACTCCCAAGGTCATGGTAATTGGTTCTCAATTATGTTGATGTCGCTCAATGGTCAATATAACTATAATATGCAAGGGGCCTTTGCTGGTAATAAGGAACAAAATTGCATGAAATAAACTAATCTACATTTGGGGGTTTAAATAAAGATAAAAAGATAAATCAAAGCCTTAAAATAGAAGAACATGAACGCAAGTTCTTAATATCCAGACATGCGTATCAATAATCAATGTCCATTCACCTAACCACAACTACAACAAGATACAATCCACAGAATAAACCATACAACTGCATACATCCATAGTGCTAATTCAATACCATCACCATTCACTAAAATTTACTTCAAAATAGATCATTCACTCATCATTAAACATAGATCAAATAGACATGACAATAACTTCATTCATAGATAACCCAATGAGATAATCTTAAATCCGGTTTCCTCTATTGATTCTCATCAAATAGAAAACATTTAGGCACAACATATCACTGGCATACAGATTGATCATGCATCATTAACCTTATCAGATAGGTCCAAACTTGATAACATAAAAAATTGTATAAAAACTGTAAAAAAATGTAATGTATCTAAGTTCAATTGAACTTTCTTAAAAGTATCTCTGCTAACAACAATGAAATCCTAGAACTAATCACTATTCGCTATCATCAGGTGGCTTATCTTTCTTCAATTAGCCGACCTTTACAAAATAGGACCCAATATTACATATAGGTGCCACATGCACAAGTTCCTCTCAATCATCAATTTAGATCCACCAATTAAGGAGCTAGAACTGAACAAAAGACTAGACTGCTAATCCTGAGTTAGAAGGCTGGAGTACAATGTTGCACAAATTCGGACATCCAAAGAAGAAGGTGGAACTGAGGAAGGGAATTGGAGTTGAGTTCACATCAAATCCCTACAAAAGAGGAGAGAAGGAGACGTTGTGTCCAGTGAAGAGAGCCAACTCACTTTTGTGTTGCATGCTCAAGGATGTACTCATCATAATTGGAAAAAATTTGTTGAAGAGTATCCACATTAGGTCCATCCAACCAATCATCCTCAAACTTAATCCTCTTTAATTCTACTGCAACTAATTCTTCTCTATCCTCATCCACATTTTATTCATATGATTTCTACTGGCTTCCTTCTTATCACTGTAAAGCTTCAATGCTTCTGCTTCATTTAGTCTCCTAGGATTCTAGGAAGCAGGTAAATTAAACATGAATCTGATCATTTGTAGTTTTTAGATCAATGATAACATTTCCCTTCACATCCACACACTTCCTAGTAGTAGGATTGTATGCTCCAGCTGCTACAAAGATCAACTCCGGACACTGGACAGACAAGGAGAAGAGTGCAACATGGGCCAAACCTGATTGAACAATCCTTTCAGTTCTTCTTGTGACCTCCTCCTCATTGAATATCTCCTCATACAATTCATCATAATTGAAAGGACCCAAATTGGTGTAAGCAATATTATCCCAATCAGAATCCACCTTACTAACCGTGAAGGTAACCTCCTTATGTTTACATCTCAGAGTATAGGGGAGCTGCTCCACCTTCATCTTCTTTGGTTTGGCTCCCTACCTAGAAGTCTCTACTGGTTGGCTTCTTTGAGAAGCCTCTTCCGATGCCCCTAACATTTTCTAATTCCTATAGTAAACTCCTAGATTAGATGAACAAAATCATCAAAGTCAATTAATCATGTAATACCATTCTCTATCTTCTTAAGATAACTTTCATACTCAGTTAAATCTTACTTTCATTGGAAGTGGAACCATAGAAGCACTAGGACTATGAAACAACATTTTAACATATGGCGGGGTCAGAATTGAACCCAGGACAAGATCAGAACCGGGATCAGAATGGGAACAAGAACCAAAAACTAATTACTAGTTCCAAGTTTGATATCCAATCCAGCTCCAGTTCTGTCTAAGGACAAGCGCTTGGACCCAACATCATTAATAACTAGAAGTGAAACCAATTCAAGAATGAAACCCGATACCAAACACTTGGGACAAGTTTGGTCTCGAGTCTGACTTCACAAGTTTCACCATAAAATAGTGTACTTTATTAATGACATGTTCACAAGGATCGAAGGTCCAGGTCACATGATCAATTTGGAAATAAAAAACCAGAGGGGGGGCTTAACCCCACATCCTAACCGTACAAAGATCAATTTAACCCATAGGAACCTATTTTATAAAGGTTATCAGGAAAACCCTAGTTTGCTCGATACGTCAACTTAACCATCTAGGGAAACACAAACCCACCATAGAACACATCAAATTGATATGGGATCAAGAAGAAACAGGGTTCAAAACATATTTCAAACATTTAGAGTACAAACAACCCTGGTAAATGAAAGCCCTAATTAAAAAATAGGGAACGACACAACCCACCTACCACGAAAGCAACAACAAACAACAAAAGACAAACAAAAAAGAAAGAAACAAAATGGAAAAACAAAGACGAACAAGATAAAACCAAAACAAATGAACAAGAAAAAACAAAAAGGAAGGCGAGCATTCATAGAACAAAGTTCCATGATCACACAAAACACAAAGCCAACAGAACAAAAAAAAACAAGAAAAGAAAAGAGAGAAGAAAACCTACCTTAAATCCCATGAGAAAAGACTAAAAAATTTGAAAGGAATCCACCAACAAACCTGCCCCCACAATCAATTCACTCTCCTTGAAGTTCTTCTGGCTTAGGTTCGCTTAAACAAATCAAACAACAAGGATAATAAGCTAGTTAACCTTAATTAAGGTTTTTAAAAAAATGATTTTGCGCATGTGAAGAACCTGCGATTAATGCAATAAAGGTGGTATGTTGGAGGCGGAGCAAACAATGCAAACAGACAGTTAAATCCCATGAACACCTAAAGCAGGGTGGACACAGACCTAGGTCCGAGACAACATAAAGAACTTTTAGAAAGTCCCTTACTCAACTCTGAACTCGACTTCGGTCCCACAACAAAGACGACAACGAAGAAAAGAAACAAAGGGGGCAAAATGGAAATGATACTGAACTCAGAACATTAGAAAAGTTCAAAGTTCGTTTCCAATCCCTGTTCTGGTCCCGACCAAGAAACAAGAAATGAAACAAGGACAAAGAAAATGAAGGGAAGTGAGACTGGGACAAGAACTAGACTCCGCCCAAACACCAATGGAGAGAAACACAAAGCAAATGAGTGGAGTCAGAATCGGAATGGGAACAAAAAATGGAAATTTAGAAAATTCCAAGTTAGGTTCCAATTTTTGGTTCTGCTTCGAGCTAGGGGAAAACAAGACGCAAGGAAAATGACAAACAACCCTAGGGAGAAAACAGACCCGAGAGTGGAAAATAAACCGAAAAACAACGAAGAGAACTAAGGAAGAAGGCGGAACCAGAGTCAGAATGAAACCTGAACTAGGAACCTTGGAAAAGTTCAGAGTCTAGTTTCAGTTCTGGCTCCGCTTCCAACAAAACAAAAGAAAGAAAGACTTAGGAGCAAAACAAACAACTCCTAAGACCCAAACCAAAACCAAAGACAAAACAAAAACAAGGGGGACCCATTTTGTTCCAAAATAATAATGGGGTGGTTATGCAAGGCATAACAAATGGTGACTCGGCTAGGAAAATGGTTTACCCATTTTTAAGATACTAAAGAATTCAGTCACCCAAAAACCTTTGATTTATGAAACATGTTAACTTAAGTATGATCAAAATATTTAACTAAAGTTGAGTTGGAATCTCAAATGTAAATAAACATAAACTACTTTTGAATATGAGTGTGTGCTTATATGGTGTGTCTTTCTTCATAAGAACTTTCTCCACACCTGAGCAATTATATCTAAGATCCAAGCTACATAGGTTGAGTCCTTTAACTGTCGTGTAATGAAATCCTGGGCATTGCTCCGCTGCCAGTCAGACATCCATATCCCTGATGGAGATACCTCTAATTCTCTCAAATCATTGCTCTACTACCAGTCAGGCATCTATAGCCCCGATAGAGATACTTGAATTACCCATCTAGTATTGAGTTTGCCTTTCTTTCAGTAGTTTTCTTTTCTCTTTCTTTTACAGGCTTCACTTGTGGAAATTATTTTAAAACTTTCTCAATACTCAGAAATTACTAGTTTGCAACATGGGTTGAGAACTACAGTGGACCCTATGATAGTTTTGGGGAATTAGATTTTTCACTTGAATCAGAGATATAATCACCTTGAGATGAATAGGCACTTTATAGTTAGATGTTTTATCTATTTTTTGACAGATTTCAATCATAGTTCATGAGGTTATCTACAATATACCCTACTCTTAATAGGATTTCAAACTAATGCTAAAATTACCATAAGCCATAAGTTTTAGAACAAAATCTCTTGACAAATATGCCTAAAAATTCCTAAATCAATTTCTCTCCTAGTGCCTATGGTATACTCTAAATAACAACCCTTATATTTCAAGATGGAAAGAAAAGAGGATCCCCAAAGAAGAAGATAAACAAACGCAAAACAACACAAAGAAACAAAAAGAAAGAAAGAAAAAATAGACAAACAACCAACAAAAACAAAAAATAGATAATTACACACGATACATTTATATAATTAATTAAGGAATTAGACCCTTAGAGGGAAAAGTAATGCTTGAGAAGATGTCCATTGACATGCAATGGAATAGGTTCTCTTGTTAAGGTGGTCAAGCGATAAGCGTTCTCACCCAAGATCTCGACTATTTGATACAGACCTAGCCAGAGTCTATCAAACTTCTGGTGGTCGCCCTTTTTCTCTTTAGCCTTATCCCACAACAACACAAGATATGATATTTTGAATGCTTTGATCTTAGCTCTTTTGTCAAACCAACGCTTGAAAACAACCTGATGTTTGAATAACTGCTATAAAGCAGTGTCCCTCTATTCTTCCATGCTTAAAATATTATTTAGCCTTACCTCAATCCGATCATCCTTTGTATAAAACTCCTGCATAAAATTGAGAACAGGTATCTGCAAATGTATGGGGAAAATTGGGTCTTGGCCATAGACTTATTTAAAAGGGGAATTTCCTAGAGAAACCTTAATATGGGTTCGATCTACCCATAAGGAAAATCTCAACTGGGTATGCCAGTCTCTAGGATCGTTTACTAGCAATTTCTTTATTACCTCCAATAGGTTCTTATTGGTAGACTCCGCTACACCATTTCCCTATGGGTAATAATTGGATGAATATTTCAAAATTATTTTATGCTCATAATCCCATTATATAAATTCAACAAATGAAAAAGTGGGGCCATTATCACATACTAGGGAAAAGGGTACTCCAAACCTGGTAATGATGTTGTCATTAAGAAATATGATAATCACCTTTGTGGTGCTATTTTTGCATGGCTGAGCCTCAGTATAGCATGTGCAGTAGTCTGTAGCTGTTAAGATAAACTTATGTCCTATAGAAGAGTTAGGATTAATTGCCCCTAGAAAATCTAGAGCCCATTGGGCGAATGGTCTTACCTCATAAACTGGTTGCAAGGGAATTGTAGGATTACACTCCTTGGGTGCAGAGGTCTGGCAAGTGTGACATGTTCTAACATGTTGATGTGCATCTCTAAACATGTAGGGCCAATAATAACTTGACTTGAGAATTTGATGAGCTAATGAATTGACTGATCCATGCCTTGTGCCATGTCTACCGTGAAATTCAGCAATAGCATGCTTGAATTCTTGCTGATCTAAACATCGCAAGTAAAGTCCCTCATAATTTATTCTGTATAGGGATCCTCCTTTGAGCATGTAATTGGAACTCTTCATCCTTAGTTCCCTCCTCTGGGTAGCATTCATTCCCTCTGGGCATCTGTTATTGAGAAGGAAGAAGATTAAATATGTATACCACAGATCCTTAGTGAATGACTGCACTGTATACTACTGACAAGTCATACTCCTATCAACATCTGCCATAGATTTTGACAAACCATATCCTTGGACAAGCTTCATTGGATGGATCTCTAGATCAAATTCTTGCAAAATAGCCATCTATTTTCCTCTTCTCTCCCCTAACTCAGTCTACATAAGTAAAGATTTGATAGTTGGGTCAGGAACTATGGCAACAACCTGGCTCCTGAGAATGTAATGTCTGAATTTATTTACTACTTGAACCAATGCAAAGGCTTGCTTCTCAAGAGGTGGGTACCTAACCTCTGCATTTTTGAATGGGGAGCTCATGAAAGCAATTGGCTTCTCATCTCCCTCTCCTCTTCTTTGAGTTAGAACAACTACACATGAATGGTCAAATGCAAATGAATAGATATAGAAAGGCTTTAGATAATCTAGGCTGGTTAGAATTGGTGCCTCAGATATTGATTGTTTAATCTATGAGAAAGTAGACTTAGCCTCATTGCTCCATTCTATTTTTGCATCTTTCTTCATCATCTCATTAAGTGGCTTCACAATTTCTGCAAATCCTGTTATAAACTTTCTTACAAAATTAATCCTTCCAAAGAAGGATCTCATCTCCTTTTTATTGCCTGACATTGTCTATTTCAAGATGGATTCAACTCAATCAGGGTCTATGGATATTCCCCTTTTTGATATCACATGTCCTAAAAGTTTCCCTTCAAAAACTCCAAAGACACATTTTTTTGGATTTAGGGATGCTCCATAGCTTATACATCTCTTAAGGACTTTTGCTAAATCAACAACATGGTCCTTTTTATTCTTAGAGAAAATAGTTAAGTCATCTACATAGATAATGATACATTTACCTATCAAATTCTTGAATTCTACGTCCATGGCATGCTGGAATGTAGCTCCAACATTGATAAGTCCAAATGGAATTTTGCGATAGGAAAATGTCCCCCACTTAGTAGTGAAGGCGGTCTTCATCCTGTCCTCATGGCTGACAAGCACTTGGTTATACCCATAATAGCCATCCAAGAATGACATCATGTGAGATTTGATGGCAGTTTTTAATACCTCATCCAAAGAAGGAAGTGGATAGTTATCCTTCTTTGAGGCTTTGTTTAGGTTCCTAAAGTCAACGCATAGTCTGATCTGCCCACTTTTATTACATACTGGAACT
Source organism: Sequoia sempervirens (assembly GCA_007258455.2). NCBI lineage: Eukaryota > Viridiplantae > Streptophyta > Pinopsida > Cupressales > Cupressaceae > Sequoia > Sequoia sempervirens. The sequence goes on along the minus strand of VDFB02000013.1, from coordinate 202,741,057 downwards.
AAATTGGAAACCAAAGTGGAGTGTCGTACTGGGAAGATGATTCTTGTTGACAAAATATTTTGCACTTCCTTCTGTATTAATGGTTGAATCAAAACATTGACCGGGCGCTGCTTTTGACAGAAGGGCTTCGCTTCTGGCTTCAGAGGTAATGTATGCGTGATCACAAAGGTGTCAAAAGTATTTAAATCTTCATAACTCTAGGAAATTGCTGTAATGTCTTCTTTTAACACATCAATTATTTCATTTTTGATCTCCTTAGGGAAAATCTTTCCTATAAGAACATTTATTTCTGGACCCGAATCAACCAAATTAATAGATTCGTACTTCCCTCCATCACTTTGCATTGGCACTCTCTCTCGAGCCCGAGGATCATAATCAAATATTCTTTCTAAAGCTACCATCCCCTTGGGAATGCTGTTGCTTTTCAAATTCATTATCCCTTCAGTGTCACAACTATCAGGATCCCAATCCCCATGATCTCTTTCTGATTCATCTATTATATGTCCTGCGAAGACATCAAAACTTGCCAAGAAGGTGAGTATGTGTTGGTCATCATTGAAGACCTAAAAATTCCAGACATTATCTGGGATTGCTGGGATTGAGACTAGTTCAACTAAAAATGTTTTCAACTTGGAGTCATGCATAGGCTCTAGAGTACTAGCAGTGACTGCAAGGGAATTTGCAATCTGATTGTATTCCCTAGGAATCAAAGTGATTCCAAAAGCATCAAAATCCTTAATTAGATTCCAAACTCTATTTTTGTAAGCAACTAATCTTTTGTTATGGAAAGTATATTGGCTGCAAACCTATTTGATAATTACTTCATAATCCCACATCACCATGAGAGATGTGACCTTCTTCTGATGGGCGAACATCAAACCTAGGGAAAGCACTTCATACTCGGCCACATTATTTGTGCAACCAAACTATAACCTATACGAAGCAAAGTAAGTCTTCCCCTTTGGGTTAGTTAATTCTATCCCTACTCCACTTCTTGATTTGGACTTAGAGCCATCAAATTTTAAACTCCATAATTGATTTGGAGCTAGGATCTCTTTCTTCTTTGGGTTTATAGTTTTTGCTTGCCAAAAGTATGTGGTAGCTCAAACTGGTGCTGGTCATCAAGATTTAAAGGTAATTGGGGGCACTGTTCACTAGAAGGTTCTCTTGGATTCAAAATTTGTTTAGGAATTGATTCCTAAACCTCTTCTTGGGTTAGATCATGAGTTAGTACATTTTTCACCAATGCCTTGGGCATTGGAAGAGTATTTTGGGTTGGTGTATCAAGAAAAGGCTAAGATTTTTCAGTCTCTCTTTGTAGTTTAGAACATAGAACACAAGTTTGCTCAAGTTGGGAAGATGATTATTTCTAAGCAAGAATGGCTCTCGTAAGAATGGTCACATCTTTTTCTTCAAATGGAAATTTATTGGTGGAGGTTTGAGATTGACATTCACAAGTTTCTTCAACCTAGGAAACATGGTTCAAGATGTCTACACAAGGTTGACAAGTTAACTCAATGATTTTGGTAATGGAACCTACACCAATTGGGAAGCAACAAACTCCACATATCAACTTCTTTTCCCAGTACCGGCCTATCCTATTGCAACTTTTTGATTAAGACTTGCTGGTTAACTGTAATCATCGGGTCAGTTGGTTCTAGAGGCAATAGATCATCATATTGAAGCATAGAGAAAGTCATGATTTCCTCCTGCTTGTAAAATCCTATCTCGGTCTTGAAATAGACTACCTCATTAGGGGAATCATACTCGGTGATCATGTGTTTGAGCCTAGGCTCACTTTCAATTATGATCTGGCTTGCTATCTCTTTCTAGGGCAGCCACGTGTGAGAAATCCAAGGACAAATATCCCCCAAGACTTTTCATTAGATCTCGGCTCAAGAGCATACCATAGGTTTCTGGGATATCTACAACATGGATATCCATATAAGTTTGGATCCTTGGATTAGATCCAATCTGTACATGGATATTTTTAAGCTCTCCTACCATATTAACTTCCATTTTATCTAATTGAATAAATTTTTTGTTAGTCTAGAGTGGACTCAGACCTAACTTCTTACAAATTGAAAATGACATGACATTTCCTGACGCCCTAGAATCTAATAGACAGTTATGTAGATTCTTTCCAAAAATTCTTAAACTCAAAAGGAAAGGTGGAGTGCTAGTCTTACCTTTATAGAGTGTTGCATTCATCTCATTAGTGGAAGTCACCTATTTTTTTCCTTTTGACTTGTCTACTTCCTCCAAGGCTTTCAACAAAATTTCCTTTTGAGCAGGGCACTTCATAACATCAAAGAATGACATTGAAGTTTTCTGCCTCTGCATCTCTGCAATGAATTCAAATTCTAAACCATTCTTTTCCTGATACTTAGTAAATAAAGGTGGATTACCTTTATTATAAAAATATGATGGCTCCTTTGGTGGTGGTGGGTTATTATCTGCATTCTGGTTTGGCGGGACCATGTTATTAGGAGGAGTAGATGTGGTGAATGGCCCCTTATTTTGATTTATGAGGAAATGGCCTCCCTTGGTTTGGAAAGCTTGGGAATTATACACATCTTCCATAGGTTAATTCGCTTCCTGACTAGGAAATGAAGACTCCTCAAATAACTCATAAGTCATGACAACATTAGTAGACCCACCAAATTTACTAGAAGCACCTTGTAATGGAGCTTCGGCTTGGGCTATCTTAACCATCTTTTTCATCTCTAGGCAATTCACTTCAGAATGGGCCACAGTATCATGTAGCCTACACCAATTAGTCATGAAGTTGAGGTTTGCTACATTAGCAGTGTGTTGCTTCTCATCACCTTCCTGGTAATTATGGGAGACTTCCCCGTTATTAGGCCCGATTTTCCACTATCTTGTTATTAGACCTTTGATTGTATCCTCTATTCTGATTTTGATAATTTTGGTTAGAGGAATTTTGTTTTTGATAGTTCTTTTGATTATGATTAGTGTTGTAATTCTGGTTGGAATTCTGGTTAGAGTAACCCCCTTGTTTTGAGTATCCTCCATGATTTTGAAAGTTTTGATTTTGATTTTGAGGAGGGTTCTGTATCAGTTGAGCCATATCGTTAGACATCTAAGATAGATTCTTTTCAAGAGTCTCCACCTCATTAGTCAATTGCAAAGTCTTTTCACTTTTTGCAGTCTTCACTGCAGAGGGCATATTAACAAGATTTGATCCTCCAGCTTAATTCTTGTAATTTTTAGTTTATTGGGAGGAGTCCTAGAGACCATTGGTGAAGAATGGTAAGGGAGGTGATGCTTGGAATTCAGACATAGGTCTGTATTGGGATTAGGACATCCTTGGGACCGTATTGAATAAAGGGGACAGATTGGGCATTTGGTATCCTATAGGAGGAAGAACTCCTCCTAGACTCCTAGATTGCAAACTTATCTGTTGTTGCAATTGGATGGCTAGGTGATATACTTTAGCCAAAGAATCAATTTCGGGTGGCTAATATGTCCTCTTCAAGAACAGGCCAATCAAAGGATCCACAAGCCTTAAGTACGCCAAAATGGCAATGTTCTCAGCAACCAGGTAAGGATCCTGTAACCTTCGGTACATTCTTTGGAACCTTGTATTGAATAAAGGAAATGGTTCATGATGCTCTTTTCTTATTGTGGAAAATTGGTGGTAGAGAATAACAGGTTCTACATAGACCCCAAACTAATTAATAGAGGAATTTTCCAAGTTTTTCCAACTTAGAATCGACCCTTGGGGTAGGTTTAGATACCAGTTGTATGCCATGTCTCCCAATGAGTAGGGGAAAAATCTACACACAACGTCATGATGTGCCACCTGAGCACAAGTGCATGAATCTTTAAATGCCTGTATGTGCTCCTCATCACTCCTGGATTCTCCATGCATATACTTGGGAAAAAACCTCTTAAGGTTCTTGGGGAGATCATGTATTCCCCCAACAATAGTCCCTAGCGATGAGGGATTATTGACAAAGAATGCCAGGGTCTTGGAGGCAGTGTTGGTTGAGTAGGTTGTGGAATGGGTGAGTTTGGTCAGTGAGGTGGTGTAGCTGGGTTTGGTGGAAACCAAGGTGGGGTAAGCGGTGGTGACAATGGTGGGATCAAAACCATACGGGCTTGAGTTCTGTACTTGACAAGGGTTTGGAGTTCAATGAGTGGTTCAGGGTTCTGAGAAGATCTAAGAACTCTCTCATACCTATCCGGTGAGAATGACCCAATTTGAGCCAGCTTGTTCCTTAGGCTTTGCTAGTGCCAGATCTGTTGAGGGTCAAAACAAAACAACAACATTAAACAAAATATTACTATTCTATTTCTCTTGAAAAAGAAAGACAACACATGGTAATCTAACTCCCAAGGTCCTAGTAATTAGTTTTCAATTATGCTGATGTCGCTCAATGGTCAATATAATTGTAATATGCAAGGGTCCTTTGCTAGTAATAAGGAACAAAACTGCATGAAATCAACTAATCTATGTTTGGGGGTTTAAATAAAGATAAAAAGATAAATCAAAGCCTTAAAATAGAAGAACATGAATGAAAGTTCTTAATATCTAGACATGCGTTTCAATAATGAGTGTCCATTCACCTAACCACAACTACAACAAGATACAATCCACAAAATAAACCATACAACTGCATACATCCATAGTGCTAATTCAATACCATCACCATTCACAATTTACTTCAAAATAGATTATTCACTCATCATTAAACACAAATCAAATAGACATGACAGTAGCTTCATTCATAGATAACCCAATGAGATAATCTTAAATTCATTTTCCTCTATTGATTCTTAGCAAATAGAAAACATTTAGGCACAACATATCACTGGCATACAGATTGATCATGCATCATTAACCTTATCAGATAGGTCCAAACTTGATAACATAAAAACTTGTATAAAAACTGTAAAAAAATGTATCTAAGTTCAATTGAAATTTCTTAAAAGTATCTCTACTAACAACAATGAAATCCTAGAACTAATCACTATTCATTATCATCAAGTGGCTTATCTTTCTTCAATTAGCCTACCTTTACAAAATAGGACCCAATAGTACATATAGGTGCCACATGTACAAGTTCCTCTCAATCATCAATTTAGATCCACCAATTAAGAAGCTAGAACTGAACAAAAGACTAGACTGCTAATCTTGAGTTAGAAGGCTGGAGTACAATGTTGCACAAATTCTGACATCCAAAGAAGAAGGTGGAACTGAGGAAGGTGTAGACACGTAAAATGTACTGATTGACATTGGACATCTAATCCTCACCACTAACATCGTTTCATCCTGAATGATCCTTCAGTCTAACCATTTAATCAAATACCCTTATCTAATTAAAATCATCAATATTCCTCTCTTAATTAAATAAATCACTTATCTAATTAAGTCATCTTTTCTCGATAATTAAATTAACCATTTTGATCTAATTATCCTATTTAAATTAAATAATTAATTTTATTTGATTAAATCTCTTAAGTCTCTATTAAATTAAATAAATTAAAACCTTATTTAGTTTAATCTAACATAATCTCTTTTAATTAAATAAATCAAAATCTTTATTTAATTAATCCTTTATCACATTCTTCTCATATTTGATTTAAATAAATCCACATATTTAAGTCAAATAGGTCACATCATTTAACCCCTTCATTAAATTAATTAAATTTGGTTAATTTAATCTCCTCTCATGTCCCATCCTCTAGCTTTTACCACTTGCATATGAAAATAGACTTATTTGATTTATTAAATCTCTATTTTCCTTCAACAAGGCATCTTTTAAAGAATATTCTTCAAGTTTGAATTCAAAATCCAAGTTGACTTGTCCCTTCCAACAAGGCATTTACTCTCTCTTACATGTCCTTTGCCTTGAGCCAAGTGGCATTCAATGCATTCTTTCTTCCCTCTTGCATGTCATTTCAACAATTTCAAAATTCAAATATATGCATTTATTGGCACAATCCTCAAAACTTGCACATCCTCCATCCATTCACAAGTTGACAAGTGGCACTTTTCCATTGGCTAATTATTGGTCCCACATTGCTCTGTTTTGAACATTCATCCATCTTAGCATTCTATAAATAAGAGGCTAATTCCCTCATTTCATCATCCACCATTTGAGTAAACTTACTATGCTCAAATCATTAGCAAATTCCATCCATTATCATTGAGTCCATAGCTAGGTTATGCAGATTTTTCTATTGGAGCATTCATCAAGCATCAACAAAGTGGATCACTCTTCATCACACATCAATCTTGCATCATAGGAATTGGGAAAGGGCCAATTTTCACATCAAATTGACACCAATTCCCCCATGGGATCAAGAGTTTGCTTGTTTTGATAGGATTTTAAACTATTTCATTTGTGTTTTTCATTCTTCTTTCCTATTTTTAAACTATGCTAATGTATTTCATGGGGAATCCTTGTTCTTGCTTGCATTTCATCTTCTAATGTGTTTGTTCATGTTGTTTTGCAGGTATTGGGATTGGGGTTCACATAAAAGGGAACTAGAGTTGAGTTCACATCAAAGCCCTGCAAAAGAGGAGAGAAGGAGACGTTATGTCCAGTGAAGAGAGTCATCTCACTTCTACATTGCATGCTCAAGGATGTACTCATCATAATTGGAAAGCATTTGTTGAAGAGTATCCGCATCAGGTTCATCCAACCAATCATCCTCAAACTTAATCCTCTTTAATTTTGTTGCAACCAATTCTTCTCTATCCTCATCCACGTTTTATTCATATGATTTCTACTGGCTTCCTTCTTATCACTATAATGCTTCAATGCTTCTTCTTCATTTAGTCACCTAGGATTCTGGGAAGTACGTACATTAAACATGAATTTGATCATTTGTGGTTTTTAGATCAATGATAACATTTCCCTTCACATCCACACATTTCCTGGTAGCAGGATTATATGCTCCAGCTGCTACCAGGATCAACTCCGGACATTGGAAAAACAAGGGGAAGAGTGCAACATGGGCCAAACCTGATTGAACAATCCTTTCAGTTCTTCCTGTGACCTCCTCACTAAATGTCTCCTCATACAATTCCTCATAATTGAAAGGACCCAAATTGGTGTCAGTAATATCGGCCCAATCAAAATCCACCTTACTAGCTGTGAGGGTAACCTCCTTATGTTTACATGTTAGAGTATAGGGGAGCTGCTCCACCTTCATCTTCTTTGGTTTGGCTCCCTACCTAGAAGTCTTTGCTGGTTGGCTTCTTTGAGAAGCCTCTTCCAATACCCCTGACATTTTCTAATTCCTACAGTAAACTCTTGTATCAGATGAACAAAAGCATCAAAGTCAATTAATCATGTAATACCATTCTCTATCTTCTTAAGATAACTTTCATATTCAGTTAAATCTTACTTTCATTGGAAGCGGAACCATAGAAGCACTAGGACTATGAAACAACATTTTAACATATGGTGGGGTCGAAACCAGAACCAGGACAAGATCAGAACCGGGGTCGGAATGGGAACAAGAATTACTAGTTCCAAGTTCGATACCCACTTTGGCTCCAGTTCTGCCTAAGGATAAGCGTGGGGACCCAACATCATTAATAACCGAAAGTGGAACTAATTCAAGAATGAAACCCGATACCAAACACTTGGGAAAAGTTCGGTCCCGAGTTCGACTTTGCAAGTTTCACCATAAAACAAGATACTTTTTTAAAGAAATGGTCACAAGGATCTAAGGCCCGGGTCACCGTACAAAGATCAATTTACCCCATAGGAACCTATTTTATAAAGGTTATCGGGAAAACCCTAGTTTGCTCAATACATCGACTTAACCATCTAGGGCAACACAAACCCACCATAGAACACATCAAATTGACACAGGATCAAGAAGAAACAGGGTTCAAAACATATTTCAAACATTTAGAGTACAAACAGCCTTGGTAAACGAAATCCCTAATTAGAAACTAGGGCACGACACAACCCACTTGTCGCGAAAGCAACAAAAAACAACAAAAGATAAACGAAAAGAAAGAAACAAAATGGAAAAACAAAGACGAACAAGACAAAACCAAAAACAATGAACAAGACAAAAAAAAAAGGAAGACAAGCATTCACAAAACAAAGTTCCATGAACACACAAAAAAAACATGACACGAGAAATGCGAAGCCAATAGAATGAAACAAAACAAGAAAAGAAAAGAGAGAAGAAAACCTACCTTAAAATGCCCACAAGAAAAGACTGAAAGCTTTGAAAGGAATTTGCCAACGAACGCACCCCTGCAATCAATTCACTCTCCTTGAAGTTCTTCTGGCTTAGGTTTGCTTAAACAACTCAAATGTCAAGGATAATAAGTCAGTTATCCTTAATTAAGGTTTAAAAAAAAAATATTTTGTGCATGTGAAGAACCTACAATTAATTGAATAAAGGTGGTAGGTCGAAGGCAGAGCAAACAACGCAAACACACAGTTAAATCTTGTGAACACCTAAAGCAGGGTGAACATAGACCCAGGTCCAAGACAACATAAAGAACTTTTAACAAGTCCCTTACCCAGCTCCGAACCCGACTCTGATGCTACAACAAAGATGACGACGAAGAAAAGAAATAAAGGGGGCAGAAATGTAAATGAAACCAAACTCAAAACAGTAGAAAAGTTCAAAGTTCATTTCCAATCCTAGTTCCGGTCCCGAACAAGAAACAAGAAATGAAACAAGGACAAACAAAATGAAGGGAAGTGGGATCGGGACAAGAACCAAACTCGACCCAAAGACCAACAGAGACAAACACAAAGAAAACGAGTAGAGTCAAAATTAGAATGGGAACGAAAACTTGAAATTTATAAAATTCCAAGTTAGGTTCCAATTCCGGTTTTGCTTCTAGCCAGGAAAAAAAAAGACACAAGGAAAATGACAAACAACCCCAGGGAGAAAATAGACCTGAGAGTGGAAAACAAACCAACAAAAAATGAAGAGAACCAAGGAAGGAAGGCATAACTAGAGTCAGAACGAAACCCAAACTAGGAACCTTGGAAAAGTTCAGATTCCAGTTTCAGTTCCGGTTCCCCTTCCGACAAAACGAAAGAAAGAAATACTTAGGAGAAAAACAAACAACTCCTAAGACCCAAACCAAAACCAAAGACAAAATGAAAACAAGGGGGACCCATTTTGTTCCAAAATAATAATGGGGTGGTTATGCAAGGAATAACATCACTGGCATGTGATAGCATGCACTATATGATAGGTTTGGGACTACTCCCCTATTCGTTGAAGAGCATTGTCATCAGGTTATCAATAAGACTATCTTTTGGATAGTCTTTGTGATTGTTTCCATGCATAGGATCACTTCCTCCTTACTCAATTGAACATGTATTTTCCATTTACGACAGTGACTTACCAACTCACTATCATGAGTGATATGTACTTTTTCAATTGATGAAAATGATATGAATTTACATTCTTACCCCTCTTAAAACACAAGAGGGTATCATGTTGGGCTTAACCCTTGTGGGAGCCCATTTTACTCCACATGCTATGATGTCAAATGGAAATGATCCAACAATGAAATTTCACCTATCCCTGCACAGTGAACAAACATGTTAGATAAAATAATGAAACATAGTATATGATGGATGTTGACGATTTTCCTCTGCTTTTCTTGATGCCTATGATATTGCAAACTATTTCAATGCCTTATGAGAAGAAATTATATGTTTTTTGATGTAGCATATGTAGAATATGGGTCCTGATCTCTAACAAAAATTTCTTCATCTCTTGCAGGCATTTCAAGTAGCAACAAAGCAACTTCTGGAGCAACCAAGTAGGAGGAACTAGACAAGGATGCGGCAATTCAACTTGGGGTTCATCATTCAGGCAATGACGGATCCCTACTCTTTCCATATGCTCTTTTCTTTTTATATCTTCAAATGTATAGTTTATGCCTTCTATTGTATTGAAATAGTTATTCTCATGGATTGTGTGGGACACCATCCATTTGTAATTATCAATAAAGACAACATTTATGCAAAAAATTTGCAAATATTTCTCTTGTATGCATTTGCATAATGAATTGCAATTTATATGATAACTAATTCTGTGCATATAAATGGAACTTTAGTAGAAATCAATGTGTACCTTTTATCTTTATTTTGCAAAAACTATTTCAACTCTACTTGATTGAGTTGGAAGCTAAATTAGGTAACATTTTTGGCGACATTTGCGATATGTTTGCCTGCTAAACATCTTGACCAATTGCTTGAACTTATCCATTGGGCACAGAGTCAAAAGGAACCCGACAATACTTAAGAAATAGTCTGGAATATTGTTGTAACTCATTAAAATAGTGCATAACACCTTCAAACCTTATTCATCCAACCAAAAGACCCATAACATAACAAATTGACTAACTGTGTAAAACAACACTTAGAGGAAATGAATCTACATCTAAAAACTAATGTGCAACAACACTTATTGAATCAAAACTCCTAAAATAGCATGTACAAAGGTAATCACACCTCAAAATAGAGTTTGTGGTGTATCCCATTGATTAGGATAGGCTATAACTCACCATCCATTTTTGACAGCTGGAAAGCATTGTGTTATTTGCACTCTATAATGATGAATAAGCCACTCCAAATACTATCAAACTTGGTGTGTTTTCCAGGCCTACTCTTTAGCTCATCCCACTTAAGCACATCTCCTTCTTTAAACACCCTTGGTGTTGCTTTCTTGTCAAAAACTCTCTTTACTTGGAGTTGGTGAAACTTCATGGTTTTCATAGCTTTATCTCTTATTTCCTGCAGCTCCATGAGTTGTGCATATCTAATTGTCATTGGATCCTCTTCTTCAAACATTTCAAGCTAGTTTACAATATCAAGAGCTAGAAACTCAATAGACAAGGGCAGCCTTGCCTCCTTTCCATATACCATCATATAAGGGGTGTTTCCAATGGACCTCTTTGGTGTTATTCTATCTACCCACAAGGCAGATTTCAGCTTGGTATGCCAAGTTCTTTGATTATCCTCCATTATTCTCTTAATGATCTTTATCATATTTTTATTGGTTGATTTCGCCAAACCATTACCTTGAGGGTAATAGTTTGATGAAGTATTCAAGTGAATACTATTCTTGACAACCCATTCACTTAACCTTATACCAACAAAAGCTAAGGAATTATTAGAAATAATAGACTCAAGCACACCAAATCTTGTTATCAAATCATCATAAAAATTCAAAACAACACTTTCATTAGCTTCTTTTAGTGCCATAACCTCAGTCCATTTGGTAAAATAATTTGTGGCTGTGAGAACCCACTTATGACCTACACTAGAAGGTGGATTAATAGCTCCTATAAAATCAATTCCCCATCTCATAAAAGGTTGTTCAACCTGTATAGGCTGCAAATAAAGAGCTGGAAGGCTCTCTTTACCTACAAACATGACACACTTAACACATTTCCTTGTCCAAGCTTGGGAATATTTGAAGAGGCTTAGCCAATAGTAACCAACCCTCATGATCTTTCAAGTTGTGGTCCTTGGAGCAAAATGTCCATGAGCTGTTCCATCATGGAACTCATGAAGTACTTTATCAATCTGATTATTATCTATGAACCTTAGTAACACTCCATTATGATCTTTCCTAAACAATATACCATTAACAAGAACATAAGGAATTAAATGTAACCTAAAGTATCTCCTCTTTGCTTTGTCCAAACCATGTGGACACTCACTAGTCTACAAAAAATGTACCATCTCTTGCATCCAACTTGAACCCAATATTGGTGCAACAGTTTGAGACTCATCATTGGTGACAAAATAGCTTCCTTTTGAGTTTCTCGCTCATTTTTAGACCCAAAAACTAGCTGTTCACACATCCCTTTACCTCTAACCAACTTTGTGATCTTGATATCAATGTCATACTCCACGATTTTTGTGATCCAACCTGGTCTCTTCTTATTCAAATATTTGATCAAAAGAAATTTCTTGACAATAGGACGAGCAACCATTAGATGAACTTTGTTATTAGAAATAAAATGCCTAAATTTCTTCAAACTTCTAATAATAGACAATACATGTTTTTCAAAAAAAGTATATCTTTGCTCATAGTCTTCTAGGTCTTGACTAAAAAAAGCTATAGGATGTTCCAAATTGTCATCATTCTACTGTACCAACATAGCATAAAGAATGAAGTCCTTTGCAAAGTTAGGATTTACCAATGTGGGAGTTGTTGATAATGCCTCCTTGATTGCTTCAAAACTTCATTTTCCTTGTCTTATCTAGCTGAAACTTGCATTCTTTTTTGACATTGTAGTTAGAGGTTTCAAAAGATTTTCTACATATGGTATAAATCTTCTCACAAAGTTAATTCTACCAAGGAAGCTTTGCAGCCCCTTCTTATGGCTAGGCAAAGGTAAAGCAAGAATGACACTTACCCTTTTTGGGTCAATGGTAATTCCTTGTTTTGATACTACATGTTTAAGGAGCTTACCTTCATTGACAACAAAATAATATTTTTTGGGGTTGAGGGATATTCCATATTCCATACACCTTTTAAAAACTTGTCATAAATGGGAAAGATTCTCATCAACATTTCTAGAAAAAACTATTATATCATCAAGGTAAATGAGAACTACCTTGTAAATAAAACCTTGAAATGTCATGTCCATTGCCCTTTGAAAGGTGACACCAGCATTGGAAAGACCAAAGGGAATTCTCTTGTAATCCATTGTTCCCCATTTTGTGGTAAACATAGTTTTATATTGATCCTCTTCCTTAACACCTGGTTATAACTAAAATAACCATCAAGCAAAGAAAATATCTTAGAACCTGCAACAACTTGAAGGATCTGCTCCATAGAGGGTAGTGGGCAGTGGTCTTTGAGTGAGGCCCTATTCAAATCTCTAAAATCCACACAAAGCCTAATTTCCCCATTTTTCTTTCTAACTGGAACAAGGTTAGAAACCGATGAGGTATGTTTGATTGGGAAAATGATTTTACCCTCAATCAACTTAGTCAACTCTTTTATCATGAGAGGTTCAAGCTTGCGATTCAAAGGACTATTTTTGCCTAATTGGTTTTGCATCTGGCTCAAGTTCAATGGTATGTTGGGAAATTTTGGGATCAAAACGTTTTAAATCAGAATATTCCCATGTAAAGATATCATGAAATTCTTGAAAAAGTGCAACAAAAACCTCTCTATCTTCTTGAGAACAAAGTTTACCAATTTTAAGAAGCTTACCTTTAAAGATTTCAAACTCTTCATAGTGCTCTTCTTTGATCGGTATATCGGTCTTTCCCTTTTTAAGCTAATCATCATAACTAAATATAGAATCCAAGGTGACCAGACCCTTGGGTAACTTATTTTTCCTTAGTTGTATAATCTAGTCACCATAATGTTGCTTGAGTTTCTCTTGATTTCCCAATGAAAACTCATATTCTTCAAGCAAAAAACTAAGCAACTGCTCATCACTTTCAAAAAATTTCCAATGAACATTATTGTCAGGAATATATGGCCTCACTAATACTTTAACATATTGATGTACCTTATCCTTTTTAATATCATTTGGAATGTCGAACTGAGCACCTATAGCAACTAGTCTATCAACATGCTTATTTTGACTTCTAGGTATGAACAATAGATTAAAGGATTCAAAATCATCTATCATATCTCATACCCTATTCTTATAGGAGTTAAGAACATCATTTTTAGTTATATGTAAGCCTCTTACTTGATTTATAATTAGTTCACTTTTACGAAACACTTGTAGGCAACTTATCTTTCTTTTCCTTGCCCATTCCAAATCTTGTATTAGACCCTCATATTCAGCTATGCTGTTAGAATAAATGAATGAAAAATGAAAAATTGAATAATACTTTTCACCCTGTGGGGATACCAACATAGCATCCCCACCAACTCCATTTTTGCTTCTTGAGCCATCAAAAAATATCTTCCAAACTCCATTTTGCTGCTGTTCGTCTTTCTTTTCAAGGTTAGGAACAATAGAATATGGCTTATGCATCATATAAACACCTAAGACTACTTCTTTAAGGTTTTTAATTAGATCATCTTCAACATTTTCTACTGCCCACTCATCCAAAAGGATGTCAGGAATGCTCTCAGTTTGGGTATTTGGCTCTTGGGCAACAATATGTTCATCATGGTCAAAAACAACACAATTGGCATTGATGGCACTTGTTACATAAGGTTCTATGTGATATTTTGCTATTGAATCATACTTAATGGTCACTTTAGTTCCATACCTTGTCCTAAACAACATATGAGACCAATCTGAAGATAAATAACCACCTATTTTAGTAGTAAAATCTCTTGAGAGACAAAGGGAAAAATATGGTGGCAAGTCAATAACAAATATGTCTTGTGGAATGGAAAAATTGGGGCATGTATGTAGAGTAAGACTCAAATATTTAATGATCTCTACAATATTGATGGTTGCTACATCAAGTTGAACAACACCTTTTTCAAGAGGTTGGTATTTCAAACCTAACCTATCAACAATTTGTTTAGGCATAACAAAACTACTAGCCCTTGAATCAATCATACAATTATGGACTAGTTTATCCCCTATATCAAAGACACATAAAAAGGTGGAGGTTTGACTTCTTTACCTGGCTTCCCATTGCTATTTTGAGGCATATTGGTAAAAACAACCTTATCTTGACTAACTGGGACTTCACTTGACACATTCAAATATGATAATGTAGATGTCAATAAATCTCTTTATCCTAGGATAGACAAAGAATCCCACATAGACATAGTACCCACATAGACATAGTAACATTTTCCTTCTTCATATGCTCGAGAATGTTTAAAGGTGCATAAGTTACCTTTTGATGGGTCTTTATAACAATAGGGTCTACTTGCAAGTGGGCTGGTTGATGTTGATTCCTAGGCTATCCCTTAGTAGTGCCTTGTATATTTATTTGCAATATATGTGGTGCTTGAGAGGTAGATGGACCAACAACGTATTTTTCTACTCTAGGAGCTTGGTTAGGCTCTTTATTTGCTGACTATCCAATCTCAAAAGCTCTCCTCTTGGCTCTTGTATTAGATGCTATTAGAGAATCATCCCGATTGAACTCACAAAACCTCTCTCCTTGCCAATTTAGGAGAGTGGTATCACTTGGAGGTAGCTCGTTCCATTGTGGAGATCCATCACTAGGTACATTAGGCAACAAAATTGACACATTTTGTACCATTAAAGCTTGGTTAATCACCCCATTTGAACAAGTGGATTGGTTATGGGGTTTATTACAAGGGAAACACCAATCATATTCTTGTGCAAGGTTGTTTTGGATAGGAACTGACTCCTTAGATGAACTGAGTGGAGTCAGGTTGTATGCTTGAAAAAGCCTTGGGTTAAGGTTTTGCCTTGCACCTTGGTTATTTTCTTGATAAGGCAACCTATTTTCTTGATAAGGTTGGTTATGTGCTTGGCTTTGAGGTTGGTATGGCTTAAAACTTTGAAATTTCTGCTTCTTTATGTTCACCAACTCATTTCCAAATGAATGAAGTAACCCCTTCATCTCTTGTAGCTCAAGAGATTGGGGTGGGATAGCTTTTTCTTGACTAGTAGTAGTTGGTAATGTAGAGACAACACGTATAGGGGCCAAAGGTGGTATTTGTAAAGGCATGGAAGGTTGAATTTCTAGGAATATGGGCATAGGTGGTCTAGGTGCTATCTTACCTGCTTGGATAAGATTGTTTTCAACCCTCACTGCAATATCAAATGCAACTGGTAGAGAAGTACCTCCCATGAATTGTATAATAACAAAAATATCACTATTAAGAGCCTTCAAATAATAAAGAAAAGCATGCTTTAGAGAAGGTCTTACCATGATAGAAATTTGGTTCCATGTTTTTTGAAAATGAAAGTTGAAGTCCATCATTTTCTCCTGAGGAGCTCTCTTAATTGTAGTCATTTGTTCAACTAGTGACAGGTGATCAAACTTGTCTTCAAACAATTTATTCAATGCATCTCCCAACTGATCCCAATTTGCAATAGAACCAACTACCAAACCTCTAAACCATTGAAGATATTTCCCTTTTAATGAAGCAACAAGTAACCTAATTGCAATGTTTTCTTCAGTGATGTGATGGAATCCACATAGTGAGGCCACATCCCTGATATGCTCAATAGAAGTAGTTTGATCTTCTCCTATAAAAGAAGGAAAAATTTTCAACACAACCATAAGAATATCATCATGTTACTGCAAGTTAAGTGGAAAACCTCTATTGAAGGGAACAAAAGGATGATTTCTCGCCATTGGATTGGCTTGAACTGGATTAACATGCACAAAAAATGAAGGTGTAGGTACACTTGTTACTGCTGATCTGAAACAGGGAGGTGTTGATTGAAATCTTTTTGATGAAACAAGAGTTATTTTTGTTGTTCTTCCACTTCTCCTAGGTGGTGACAACTACAAGTACTCAAAAGGAATAACACTTCCTCTTGTCTGTATCCTTCTCATAAGTTGTTCTATACTGGTTTTTGCTAAACCAGAGTTTCAAAGTCACCAAGTATGTATTTAAAAGCACCTCAAATGGGAAAAAAAAAACTATTGTACACACCAAACAATGGTGAATTGATGAATAAAAGAACTGAAAATTAATTTAAAGTCCCACCGGGTGTGCCAAAAACTATTGTCTCCTAATAGTGCGCCCTTGCTAAGTTGCATAACTTAGTATATTGGAGAAATAAGGAAACTTTTCTAAGGCTGTGGCTTGCCTAAAGTAGAAAAGAAGCACCAGAGAAAGTTGGCTCCTATGGTACTCACCTAAAACTACTTCTTATTAGGAAAAGGGTAAGAAAGAAACATGAAAATGAAAACTAACTCCTAGGGTGATACACCAAATGTGTTTTCTTAGAACCTATACTGCTGTTTTAATACACAATTTTTCTCAATAGCTCAGCTTAACTTAACACAAATTAGATATTTTATATGTTAATGCATAAGTTTTTTGTAAGGAGGCTTGGTTATCTTAACACTTTTGAAGGAAAGGAGTTCTTTCACAACTAAAATAGCTATTTGAATCACTACACAAATTACAACCTACAAAAATATATGTTTCTTCTACCTAAAGGTGCTAAAATGAGACAAACATTAAAGTAATTATCAAAAATCACAAGAATATTCATCAATCACACACTGCACACAATGAGGTAGCTTCTACAAAGGTAAAAACATTGAATTTCATTGATAAAAAGGTATTACGTACTAGTGTACATGTCTAAGATTGAGTTACAATGCTATATTTTTCTTGAAAGAGCTCCAAAATAAGCTACAATACATGTTGAAAAGAAGAAAGAACTAACTCCAAATAGTTGTTTGAAGTTACTTTATGCTTGTAAACAGTTGCACAAAGATAGGAACTAGAAACTTCCTTGGTTGTGTACAACAATAAAGCCTAAAAATAAGCCCCTAAACCCACTCCAAAAAGGCTAAAAAATGAAGAAAAGGTCAAGCCTTAACCTCGCTTATCATAAAACATCAAAAACTGCTCCTAGATGCTATCAATTCCCTCCAAAACCAAGTCAAAACAACCCCTATATTCTTGGCACTTGTCTATCAACCTCCTCCAACCTCCCCTATATGCTTGGCATAAACCATAAATCTCCAACTATATCTCCTTTGACCATATCTTGAAAGCAACATATCCTTATCTTGCATTATACAAAACATTAAATAAAGTGAATTATAATTCCATCACTTCAATAATGTTTTTACATTTTTCAATTTGATGCAAAATAAAGTAAGAGGATCGACCATATTTTAAAAAGACACATGTAAAAGGGAACATTTGCAAAATATAAAAGAGGAACCAAGGCATACAATACATAACATGGGGCATTAGTTATGAAGAAGAAAAAATAAAGAAAAGTCAAAAATTCCCTTTTTCTATTGACTAACCTAGGGTTTTGGAAACCCAAAAGACAAAAAGGATAACCCTAGCTGGGCACTTCATTTGAAATTTCATCATTTCTTTCTACTCTTGCATTTTTTGAGGGCACTGCCATGAGTCTCTGAAAGGTTTTTTGGATGCTTTTGTATGCAGATTCTTGGAAAAATACTTCAAGACTAAGAAAGGTAAGCATAAAATTTGCTCTTTTCATCATTATCTGTGAATAAAAAGTCATCTGAAGCTTTGTTTGTAGCAAAAATGATGAAATTTGAGTATTGTCATGTGTTATTATAGCATGATTTCCCTTTATTTTCATTTTCTTTTCCTTGTGGCCATAAAATATGATAGTGAATCAAGGAAAAATGTATCTTTTTTACATAAGACTCTTAGGGTTTCTATTTTGGTGGCATTTTCATTTGCTGATTTACTAACTGTTGAATAAACCTTCTTCTTCTCTATCTCTGTAAAAGAATGAAAATAAATTGTGTGGAAAATCTTTTCTCCCTATGAAATCCAAAAGGAATGGCCCTTACTATGGCAAAAATGAGGAAACCTGTATTTTCTTTGCGTACCTTCTCTAGAGGGTTTTGACTTCTAACTTTCAGCTCTCCATTTTTGTAAAAGAAATGAAGGAACTTTCTGTGATAGCTTTTATTTTTTGCAACTTTTTTTAAATCTGTGGGAAAATGCTTGTTCTTGAGCTCTACTATGCCAAAATGATGAATATATTTTGTCTTTGTGTGCATTTTTTCATTCTTGCTCGACCTCTATAGAAAAGGGTACATAAGTTTCTTTCCTCTTTTCTATTATTTACTTGGCAATACAAATAAAAAAGTTCTCTGTACTCCATGGCCATGACTTTACACTCTTTGCAGGTATTGAGGGCTCTGTTCTCACTTTATGGCCAAGCTTCTCCATCTCACTGTCTTGAAAAGAAAAAAAATTCTCCCTTTTATTTCCATTTTGTTCATGGATCGACCCTAGGTTTTATATGCAAACACATTCTGTATTAAAATCTTTGATTCTGCCTTGAATACCTATGGAAAAATTGAGGGTTTTCATTTTATGTACACAAATGAGGGTTATTATTCTATGCACATTTTTTCCTTACTATCACCTATAGGTACTAATTCATTCTGGAAAACTTCTTATCAAAAGGCCATGGCTCTGTCTCTTGACACATCTTTCTAGATTTTCCTTCACTGTATTAAGGGTTTTCTCTTATAGTTGAACTTACTTCAACATGTTGATGTGTAAAACATGGATGTAAACGCTTTTTATTTGCAATCCTCAATAGTCACTTCAAAACTTATGACTATCATTTCATTGGATTGTTCATTAACTTTGTTTACTCCATCTTGATAGTCAACACATGTCCTTCAATAAGCATTTTGTATTTTTGGATAAAGATGTTTGAGTTGCAAGTCATAAATGACTATGCTCAGTATGATGATAACAATGGTTCATCCCAAACCTTCTATCCTTTATAACTATTAATGCCATTTTGACTTGGAATTGCTATGACATGATCCACCCACATAACTACCCCTGACAGTCAAAGATGACTGTTCCTTCACTGATTTCTATCCTTTTGGTGCAAGTAATGGTTGCCACTGTCATGTGATAGCATGCATTGGATGATAGATTTGGGACTGCTCCCCTATTCCTTGAAGAGCACTGTCATCAGATTATCAATAAGACTATCTTTTGAATAGTCTTTGTGATTGTTTCTATGCATAGGATCACTACCTCCTTACTCAATTGAATAGGTATTTGTCATTTATGATAGTGACTTACTAGCTCACTGTCATGAGTGATATTTGCTTGTTTAATTGATGAGAAATGAGATGAATTTACATTCTTATCCCTCTTAAAACACAAGAGGGTAGCATGCTGGGCTCAATCCTTGTGGGAGCCCATTTCACTCCACATGCTATGATGTCAAATAAAAATGATCCAACAATAAAATTTCACCTATACTTGCACAGTGAAAAAACATGTTAGATAAAACAATGAAAGATAATATATGATAGCTATTGACAATAATCCTCTGCTTTTCTTGATTCCTGTGATATTGCAAACTATTTCAATACTTTATGAGAATAAACAATATGTTTGTTGATGTAGCATATGTAGAGAATATGGGTCTTGAGCTCTAACACAACTTTCTTCATCTCTTGCAAGCATTTCAAGCAATAGCGAAGAAACTTCTGGAGCAACCAAGTAGGAGGAACTAGACAAGGATGAAATAGTTCAACTTGGGGTTCGTCATTCAGGAAATGACAAATCCCTACTCTTTCCATATGCTCTTTCATTTTTATATCTTCAAATGTATAGTTTATGCCTTTTATTGTATTGAAATAGTTATTCCCACGGCTTGTGTGGGGCACCATACATTTGTAATTATCAATAAAGACAACATTTATGTAAAATTTTTGTAAATCTTTCTCTTGTATACATTTGCAGAATGAACTGCAATTTATTTGATAACTACTTCTGTGCATATAAATGGAACTTGAACAAAAATCAATGTGTACCTTTTATCTTTATTTTTCAAAAACTATCTTAGCTCTACTTGATTGAGTTGGAAGCTAAATTAGGTAACACTCATAAGGTCCCCACCACCTAGATTGGAGTTTCCCTTTAAAATCCTTATATCATGAATCATATAACAAGGCCCAGTCTCCATTAAATTATTTTGTCTTGATATATTGGCCATGCCACTTTATCCTCTACTTTTGTACTATCTTAGTGTGATAGATGGCCTCCATCTTGATTTGATCCAGCCCATTTAAATGGTGTAACCTCTCCTTTTGAGATGATTTGAGATCCATGTCCAACTCTACTACTGTTTTTAATGTCTTATACTCACACTCAATTGGGATGACTGCTGTTTTGCCATATACTAGCTCATAGGGTGTAAAACCAGTTGTTTTCCAGTTTGTTGTATATGCCCATACCGATTCTAGTAATCTAGAAACTAAATATTTCCTATGTAATTGGATTGTCTTGGTTAAAAAATACTTTCAATTTCTCTGTTGGTGACCTCCATATGGCCATTGGCCTGGGGGTGATAAGGTGTTGAATTTTTGTGCCTAATTTGATACTCTTAAACCAATTGGGTGATGAGGTTTGAAGTGAATTGTGGACCTTGATTAGTCATTATTTCCCTAGGTACTCCATACCTAGTAAAAATATCTTCATACAAGAATTTAGCCACATTTCCATCTCCAAAAAGATGTAATGCCTTCACTTCTACCCATTTAGTCAGATAATAAGTGCAAATTAGGATATACTCCTTGTTGTTAGAAGTAGGTGAGATCGGTCCAATAAAGTCTAGACCCAATTTTTCAAAGGGAGCTAGTGTTAACTAAGGCTATAATAGAATTTCATCAATCCTTGTTGGATTATCCATTCTTTGGCACCTATCACAACTCCTTGTATACTTGATAGAGTGCTTGTGTAAAGTAGGCCAGTAATAACTGGTTGTGAAGATTTTGAAAGTTGTCCTTTTAGATGCAAAGTGACCTCCACATGGTACATCATGGTGAGCTTTCATGATATCAAAGATTTTATCTTCCCTTATGCACCTTCTCATGACATTGTCAGGGCCAGTGTAGAACATATAACCTAATATCCAAGAGTATGAAAAATACTTGTGTGTACCAACCGTCTCTTTTCCCTTAGAGAAAAGTTTGGTGGAATTTACCCTGTCACTAAATAATTTTCAATTTCAACATACCAGGGTACTGTAAGGAAAGTTGAGTGCGGAAACACCTTCCTACTGCCAATTTCTTAGAAGAGAAATGTAGATATGACACTCAATTCAAATCATAGTTCATTAAGATGCACATTTACAAGTAACATAATAGACAATTAAAACAACACACACACACATGAAATTGAACACCAGTTTTACGTGGGAAAACCCTTATGGGAGAAAAAACCACACACCAAGCAAAACCTCTTTGTATTATAGTAAATGGAGATTACATACAAAGTTACAAAAATTCTACTTCTAGGTGTTAATTCTCAATATCTACTTCAACAACATAATATTTCCCTAATCAACCTCGCTTTAGTTCAATTTAAACAACGACTTACATTCAATGTTACAGAACACACAATTTTGACACAACATTCATTCTACATTCCAACACTACCAATGAACTATTCAATTCAAATACCTTGAGCAACTACACTAAATGGTATAACTATTTTCCATATCGGACCATCAAAGAGACTCTGTTCAATCTCTCTTCGAATTCACCAAGTCACTTCGTTAATCACATTGTATGCCAAGGCATCTAGTCACCCATCCTTCGCTAGCTTCATCTAATCCCTACTCTCTTGCTTAGCATGATTGGGTCCCACCAAGGCACTCGCGAGCTAGTGAGTTACACAACTCAACATATATCGCCATTTCAATGAGATAATACATCATCTCCCATAGAAACAAGGATGTCACTCCGATGAGGGTAATACCACTCCATGTGGTTGCCACCACCATGTCACCTCCATAAGCCATCGACTTATCGACTTGTCAAAGAGAGTTACTTTGAAGTCCCGACAAAATCACAAAGTCCCTTTGACAAGAGTCTTCCAGCCTTCCATCGACATGTCGAGGAGACATGAATTAATGTCCCAATGACATCGCAATGTCACTCCAACACAATCTCATCGAAGTATAGAGGAGAAACTAAGAAAACTCCCCCCAAAATGATCAACTCTTGTTGACAAAGGAGAGTTATCTCGATAAGGAAGATTTACTCAATGTTGCGAAGGTAAAACACAAACTAGTAAGTTGAGGCACAATTTCAAACATGCTCCCACTTGATGAATACTTATTGGATTCTTCTAAGGCTCGATATTACTGAAAGTGATAGTCCTCGAGGCCCATCAAATTGGAAAACCACCTATAATTGTCTATTCTCATAGGTTTAGTCAATGCATTTGCGACATTTTCCAGAGTATCCACCTTTTCTAGATTAACCTTTCCATCCTCCACCATATCTTGAATGAAGTGATACTAAACATCAATGTGCTTCATCTTGGCATGGAAACTGGGATTTGTTTCCAAACAAATAGCACTCTGACTATCACAACAAATAGCAATCTACCTTGCATTAAACCCAATATAAAAAAAAATGTTTGAGTCAAATGGCTTCCTTGTAGGCATGATTTTTCTGCCATATACTCTACCTTAGTAGTAGATAAAGTGATTATAGCCTACCGCTTGCTCATCCAAGAAAC
>VDFB02000013.1:202622740-202717815 GCA_007258455.2 Sequoia sempervirens | reverse complement strand
TTTTTCTCCCTGTTTTCTTAAGACATAGGTCCCTCACAATTTTAGGATAAATTGGGATGTCTTTAATAGCTTGGATAAGAGGAATCTTAATGCTTACATAATTTAGTTGACCTAGTAGGTTTGTATCAGCCTGTGTATGATGTTTTTGAATTGCTAAGCATTTAGGGAAAGGAGGATTTGGACTTGAGGCAATTTGGTGTACTTGATTTGACTCAAGTTCTAGAGGTGATTTGTCTGAAGCTTCAACTACAAGTTCCTCATCCTCCATATTAGTGATTTGAGGGGATAAAATTCTATCTAGTTGTTTCCTTGACCTGAGGTAGACATCACTTACCTCTACCCCATAAGTGGGGTATTGCATAGCCTCGTTAGTATAAGCTGATGGACAGGCTTGTTGTTAGGGTTAGGTGTAGGTTGGACAGGTAATTGTGGTGGTCTAGGTGGATAAGATGTAGGATTTTTATGGAGGCATAATGGCTTGTTTTTGGGGCTGAGGAGGAAGGATATGCTACTGATAATTCATGTTTTGCTACTGCCACTGCTGGCCTTTTTGCCATTGAGGCTGCCACTAGTTCTATTATGTTGTCCATTGAGGATTGTAATTGGAACCCTAGAAATTTTGTTGTGACCAAGGATTTGGTTACTGATGGTTCCAATTTTCTTGAGGTTGTGGCCATTGTTGAGGGTTTTACCATGAATTTTGATTAGTTGGCTAGGGCTAAAAATTCCAAGCAGAAAAATTCTGATTTCCAATGGGAAAGGATGAACTGAAGTTAAGAGGGTATTTGGCATACCTTGTATTTTTTCTCTATGGACTTCTTTGAGCCATGTAAAATAGTTGTCCATCCTCTCCTTCAAGTGGCTGAAAATCAGGTTTCTCTATTTTGTCTTGTTGGATACTAGCCACCCTCTTGCATTTACAATTTTCTTTCCTTTGCCTACAGTTGGGGAAATATTTAGTGAGAATTGCTTCAACTTCCTCTTCTTATTATTTATGTGGAGAGTGCCCTTGACTAAGTTTCCAGATGACTGATAATGTCCTTCATGCTGGACAACAAATTTCTTAACTCTATCTTTAAAACCCCAGTAGATGATTTTCCAATAGTGGATGTCCTCTCTCCTCTTAGCCTCTTAGTAAAGGTCCTGGAGTAATTTTTGCAAACCTTACAGATTTCTTCAAATGGTATTTGAGAGACATCCCCTTTCCCAATAAGATTGAGGGCATCCATACAATCCTCAATGACTCCTCTAAAAAATACTAGCTTGAGGGATTCCTCAGATAACTTGTTCTATGGATTTTTCTTCAAGACAAATTGAAATCTCTCTACATAATCTTCTAATGGCTAATCCTCCTTCCATGAAATTCTAAAAATGTCATCTCTCCTCCCATCAAGTCCTCTATAATAGTCTTGGTACTTCTCCAAGAACAATGTTTTTATGGTATCCCAATCAGGAACTACATCCTTGCCTAATCCCATAAACCATCTTAGGGTTGCATCTTTTAGAGTGGCAAGGAAGAGATTGAGCCTATGAGAATTAGAATTATAGTCATAACTCCTGCATAGGACATCAAATTCAAACATAGACATGTTTGGATCTTCAGTCACCAACGCATAAAAGACTGGTAATGCTGAAGGAGGTATATTTTTCAGCACAATAGCCTTTTATTGGTTGGTGATTGGGAACTCAAAGGTTGCATGTCTAGGATCATCCACTACATCACCCATGGTTCGATATGTCCCCTCTATTTGTGTGCTAGAAGTTGGTGATAGGGAAATTTCTTCTTCAATATTACCCTTGCTCTATGTACTAGAGTCACCAATTTCTTCTATGGATTCTTCCGTGTAGAGGGGAGGAATTTTCCAAAGAATCTCTATGCCTCTGCATATAATAAATATGGTTTTGTATAGTAGCGGTCCCGCACAGTGTTAGTGTAACTTTTTGGTGTGTTGAAAAATATTATGTCTAATAGTCCTAATGGAAAAAACAAAGTGTAAACTATGAAAGCTTGGAAAAAAAAGTCTATGAAGATAGGAACATCCTTGAAAACGATGCCAAAAATATGGATTCTAAACTAGTGTGTTGTAAACTTGGTAGAAACCACACAATTCAGAGGTATGACTAGTTGAACAATCCACTCAACATTGTAAAGACTTCATTAAATTTTCAACCAAGGTTTGTAAACTTGTGATGGTGCTGCACTATATGTGCCTTCAAAGACCTGAGGTTACCTAGGTTATCCTATTTAAGGTATTCTACTTGCTGGAAATCACAGTATTGCATAAAAATGAAAGAAGTAACTGGCGCTAATGGCTACAGGTGCCTACAACATAACCTATAACTAAATTGCTGCTATTAGAGAAATACTAAAACTAATTGAAACTATTCAAAAGTTAATAACTAAACTTATTCTAACCTTTAGAGTAATACATGTTAACTAAATGCATTCATACATATGAACATTCATTACTAATAATCAAAATATGAGAACCTAATTTTAAATTCCATGTAATTTATGAAGTGATGATAAAAAAAATACCTACTAAATAGAAATAAACAACTATAAATGCAGTGACAAACAATTACCTTGAGTGGCTTGCTCAAGTGGCTTCCTTCACCTAACTAGAACCAAATCTAAATCTTTAGATTCTATGCATTTATATGAACTTGAACTTCATTCATTATGCATCACAAAAGATTACAAAAAATCTTCCTCAGATTGTATTCAAGGAAATCACTTTTGAATAATCAACATGTCTATAGATGATAACTAGAAACTAAAAGGTAACTGATAACAAATTACTGAATCCACAACAACAACTAAGGACTCAACCACTAGCTATATACAAGCATAGGGGAGTTTATTCTAAACATACTCCTAACTGAAATCATTAACTACAACTCCTTAAATATTAGAGTATATAATTAATATTGAATTATTCAAACTTGTATCTGAAAAGAAACAAGAGTTCTAATAAAATTGAAACTTTGCAAAATAGATCTGCATGTGGAACACAAAAATAGTTATCCAAAATCCTATTAACAAAATAATTCTTCTTCTCAACACCTTATTAACTATCATAATGATACATGACTAACTCCATTAGGTGCCTCCACATGATAGTTATTACACTCAACTTAATTTGGCACTTCCCCTGTTTCGCTGTCCTAGTCCTCTTTTTGCTACAGGCTACAATGCCTTCTCAGGCTGCAAGAGGTTAATCCACAAAACATATACACAAAGCTAAATTATATGATTAAACACAAATTCTAACCACATTTTATACATACTCACATATAAACCATGCAATGCTACTATATCATAACTATATTTCCATGACTATAATTTAGGTCCAAGGTTTTGTAATAAGCATGAAAAGATAGCATAGCATAGGAATATTGTCTGAAAGGATTGTCTATTAATGTTTGAAAGTATGCATAAAGACAACAGAAAATAGGCTAATAAATAACACATCTCCCCCTTAGTGGATAGCCCATAAATATGGAATTAACTATTAAATTATCACATGGCCTTCACATGGGCGCCTAACCCATAGCCAATAAGAATTGGTCAAACCTGAGTGCTCCATAACTCATTGACAACTCCAACGGCTACATGCAAGAGCATGCACCAACATACAAACTTGGGCACCCAACTATACAAGAGCATGCAAAACATAAAAATAACATGCAAGGAAATGCACACCAAAGTTGTCCCCACTCACAAATTTGGATGCCCAAGAGGCATATCCTCCCAAAATGATTTGTAATTGTCACTAAAGGATCCACCTCTTTGAATGCAATTGCAATTTATCATAGGAAAACAAATAATAAATATTTTGTCCCTCATGTCCCTTAGAACACTTTCCAAAGAACATGGACACATAAATCAACTTAGGATAGCAATTATAATGTCACCTATCCTAATAGTTGTTATTAGAAAATAATGAAGTCTAATAACAATAAATGGCCACAATAGCTCCACACAAACTTGAACTTTAAAGTTATGTGAACACAAAACTCTAGGAAGAAGCAATATACCATCAAGAGAGAATATGTAACATAAAAACATATCCTTCTACCAACACCATTGTGCTAAAGTGTCATGCCCCTTCTTTCCCATTGATACTTTATTATTATTTTATTAAATAAAATAGTGTTTTTCAACACTAACATCATATATATATAGATATAGATAATAAAAATAAATATAAAACAAGAATAAAAATAAAATAAATTCAAATTTAAATAATTTGGCACTCAATTTGGGCCCTTGGGACCCATTGGAATCAAGTATAAGGAGAGCTCATCGGGTCATTGAAGGTATAGAATTACTGACATTTGTTGATATGAGTTAATCCACTAGCAAGGAATGTTGACTTTCTCTTTGTGGTATATTATCCTTGATGACAAAATTGATTGGTGACAAAACTGATTGGTGATTGGCCTAATGATACTTGGTGCTCTTTGTGTTCAGTTTGGCATATTCAGTATTTTTTGGATCATGCTTTGGGTTGATGCATTTGGGTGCATTTTTTCATCATATATTGTGCTACTAATCATATTGAGCTTCATGTGCAGATAAAAGTTATTTTGTCTATTCAGGTGGCATTGGTTTTTAGCTGATATCATGGAACAGTTGGTTTCATTTTGATAGATTGGCACTTCTTTATTGTACAATAGGTATATTATTTCAATTGTTTGTTATCAGATTGATCATGGCATCATTGACAAGATTCATTATGTCTTCATGGCATTCTATTGGTGATCTTCATGGCTGTCTCATAATTCTTTGGTATCCACAGTTATGATATATTATTTGATTCATGGCTTTTTGGGTTGGAATTTTACTAATGCTCTTCTTGACACTTGAGTATGATATTTCACTTGGCATCATTGGTATATATATATACTCTTCAGATTGGTTTTTGTCATTTCTTATCTTCATGGCCAGATTAGTTTGGTGCATATGTTAACATGCTATACTATAGCTTCACAAGGGTTATTGCATTATACATGAGGTAGAGGTGTTTATATTGATACACAGTCAGTTTTGTATTCTTGAGTTGGTTACTATAGCTTCATAAGCAATGGTATTGCTTGGACTTCTCATATCATTTCTTACTAAGAGTATTTTGACATATACTTGGGCCTTCACATTTTATAGGGATTCGCATTTCATATTTACTTATATCTTGGCATATGGTTTATTTGTGATATAAGTTTTGGTAAATGCCTTGGTCGACATTAAAACATTTCTATTTGTTTTTAAAGTGCACTGTTTTAGCACTTAAGGCCGACAATATTTACTATGGTTATCACTTATAAAGTGATTGGCGAGGTGGCATTTCCTTGGTTTTTTGATTGAAGGTTGATCATGTTTTGGGCTTATACATTACACAACATTTAATACACATTTTTAAAGACTTGGGTTGTCAACATATGTATTACACTTGGTTTGCTTACATGGCAGCGACAATATTATTGTTTCAATGAGTATATTGACTATGTTGACTTGGACAACACATGTGGATTATGATTTGGCACTCATTTAATGCTTCATTGTGTCGGTGACATGGATTTCCAAATGATTGTAATATGATTTTTGGATTTCAAATTTCATTCATTTTGTTTTGGAGTTTCGATGAAGGAAGAAATAGGGAAAACAAAAGATTGAACCCTAGCGCTGCCATGTTGGAATTACAGTTGTAGATTGAGCAAGTTTGCTATGGTATTCTGACCTGGTTTTTAGTTATGTTGGTCTTTGATGGATGGCAAGATAGTTGGTGGTCTTTGCTTTAGCTGGAAGCAGTAGTTTGGGCAGTTTTTCATGAAGATCTTCAAGGATTTTGGTTGCAGGTTAAATCCACCATGACAGAGGTAATATTTATGCATTATTTTGATCTTTCAAAGGTAAATCTGGTAAATGAGAAGTAAAAGAGGAAAAAAAAACTTTGTTTTAGTTTTGAATAAATTTCTTAACTAATCTGAAACTACTTTGAACTTGAGTGTAAACTCAAGGGTTTCATCTCACAGTGGCATTTCATCTTCATATCATTGATTTTTCTTAAAAAATCCTTGATTGGTATCATGATCAAATATTATGTTTCTTACCAGTTTATAAACTCTGGTTATTGAATATGGGTTTTCTTGACAAAGATGAATAATTGTTTTACAAACATTGTATATATATGTATCTTTGCAAAAACACTTGAGTGTGATGAGAGGAGATAGTCTGGACAGAGTATTGTTTATTGTGAAATCATTCTGTAAAGAGGAAAAGTGGGCTCATATTGTTTTCATCTCTGATTGTATTACAAATATTATTTTGAATTGGGCATTATTGCAAAATCATTTTGTATCCTATTGTAATTTTATGACTGCAGAGAATTATTGCAGTTATAAGGTTCTGATGGGTTGCAATATCTTGAATGTTTGATAAAGTTGGTGCTTCAGAAAGATTATGGGAGTTGGTGCTCCACATTGTTATAGAGTTGGTGCTCTTTGATTAATAAAAGGGAAATTTTAGTGAGTGTTTTTTTATACCCCAAGAGGGTTTTTCCACTTAGGAAATTTTGTGTTATGTGATGCTATATGTCTCTCATTCTATTTCATGTTAATGTGCTCATTTAGTCAAAGCTCTGATACTTTTTGTTCATATTTCAAAAGTCTGTCATGCAAAGTTAAAATTGATCAAATCTGTTTTAAAAAGCCTTCCATAAAGCAAATTAAATCTTCTTTGGGCAATGTTGTAGTTATGTTCAAAAGCATAAACAATATTGTTCACACATTAATTAAACAATATCATATGATGATTTTAATATAAGTTAGTCAAGTTTCTTGTCAATGTGATCTAAAGTGTTAATGTTCACTTGCATAAACAGATCTGCCACATTGGGTTAAAATTAGTAAAAAGTTTCATTGTGCTTTCAAAGTCAAAAGTTAAAGAATTATATCACTCTGATTCACCCCCCCTCTCAGAGTGAATCCACTTCCAACAAGGAAGGAAACCCTAATTGTGTATTTGAGGTAAGAAAAAACCCCTCCCTCAATCTTGGTGATTCCATCTAGGATTAATAGAGTGAGCTATATCGATAAAAAATTCTATTTTTAGGATTAGGGGGATAATGGAGAGAAATTGGAGAAAATTACCTTAGTCACTAATCTTCATTTTATTGCTAAATAATTTGAAGATTATTTGTTGTACACCCAAGGATCAAGGAAAATAATTGTGAGCAACTCGAGAAAATTCCCTCAGTTGTAGGATATCACTTTATTGCTAAATGATTGAAGAATATTTGCTCAACAAATTTGAATCACTTTCTCCTTTCAATGCTAAGAGAAGTCATTGGGAATTTCACATGAACTACACTTAGGATTTACGTAATTGGAGGATTTATTACCACAACTCATCTAGTTAATCAACTAAAAATTATACAGATCAAATCATGGCTTGTTGGAGACAAGTTTGAATTGAGGAAATCTATACCTTAGAGTGAGTTGTGTTTGGTAGTTACAAGACCTCAAAACATTTGTTAACATCCAAACCTAACCACACTTAGATACATGCTTGGAATATGGTTTAAATTTGGTAGCAATCATTATATGAAGATTAAATCATGAATAATTGTACATAATATGAGTTCTTTCCATCCTAAAAGTAATCAACATATAAATAATTAATCAAATTCTATATAGAGAACACCACATAAAGCTATGATAAGTAAGATCTCCTTCCAAAGAAACCAAATAGAAAATCCTCCTCAACATCCGGCCATTCAACCCTGTGGTCAAACATACCAATATATCAATAAAATAGCTATGATATAAGATTCTTAAACCAAGTTAAGATCAAGAAAAATGTCCATTCCATTACTAAAGGAATATACCCAAAACCATCCCACGTACTCCTCAATCTATCTTCATAGAAAACTCATATGCAAAAGGATACAAAGGAAAAAAAAACCATACCAAGTAATCCTCAAATAAGCCCTCTAGAACTAACATCCATAGGTCAAGACTAATTTTCATCAAAAGAGACCAAGAGTGTGGAATGTTGTTTCTTTCTTTGAGACCTATCAAGTCATAATAATTCTCTCCATGAATAATATCCTCGTCATTTCCATGCTAAACTTATGTCCAACTCTAGGTGTAGGCTCCTTGGTCTTCCTATTGATTCCTCATCAAGGATGACTATCTCAACATATGATCTCCAAGTGCTAGAGATCACTCTCCTCACCCAAATATGATATAGGTATACAATTAATCATCTCATGGAAATTAAACTCTAATTGCAATACTGAAATAACTAGAACCTCACAAGGAACAATGATCACAACAATTAGCTAGTGGATTACCACAAATCATTGCTATATATCTCTTTGCATAATTGGTATAGAATCTAGAAACTCATCATGATGATGTGATATACATATCCTCAAAATATCACATATCTCTAATGAATATATTTTCTCCCAAGAGCATTGGTATAATGCCAAAATCTAATTGGTAATAAATAGTCCACCATGGGAAAATAACATCCATCCTCTAAAAAAGGATTGTTTGGTAAGCTAACAAATCACAACTGACACCTCAACCAAAGAATCCAAGAGCCATCCATGGCAAAAACATACCAACATCATTAAACCGTATCAATATAAGCATCCCTTATCAATAGAAATAAATATGTCAATAAAATCTCATTGTATTCATGAGACATAATCCAAGATCTCCTCATCATGTACCAATAATTGTTGTAGAAGAACACCCATCCCTAAGTGATAAATCCACATCACTACCAAAGATCCCACTAAATTGTGATAACCATCTCCTAATAGAACATCACACATGGTGCTATACCCCTTATCCTATAGTGTGTATTGGGTTATGAGAATTTGGATTTTGAATACCTTACCTCTTAAATCAGTTATATAATCATATATAAGTACTTAGGTCATCTAAGGGTTATAGTTAATTATATAAGTCAACCTTGGGTGGTAGCCAAGGGATAATTTGACATACATAGGAGCTAGTGGTTAGTTATCATGATCATATTGAGTATTACTTCTTATTGAAGACTATTGGAAGTATCCCCCTCAAAGTGGATTAGGAGGTTTCCCCCTTGAAGTGGCATATTTTTTTTGCTCAGTAATAAGATTTTATTTTATTCATTAGTAAAGTCAGAATACATCATCTTTTTAATTTTCAAGAAATAACCACTTACCACCCAAAAAATCACCTACAAATAACATCATTTTCTCAGAATTAAGCAAAAAACCTACATACCACCTTTCTCTACACCCTTGTTCATCTACTTCAAGTTCAAAAAAGACCTCAAAATTACAGTCAAAACGTTAACTTGTAACGAGACCCACCACCCTACATTCAAAGGCTAATTACTGTTGAATCCCAATTAGGGCTAAACCCTCAAAATTTAGACAAAATGGACAAAAAAATTCAAGAGTATCATTCCAGAAAAGACAAAAAATCTAAGACTTAGGCCGAGTTACTCAAAACCACTCCACCCTTTAACGCTATCGTTGCCTTCCTCTTCCAAGGACGAAGCTCTTTTCTTTCCCAACATTTGGCTTTTGCTTTAGCCTGAGCCAACACTGCTTCCACCTCCATCAATTCCACAAAGAGCTTCAATTCCTCCCAACCACGTTGGGCCTCCTCTCTACAACGAGCTTTGAACCTCCCTTCTGGCCACCACACAAACATAATGCATTTCTCAAACTCTTCATTTTATGCAATCTCAATCCCTTCATGAATATCCAGTCCTTCACCCGGGATGGCCCACTCCAAAATTGAGTCCATTCCATCCAAAAAGTCTCTGTGAACAATTTCCTCTATAACCCCCTTCACCCTTTCCACTGTCTCCCCCAAATCCAAACCCCACACCATTATTAAAGAATAAACATCCATGTTTGTTCGATACCTGTGTCTTAAATACCCAAATGCCTTGCCTAGAATCAATTGAACACATTGCACCAGCCTCTCATTAGTATATAAAAACATACCCTTCAATCTCCTTTCTGATGCTTCGCCAAAAAATGGACGAAGTTGCCACTTTGTCAAGAGTGTAAAATTTGCCTCCATTGAAAGTTTGTAGCTCCTGCGTCGACACCCAACTTCAAACCTTTTCAATGTTTTTTCTCCTCCATAAAACTCAAAAGAAGCATTGAGAAAAGAGGGTTGAGAGAGTTTAATTATCTTTAACGCTCCACATTCAACCATTAATGCAGGGTGTATGAACAACATCGCCGCCCAACTCCACCCCATTCTTTCAATCACTTCAACCACTGTGATCAATCATTAATTCTTGCTCATTTATTACTGCGTACTTACCACCTTTCAATAAACCATCTCGTCTAAATCAAATTGTCTTAAATCTTCACACCTCATCTCACCGATCTCATCAAAGGTTAGATCCCACTTTGATAGGGTGTTAGCTTCCACATTCCCATATTTCCTTGTATGACTAACAAGGAAGTCATCAAATGATGCTAATTCCTCCATGATTTTTACAATTATATTCTAAAGATGCCAAGCATCAATTACCCCCTTCATCACTGCTTGCATGATTATGAGAGAATAACCTTCTAGATGAATTTTTGAGGCCCCCAATTTTTTCCAAATCTAATAGCCATTAATGCTGCTAAGGCTTCAACAAAATTGTTTGTCCCAACCTCCAGCTTCTTTTCCCCAAAAGCCAACACATTCCCTTTCCAATCATGAACAATAAAACTTTCCCTTGATGGTCTAGGGTTCCCTTTAGAGGCACCATCAAAATTTACTTTCCACCGTCCCTCCATCGGTTTTTCCGAAGCAACTGAGCCACTGGTTCCTTAAAGATTGGATTAACCTAGCTAAGCCCCTTAATAGGCCCCTTGAAGTGGCATATTAATATCAAGTATTTGTAGAATATTTCCTATTATATTTTTCTATTGTGCAATTTATTTAATTATAAGTGGTATCAAAGCTTAATCTTGACACTGTGAAGGCAATGGAATTTTTTAATTTTAGAGGTTATTTTGAGAAATACACATTTCTTTGATTTTGACAATTTTTTTTAAATTTTTAAAGGGTTATTGAAGATCATAATGAATCTCCTATAGTATATATTTGAAGGAAATTGGAGAAAAATTCAAGGAGTTATTATAGAATTAGGGTTCCACAAGAATTTCTACCTCCCAAAGGTTTAAAAATTAACATTTTTTTAATCTCTAGAGGGTTTATCAAGAACATATAATTTATCTTTCTACAATTAATATTTGAGGTCATCTCAAGTATAATTCAAGGAGTTATTGTGAAATTAGAGTTTCCACCACACTCACTCCCAAGACTAAAAATTAGTGAATTTCATGGAGATTTTTGTAGGGAGTGAGATCTAGGCCCTAGCAAGGTTAACAAATAGATTAATTTAATTTATTTTGTGTCATTTATTGCAAAACTATTTTGTTGCACCATGACAATGTCTTCTATAAGAGACAAAAAGAATACACCCACTCTTATAAGAACTCATGATAAAGATAATCCATTAGTGGGGGAGATGAATACCGCACTTAGATAAGAAGAAACCAACAAGATGAAAATGGACATTGAACACATGCATGAAATATTGGATACCATACAAGGAGATATATCAAACATACATTGAAAAACATCAATATTTTTTTTTCTAAAATCAGTACCAAATTACCTCATTAAAAGGAAGCATTTTCTAGTGAAAGTAACAAAACCAGAAGATGAATATTTTATGCAAAAGCATACATAATTGATTAGAATTGAGGATAATGCTCTTGCAAATGAGGGCATGCTACACTCTTAATTCTACAGTGTGTATTGGGGTAATGAGTAATTGACTCATGGGTTACCTTACCTCTTAATTAAGTTATATACTCATTATTATAATCACATATAGGTAGTTAGGTCATCCCAAGGGTTATAATTAACTATCTATGCTATCTTGGGTGTTAGTTAAGGCATATATATATATAGGAGTTAGTGGCAAGTCATTATGATAATATTGAGTATCATTTCTTATTGAATACTATTGGAGGTATCTCCCTCAAAATGACATATTATTATCAAGTATTTATAGAATATTTCATATATTATTCTATTATGCAATTTTTCATTACACATGGCCCTTGCATAATCAAAATGGTCAATTGCAAAACTAGTAGCCTCCAAAGGATAAAATAGAATGATGATCTCCAAACCAAGAATATAAACCACCACCTACAATATAGGAACCAATCCATCACCATTGACCATGTATCCACATAAATTAATATTCCATGCCAAAGCTCCACATATACAAGAATCTCCATGACACCAGATATCCATGTAACCAAGATTGTAACCACCACCTACAATATAGGAATCAATATGTCAACATTGACTATGTATCCATATAAATGAATATTCCATGCCAAATATTTGTGTATATAAGAACTAAAAAAATCTATACCATGAGTAGGAGTTATCCTCATTGAATAAAACCAACTTCCTTATGTGCTAGCAACTTTACTCTTGGCATAGTTGAGGTAGCACTCTAGGTGGTGGTAGCATAGGTAAGTGTTTGTGTAACCTAGTGGCTTTGGGCATAGTGGACTAAGCTCCCAATGGGTTGGGTTTGTCAAGGGCTCCCTTGTGAACAGTTGTTGAATTCTAGTGAGTGGTCCCTAATAAGACCAAGGGTTTTGACCTAACACATAAAATTTGTTACTACCCATACTTGAAAATAAATCACAAGTTGGTTGTACCATACACTCAAGATGACATTAATTGATGTACACACCATACCTTTTGACCAATAGAAAATTATAATTTTTCTACTAGATGTAATGTATCTCATACCCAAGTGACATATCTTAATGTAGGTGAATATTCTATGTTAACTGTACCACATATTTTCTAGTGGTTGATGCAATGTTCAACCATGTAGACTACAAAAATTTGTATGGCCTTAATCTTGGTCAAACCCCCAAAAATAGCTAAATTTTTTCTAACTCCAAACCTATCAAGTTTTATATCGATCCATACATTTTTTGACCTTTTGTATTCAATAGTAAGGTTTGTTTTTCTTAGTAGGTCATCTATAAGGCTTCTCCTCTAAAACCTTCACAAAATGAAAACCCACAAAATCTATTTGACAAATCAATAAAAAAATCCAAATATGAAACACCCTACATGTACAAACACATTCAAAACCTTGAAATTCCTTCAATTTTTTGTGTATGAGTATGAATTCAACTATACACAAGTTCTATTTAAAGAAAAAATTAACAATACCATGGTTACGTGTAACACCCCTCCATTTTGGCTCTTTTGTTCGACAGTGTTCCTTGTTATGATGTTTATGTTTATGCTTTGACTTTGGAACTTGGTTATTATTTGATCATGAACTGTTAAGCGATGCGTATGTTATATTTTGATGTGATGGTATTTTATTCTGATGTTATCATTATGGCATGTTTTGGATTAATTTAGCAGATATTGAATTAATGATCTTTTATGCTTTTGATAATATTATTGATGTTAGACTCGTCAGTTAAAAAGTCTGTATTGGTGAAGGAGACGAGATTGTATCACTCGCTTGCGAGCGCCCTACGATTCCGAGATTTCCTCTTCACGGTTTGTTTTATTATATCATTTATATGCATGCTCGATATACTCTTTGTTCGCAGGTTGATAGGTACAAGACATTGACTCCACCTAATTTCATAGGTTTGAGCGTGTCCATTGACCAACAGTAATCGATTAGGAGATAGTAGCTAGGTTTTTTGTGCCAAGTCATCACCCTAGTCATAGTGTGTCATTGGGTTGTAGTCGGGTTAATGTTGTCCCTTTCACCTTGAGTATTTATTTAATTTCCAATTATAAAGGGTATTAAATGGCTTGTGTAGTTAAATTGATGATCAAATATATCTTGTTACAATGTTGAAATGTTAGTTATTTTATTGATTAATTTAATTTAATTAATAAAATAATATAATCTTGTATTAGATTTATTTTATTGTTAAATTAAATTAATAGTGATGAATTAAAATAAGTTATTTGTTTTGGAATTAATGGATGTTTCAATAGAAATTGAAAAAAATGAAAATATGTTCTAAATTGCATTTTTTGAAAATTAGTATGTAAAAGAATTTCTTTACAAAATTTGAATTCTTTTTGTTAAAAAGAAATTTTGAAATGCATGAAATTTCAATTGGAAAGTAAATTTGTTTTGAATTTAAAAGAAATGGAAATATCCCCAATATTGCAATAAATTTGGTGGATGGGATATTTTAGGGGTTTGACTAAATTTGGGGAAAACTCTATTTGAGGAAATTCAATTTAATTTGTTGTAGTTTAATTTGTTAAAAGTTTGTTCAACTTGATTGTGTATTGTAAAATTATATATATATATATATACATATATTATAAATACTTGTGATTTGTTTGCATTCTGGAAAAAATCTTGTTCTCTGGCAAATTCTAGAAATTCGCAGTAGGGGAAGTTACTGTCTTTTTTTGTTTTTATAAAAATTATATAAAATTAAAATTTTATTGGGTTTTATTGGGCACCCCACCATGGGAGGCATTGGTTGTGAAGGCTGCTACCTTCACGCAACCGCCCCCATTTGGGAATGTCCAACACTTTTGTTTATTTTTATTTTATTTTATTTTTAAATATAAATTATATATATATTATATTTTATATATAATATATATATATATATATTATATTTTATATAATATATATAATTTTAATTATATTATATATATATATAATATATATATTATATAAATATATATGTATATATATATTTATTTATATATATATGTTTTTTTTAAATTTTAAAATATAAATATATATAATTTATATATATATATTGTATATATTAGTTTGAATATATATATATATATATATATATATATATATATTTATGTGCATATTTCTTTGATTAATTAATCATTATATTGGAGTTTGATTTTAAATAATTGTGAATTTAAATTGATATTTGAAATAAATAATTAAATAATATTTATATATTTAAATGAATATATATATGTTTATCATATATTCATATTTAAATATTTCAATCTTAAGTTGCGTATCTTATTATCGGGATTGAAATAAAGTTGACTTTTTTAGTAAATGGTTTTATTTTATAAAGTTGATTTTTTATTAATATATGTAATTGGGAAAACAAAATTAAATTATTGGTTTAAACTCCTTAAAGTTGTCAACGTGATTTGATTTACTATTGAGTTTGTGCAAATAATGTTAATTATTTAATTGATTTCTTGCACTATGTCATTGTTTGACTTGGATTTAGGAAATCCTAATAATAGTTTATTGAGTTGTCTGAAACGCTTTCTAAGTGATGTTTTCGTTCATTCTCAATGTTGGGAAATAGAGTCATTTGTTTGTGTAAGTCTTCCAAATGGTGTTTTTAATCATTGGGGGTTGTCGTATTATATTAGTCAACCTCGGTCTTGTCTTGGGTAGTGTGTATAGTGGTATCCTATTGTTTTACCCGGTTTTCACGAACTGGGATGGTTTGTACCTCCTTGGGATTAGGAGTGGATTATGCTCTTTGTTTCCTCCAGTGTTTGGAGTGAGTTTCATTTACTTGTTGCTTCCTTGGATTGGAGCAGTTGTCTCATCTAGTTCACCCATTGAATTGCGGTTTTGTACCATGTATGTGTTGTTGATAGGAGAGTGGCTCTTTGTGGGGGTCCGACACACAAAGGGGCACTAGGGTAACTCACTTAGAGTTTAAGTAAGTAATAACTTAAAAAGAATTAATGAAAAATTCTCAGACTAATTAAGATAATAAATGCCTCTCTCATGACTCATTCGCTTATAAGGTTTGAGGTGAGACAAGAAGCACAGTTTGTATGAGGGTCTGATGACTAGTAGAGGCAAGCCTGGGTAACCAAAGTGGGGGTCCGGTAGCCTAGGAAGGTTGAGCTTGGGTAACTCATAGCAAATGTCATGTAACACTCTCTCTATGTCAACCAGAAGTTAGTTTGTTGTACTGCGTAAATGATCCTTGTTCTCTGGAAGCATTGTAACCATTATGTTAAGTGTTATTGTGTTGTATTCAATTTAGTTCAGTTATGTTTTAGCTAGTGTCTAGAGGTAGATGGTCTTGCGTAGGATTCCTTGTTACTATCTCCTAGCACGGGGGGTGAGCCTTCGGGTATCACATGGTTGGGTGGAACGTGCACCTTAATCCGTTGGGTCTTCTTCTTGTTCGTGTGGATGAGATTTCCAGTTGGAGAACTCGTGGGATTCAACTTTCATTTCTTGCTTTATTCGTTTCAGTTGGAAACTTGTAATTTTATTACCCCTCATTGTTATTGAGGTGGAAGTTGTAATAATAATCATGCTTATTGGAAATATCTCATTCGGGGAATGAGTGTTGTAATCGTATTGTTAATTGATTATTGTTATTTAAAATCATGTGGTATTTATTATCCTTGTATGTATTTATCATGTATGGATTGTATGCATTCTTAATTCTTTAAGTAATTAAATGTTATGTTTTCAGTTCATGTTTCTTGTTTGGGTTTCAATGTAATCTCAGTCTCGTAACCTTAGGGGTTGTTGCAATGGGTAGTGAACTTGTATGTTAATTTTAATTGTACTTAAACAAAAAAAAATTATTGCGTTTGAGTAGTTAATTGCAACTTCCCCTAGGGTTGCATGGTGGGGCGTTACATCACGTCTCCTTCTATAACTTGAAACCTAAGATTTGATACCAAATAAGAGGAATTGCATGTAAAATATACCAATTCTGCATAACCCTTATGAAAGAGAAAAATGTAAGAGAATAACAAAGCATACCCATAATATAACACAAAATGTGCTTTTAGTTCTATTATCACGAGAGATGGATATGGTTTCTTCATAATCTAGCCAAGAGCCAAGATTCATGATATGGTTATGAAAATATATTACCAGTTTTTAGAGAGCTCACGTGATTCAAAAGCAAATGTAAAGAATTCACAAACATAAAACTCCAAGTTAGGCACAAGCTCTAAAGGGAGGTGAATCCATGAGAGATGACATTTAAATATTCCTCAATTATTGTTTGCAACCATCAATAATGGTGTGAGGTTTCCAAGATATTGTGATAATAAAAAATCATGGTGCGCAAGTTCTAGGGCTTAAATTTGATGGCCGACCTTTCCTGTCAACAAATTTTTTAATGACGGTTATCTATTCAAAGGTGCCCTTAAAACATTATGATATACCTTAGTGTAAGTAAAATTATATATAAATCAAATATATATATCATTATAATTCTATATAAATTTTGACAATCTATCCAAAATCTCTCCTTTCATCTGATACAATCTTCTTAAAACTTTGATTGTATTTTATGGAAAAAATCTCTAAATATGGTCATATGGCCATCAAATTTAAGCCCTGTGCACAACCATTATGGAATATCTGCCACAATTTCAAACTCTTTGATCTTCAAACATATCTAAAGTGGAATAAGTGGCAGCCAGAAGCCATAAAATACTGCCTTACAAATATCCAGTACATAAAAAATGATGCCAAATGCAATAAAATAATGTAGCTCCAAAATATGGTATGCAACCATAGAATATGGCACACAACCAATGATGTTTTTGTAAGAATCGTGAAAGTCTAACTAGCACAAAAATCAAAAGCATGAAGTCTAAATAAGTCCTCTCCCTTTCCCAACCAATGGTGCATGTCTTTTATTCTTTTAAATTTTCCTTGTCTTTAGAAGTGCACCATTGGTCTATTTCTTGCTTATGTGGCATGTGTAGTGGTGCAGGAACACCTGTTTGATTTCTTGCCTCCATAAGGCCATTTGTAAATAGTTTCTCTATTTTGTATATTGGGTCTTATAATATGGTTTATAAAACCATTTAGAGGTGTTTTATTCTTAGGAAGTCATATTTTAAGTCATTTTTCAAATAATGTTTATAGTTGTTCCATATTGTAAAAATTGTAAAAGTTGCTCAAGAAAGTTGTCAAACAACTTGTCAAAAAGTGTCATTAAGGTGTTTTGTCAACAAAATAATCAAAAGGTAGTTGAAAATGGTTGGTTTTGGTTGGAAATGCATAAATACACCCTCAAAAACT
The DNA here is from genome assembly GCA_007258455.2 of Sequoia sempervirens. NCBI lineage: Eukaryota > Viridiplantae > Streptophyta > Pinopsida > Cupressales > Cupressaceae > Sequoia > Sequoia sempervirens. The sequence continues at coordinate 202,699,688 of VDFB02000013.1, read as the reverse complement.
CGAATTGGGGGTTGGAGACATTATTTTTGAAGTTTGATGAATGGCAACCTCAAGTTTTGTGTGCATTTTCTGATTTTTACATTGTTTCCAGGGTAAATTTGTGCTTTGTATAGCCTGGTATGGACTAAAATAATGGAGTATCATATATGGATGGAAATACCTCTATTTCTAGTTTCCAATTATTTTTGTCTCATTGAATTTTATTGAGTTTTGTGGAAGATATGACTATTTGGGTGAGACTCCCTATTCTAACAATATTGTACAGAATTTACAATCTGAAAAAAGTGATGGTAAGAATTCTAAAGTATATATTTTGGATCTAAAAAAAATTGGATTTTGTTTCCATGTGAATCTACTTTCATTTTCTTCAAGTCTCATCAAATTTCATTAAGATTTGAATAAGTTATGACCATTTTTGTGAGGGCAGGTCTAAACCCTACCTAGGGTTTGCATTTTTGGGAAAAATGCAATAAATTTCATTTCCACCGTTGGATCTTCATAAAAATTGCAGAAAATTTTTATAACTACATTTTATTCAATCTCATAGGAGCGATTGGCTTCATTATTTTTTTTGTGGAAGTTATTAATGACTGTTCATTGCACTAAATTGTGGGCTGCCATGGCTATGTTTCCAATGTGATATAGAATGCATAATAACATGTTTTATACAAAGATTGATTTGAATTATTGTTGAAGGTTTGTGAGATGTTTTGTTGAATCCTCCTAGCTCTACATAAAATTGGTATCAAAGCCCAGTAAGGTCTGGGTAGAGAAATATTTTTTTTGTGTGGTTGTGGTTGTGGTTGTGTGTTGTGTTGTGTAGGTTGAGGAAGGAACCTGATTGCCTAGGTGAGGCAAGGTGAAGTGGAAGCAAGGAGAGACTTGCTTGTGAATATGGATTTTTTGAGAAGATTGGAAAGATGTTTGCAGGTTGAGGATTCATGAAGGAAGAAGGAAAGAGAGGAAAAAGAGTTGAAAAAGATGGAGAGAAAGAAGGCAAGACAAATAGAGTTTGAGAAAGCCTTGGAAGAGATGAGCAAAAGGGTGGAAAGATTAGCCAAATAAAACCAACTTCTTAAGGAAGCACTAAGGAGTTGGCATATACCAATGTCAAAGAGGTTAAGATGGCCTCTAAAGAAGATTATGAAGAAGCAACGAAAATAAAAGAAGTCAACAAATGAGGTAGAGGTAAAGTTTGAATCTACTGTTCAAGTTGAGCAAGGTAAGTTACAAGTTGAGATGCATGATATTCCGATTGTGTTTGAAGATGAACAAACTTCTTTGTTGGTTAATGAAAATGTTGATGTTGAGATTAGTGATATGGTTGTTGTTAGTACTCAAGTATTTGATGAACAAGTTGAGAAGGTTGTTGATGTTACCGATAACCTTGGTATTGATACTCAAGTTGATGATGATAAAGTTGATAAAATTGATGTTGATATTCATGATGAAGTTGTTGATAATAAGGTTGTTAATAAAGATGTTGCAAATTTGTTTTCTAATGAAGTATATGAAGGTTTGAAAGATTATGCTGCAGGTTATGGTTATGGTAAACATGTTGCTATATGGTACTCTAATGATGAGAATAAAGATATATATGATGCTACTGAGGTTTATACACAAGAAATGGAGTTTTGGAGCCTAGAAGTTGAGAAGATGATGGAGAAGAGATGGTATAAGAAGAAGAGGAAGAAGGACCTAGGGATAATTTCCAAGATGAAGGACAAAGTGCAAAGGAACCGGAAGATCAGGAAGAAGACAATTCAAAGGGGATTGAATTCTTTTCCCCTGGGGAGTTTGGTGCAGGAGCACCTGTTTGATTTCTTGCCTCCATGAGGCCATTTGTAAATAATTTCTCTATTTTGTGTATTGGGTCTTATAATAAGGTTTATAAAACCATTTTAGAGGTTTTTGATTCTTAGGAAGTCATATTTTAAGTCATTTGTCAAATAATGTTTATAGTTGTTGTATATTGTAAAAATTGTAAAAGTTGCTCAAGAAAGTTGTCAAACAACTTGTCAAAAAGTGTCATTAAGGTGTTTTGTCAACAAAATAATCAAAAGGTAGTTGAAAATGGTTGGTTTTGGTTGGAAATGTATAAATACACCCTCAAAAACACGAATTGGGGGTTGGAGACATTATTTTTGAAGTTTGATGAATGTCAACTTCAAGTTTTGTGTGCATTTTCTGATTTTTACATTGTTTCCATACTAACCTTGTGATTTGTACGGCATGGTGTGGACTCAAATAATGGATAATAATATATGGGTGGAAATATATCAATTTATAGTTTCCAATTATTTTTTTCTCATTGAATTTTATTGAGTTTTGTGGAAGATATGACTATTTTGGTGAGATTGCCTATTCTAACAATATTGTATAGAATTTATAGTCTAAAAAAAGTGATGGTATAGATTTTAAAGTCTATATTTTGGATCTGAAACCAATTGGATTTTTCCATGTGAATCTACTTTCATTTTCTTCAAGTCTCATCAAATTTTATTAAGATTTGAATAAGTTATGACCATTTTTGTGAGGGCAGGTCTGAACTGTACCTAGGGTTTGCAGTTTTGGGAAAAATGCAATGACTTTCATTTCCACTGTTGGATCTTCATAAAAATTGGAGGAAAAGTCTATAACTATGTTTTATTCAATCTCACTGGAGAGATTGGCTTCATCATTTTTTTTGTGGAAGTTATTAATGTCTGTTCATTGCATTAAATTGTGGGCTGCCATGGCTATGTTTCCAATGTGATATAGAATGCCTAATAGCATGTTTTATACAAAGATTGCTTTGAATTATTGTTGAAGGTTTGTGAGATGTTTTGTTGAATCCTCCTAGCTCTGTATCATGTAGTCACAAATTTTCTTGAGTTTATATAGATTTATTTTCCAACCACTCTAGATTTAAATGGTTTTGATTTTATTTTAATGTTTAAAAGAGAAAAGGGGTGATGAAAATGCAAAGTGGGCCTTTAGGATTTTAGAATCAAAATGATTTTATATCATTTAAATTATTTTAGAAATAAAAGTTTCATCTATAGGAAAAAAGGATAATAAAGTAAAAGGTTTGTAAATGTTGTCGAATACAAAAAGAAGAGTAAGGCAAAGAAAGAAAAAAAATAGAAATTTAAATATGTGTTTGACAAAGTAGATTGATTTTTCCTTCTTAGATTCTAATCTTCTTCTATTCTTCTATATATTATAACTTGTTCATTAGAACAAGGGAATTTAGAGATTAAATATTAGGATTAGATTAGCCATTTAGATTTAGATTTAGATTGGATATTTGTTGGCAAAGCTTGGGCCTTTCATGGCAAATACTTTTGTAATAATTATTCATTAACTAGAAATCACACCTTGGTCTGCAATGGGTATGTTGAAGAGGTGTGGAATGTCAATTAGGAAAAGTTTTGGTCTATTTTTTTTTGTATATATTTGGTCAATTGGTAGGATATTTATTAAATGATTTTTTTGTTCAAAAAAGGTCTCAATGGATAAGTGATAGCTTCAAATCAACTATGCATCCACTTATAGGGATCCAAACACGAACAAAACAAAACCTCTCAATTAAGAACATAATCAAGTCTCATTAGGAACAAAATCATGTTATGTTTGCAATAGGGAGAGAGGGAGAGATAAAGGGAGGAAGAGTGAGAGAGAGGAAGAGATAGTGAGAGAGAGAGGGGTAAGGATATAGAGATAGAGAGGAAGGTAGATATAGAGATGGAGAAGGAGAGGGAAAGAGGGAGGGAGATAGGTAGAGGAGAGAGAGAGAGAGAGATATGATAGCTAGATAGATAGGGAGATAGGAAGAGAGAAATAGAGAGGATAGAGTAGAGAGATATAGAAAGAGGGATCGATAGGGAGAGAGGGAGAGGGAGGGAGAGATAAGAATACAAAGAGGGAGAGATAGAGAGATAGATATAGTGAGAAAGATAGAGGGGGAAGAGAGAGATATACAAGGAGAGGTAAGGAGAGAGATGGAGAGAGATAGAGAGGAAGATAGAGCTTGATATGGAGATGGAGATAGAGATGGAAGGAGAGAGGAAGAGGAAGAGGGAGAAATAAAGATAGAAAGAAGGAGAGACAAATAGAGAAGGAGATATGGAGGGATATAAAGTTATATATCTAGAGAGAGATAAAGGATATAATCCCTTTTGTCCTCCTCTTTCTTCTCTCTCTCTCTCTCTCTCTATTTTCCTCCTTTAGTGTATTATTGATACACTCGAGAGGTCTTAAAAGTGAGTTATCATATCCTTGATCAAATGACATGCTATCTAGAGCATAACTCCCTAGGGACACATGCTATCCTTAGATTATTGGCACAAAACAACTAATCAAAACTTGGTTTCTCTCTCACTCTCTATCTTGCTCTCTTGCTCTATAGATTTTAATTTAGATTTTAAGTTTGCAAAATTATTTTATTATATAAATTAAAATACAAAAAACAAAATATTATTATTTTATAATAATTAAAATTTTATAAGACAAATAGTTATAAATTAAATTAATTCTAATAACATTTAATTATTATTTGTAATTACATAAAAAAGGGATAAATAATTAAAATAAATTTAAACTTAAATCTAATTTACAAATTAAAATAGAATAAACTAAATGCAAAGTCAAAATATATCAAAATCCAAATATTAGTAATTATTAATTTAAAAATAATTAATAATAAACTTATTAAATTAATAACTAATTAAAATAAAAAGTAAAACTATTTTTTTATTATTTAACTCATTTTATTCAAGTGAACCCCCAAGGTGCTAATTAAATACATGAAAATACTCCAGATGAGCAATGACAAGCTAACTCTTTGGTAATTTTGTGATGCACCAAGCTTGAATTTTAGGTGAACAAAAAGGTAACTACAAAATGACCATACACGAAAATGGATTGGATTTGGGTTCAAATTTAGAGTGGGTCCTTCTCAATGTTAATAATTATACCAATGTAGTTGATGGAGGTGCCTATCATTTGATTGAAAGTAAGCCTCAATCCCTAGCCTACACAAGAGACAAAGAGATCATCAACAATATTTAATGACAAGAATAACACCCATTTACAACAAAACTAAACAAAGATAATGAAAAACATTCTTAAATATAAGCAAATAGTTGAGATTAATTCTATCATCTTGCATCATTTTTCTCAATTCTAAATTGTTGATTTTAAAAAGTAGGTCATTCGTTTCATATAAGGAATGCCTTCAGTGTAATAAACAATATTGTGACTGTGTCAATTTGGCTTTTCATATTTCTATTAAATATATTTTGTAAATAAATTTAGATGCAATGCTTCATTGTGACTTCTTTCACTTAGATCATTTAGATTAATATTCCATTTTCTTATTTGTGCATGTAGCCCTTATTTAAATTTGGAACTATTGACCTTCTATAGATTAATGATTATGCCCTTGTTTCTTTTCATTGTTGCATTTGTGTTTTATCTTGTTTCATATTTTGAATCCTATGTACATTAATTCATTGCAAATGAGAGGGCTTCTGTATTTAGTTTTTAGCCTCTTTAAATTATATTTATTTTTCATTCATTTTATTCTCTTCTCTTCCCCAAAGTTTAGGATTTCATTAAATATCCTAAAAAAATTGAACTCTAAAATCATGCAGGTTGTCTCACAAACCATGTCCTACAATTACAAAATTTTCCATATTGATGTAGGTCTGTATGAGGGTGCAAGTTTAAAGTGCATATTTAAACATCAACAATGCCCTAGGAAAACACTTTCAAGAATTTAAACTCACCCTCCAAAAATACACACATAACTCAGTGTCTTATCTCAAGAATAAGATTACAATACACTTACAAAGTTTCCATACAAGGCCTCTAAAGAATAATAAGTTGCACTCCTCCATGGGAACAAGAAAATGGGAACCATGTAATCACACATCCTAATCTGCACTTCATATAATCACATAGAAAACCTACAAGTGATGCTCAATCCAATTGAACTCAACAACTACTCATGTTCTTGCTTCTATAAGAAAAACTCTAAAAAAAAAATTAAGTAGTATTACATAAACCATGCACCTTTAAACCATGGGCTCACTAAATCATGATTCCGACATTAAATATTTTATCCCAACTTGATTCTCAAGATAAATATTTGTCCTATGTAATTTCCACATTTAATACTTATTCCGATATTACATACACCATACAAGTGTCCATAAGAATGCCTATCCCATGTGGTATCCACATCTCTAGATACATTACAATTATTTATTTATTTTATATTATTAATGTTATGTAAGGTGTAAATCACATCTTTCCCAATAGTGGATGAAACCCTATTGCTTTCTTGGAGTTTGAAGGACAAAACTCCTTTAGATTTATGAGGGAAATTTCATAGAGGTTGCATTTTCACTTCAAGTTTAGTAGATTTTAGTGTTTGAGAATTTTAGTATTCAAAATATTTGTCTTCATATATTTATGATTATTCTAATCTTTGTTATCAATAGACAATTGAAGGAATAAATATTATAGTCATTGAATGAACTATTTGAATGCAATATATTCTTCCAACTAATTTATATGTGTGGATCTATTTATTTTATGTGGATATTTAGATCTAAGTATTTTTTATGAATGTTTTGGTTGATTTTCATTGCATTGTTCCAAGTTTGAGCAATTTATATGAATATTTTAGTTAGGGGTCATTATACATGTCATGGATCTAGAACCAACCTAATAATATATTATAAGCTAATCAATCAGGCATCACATGAAATGGCAAATTAGTGTTAAGTGGACTAGTCATAATAGGAAGCCAAATAAGGCCCATAAAGTTTCAGTTAGGATTATCAAAACCATTAATAGTAAGGTTAGTTTTCTCTAATTTTTTCATATCCACATTCAAATTTGTTTCAAATAATTCTCACTAAATATATTCAAATTATAACCATTATCAACCAAGGCACACTTAATGCTTATGTATTCAAACTTCATGATAATATGTAGAGATAAATTCTCATTAACAATTGAGTTAGGTGGAAGTTATAAATTATCAAATAAAACATTGTATTGAGTTGGAATTCAATGAATACAATTAAGATAGCTAGTGTTTGTGGAGTAGTATAAGACTACATGTCTCTTCTCTAAATATTTTTGCATTATTTCCTTAAATATAAAGGTGATGTGCACAATAGCTCTTGAAATGTTATTTTAACTTGTGTGTTCTACAATTAGTGAATACTATCAATTCATTCAATGCCTTATTAGTTAGAGTAGGTGAATGAGGAAGAAATTAAGTTCCAAAGGGGATGAAATAACATAACTAGATGTAACCTATTGATCCCTATTTGATTTTTAATGAGTATGAAATATAAGATTAAGTTAATTAGGTATAACTTTCTACACTCCAACCATCTATTGGTAATAGTAACACTATTTGATAATCACGTGAATTAAAGTACTTACAAAATATAGGTTGAATTGGAGAAGGATTAGGTATATACCCTTTTGACAACTTTATGTCTCATAGGAGTAGAGATAATATCAACTATATGGACTAGAGATGAAGAGGATAGACAAGAAAAATATATGATAATAGGATACTTGTAGAGGTTCAATCTCTCCTTAAGAATGCTATAGAAAAAAAAATACTATACAATCACATGTCAAAGCTATAAAGTACTTATAGAACACGTAAGAGGAATCAAACCAATATAATGTTCTATCCCTCAAAGTAATTATAAATTTACTCATTAGTAATCATTATTAGCAATAAAGCATCACTAAATCCATCAAAGTTATCTTATAAAAAGTCATCACCAAGAGCACAAATGTCACCATGTAACGTGAGATTAAAAAATGAAGTTTCGTGGATTGCTAAATAATCAATGTGAAATATTGAGGTATAATTATCATAACGTACTGACATCATTGTGTAACAAAGCACAATTAGATTTATAAGTGTGAGATGGTAGATAAATATCATATGAGGAACAACATCACAATGAGTGGAAGAAGGTACTACAATGTGTTTTTCACACACACTCCCTTTGAGTTTTCCATGTGTACATAGATGGATTCCTTTGGTTCCCTTTAGATGATGTATTTTTGTAAGCTGTAGATTCTCCTTAGTAATGCATAATATTCCATTCTTCAAGTTTGGGATCTTCTCAATAATATAAAATACTTTATATTTGATCTATGAATGATATGGTATTAGTGAATATTTTTAGGTTTTAGTTCCTTGGATTCATTAACAAGACATTTGGTTGCTTGGGCCAAGTTGGTTGCAAACTCTTATAGTAAGCATTCATAGTTATATTGGATGTTCTAGAAGATTTCATGTTGTGAGCATTTTATTTGAATGGGTCTTAAATATTATATCAAATTTTCTTTCACAACCTTTAGTGTCAGTTTTATGACTTAGTAGCTAAGACTTCTTGTGGGACATTTATCATCAAATCTAATGACGTGGGTGGATTCCTTTATAATATTATAGTTATAATAGAACAACTCATTTTGATCCTCTCTTTTTGAAGGTTCTCAAAGCCTTTTCCATGTTAGCACTCTTTTAGATGTGCCATGCATGGACTTCAAGTAGCATAAGACAATTTGGATCTCAACATATTTCTCTCTTATATGGTACTAGGCCTAACACCATTATGGGTCCCACTCTCTTTTTTCATTTTTATCCTCTTCAGGTCTTTTTGTAGTTCCTACCACTTAGCATCCTTTTTGTATTGGTCCTTGACATAGAAAATGATTTAATGGTTCATATCTTGTTAAGCTTTCCTTTGTAAAATTTAGTCAAACCTTCTTTCAAAGATATTCACGTAAGAAGGTGCTTCTCCTTTCAACAATGTCAAAATCACTCTCGCCTAAGTTTATTTGACCTTCCAATTCATATAGTATTATATAAAGATGGTTTTTTTACCCATGCCCAACACATGCCTCCACCACTCCAATGAACCACTATTGAAACTACCATTGAATATACATAATGGGAGATAAATATATCTTCTCTACTAGATTCTATGGATTCCTCTCACCATAGTACTATATACACTACATGCATCATATTGAGGCTATCATGGCTCTAAGAGTAGTGGCCAAGTTCCTAACCACCTATGCACACTCCTTGGTCATCAATTTAGTTTCTCATGTACATTTAATATTTCTACTTTCCACTCCTCTCATTATTTTATAAATTCTCTTGGGTTCCATTTGGTTAACATTGCACAAGGATTAAACTTGTTGTAAAAATATGGGCTTGGTCCATTTTATAAATATCTCTCAGCTCTTGATGAATAGAAGTGTTACTTTTGGCTTTTGTTTATGATACCTCATCTTGAAGAGTACTCATTGGTTAGTGTTTTGAATTGTTTTGTTAGAATTAGATGTAGTATTCACCTTAAAAATCCTATTTAAACAATGTGATGATCCATGTTAGGATTATATTTTCTCAAATAGTATTTTATATTCATCTTTAAAGATCATGAAAATGATGAATATGCTGCCCATGTAGGATTTGGAGGCACATGTCAAGGGGAATTTTCTTTTGCATGTTTGGTAATATTATTTGTAAGGGGAATATTGTGGGAGGAAGCATTGTAAGACATAATTGGACACTTGGTATGAAGTGGAAGGGGATCTATGACACTTTACATTATTGCACGAAGCATATATGACATTGTAAGAGGTGCAATGAAGCATTTATAATGATATTTAAGAAATTGGTTGTCTATTTTGGACTTGGATAATTATTGTTTTATCCTCTGGTGGGCTATTTTTATCCTTAGCAAATTTGGATGATCAAGTTCATGAGAAGGGTCTTGAAGCTTTTAGAATGATGATTGTAACTCCTAGACACATTTCACAAGGTATCTTTCCATGTTGATCACTTAGTTCATGTTTTTTAATAATACTTAGCAATTTTGTACCCTACATAGTGAATAAAAGCATGCATATGGTTAGTAGTGTGTAAGGATCTTACAAGTTGAAGTATTGATGTGCCATTGAAATAATGTTAGATTAAAGGGATAATTAAATGTATCCATGTACTCTATATTTCAAGATTAATTCAATATTGTGCTCTCTTTGGTGTTAGAGTTTCTTTACCCTCCTCACATATATATTGGTGTTATCTTCGGTTTATGTTTTCTTATTTAGATACTCTTTTTATTCTAGTACATGATTTATCACTAGTTATTTTATTGGATTTGATCACTTATGTTAATGTTTTCATTGTGTCATAAAATTAATTTTTAAGAATTGGTATCAAAGCCTTGTTAGCTTGATTAGAGTGAGGGATGCCTTTCTTGGAATATTGTTAGGATTTTTTATGATTTAGTGGGACCATTTTGTGATTTGGTACAAATTAGATACATGTGGTTGAGATCATGATAAACACATCTTGTCTAGATATTGAAAAGGGATAAAAGGAGAGTCTTTATATAAAATAAGAATCCTACATATGTATTGGATGGAGACTAGAGGAAGATTGATAAAAAAGCTCATGTAACCATTTGGTTATGTCCCTTTGATTCCATTCTCTTAAATTTATTTGAGGAAACTTCCACATATAATTTGTGGAAGAGAATAGATGAAATATACCAAACTGAGAGTCTTGTAACAAGTTGTATATTTAAATGAAACTTTATTCATTGAAAATGAAGGATGAAGATTAGGTAGTTGAGAATTTAAATTCCTTTAATTTAATTTTTGAGTTAGCTAGGATCTATTGATGTTAATCTTGAATAAGATGATAAATGTATTTTTTCATGAGAATTTAATTATTGTAATTAGTGGTGGTGTAAGATGGTGAAATGGGATCTAATCCAAGTACCTAACCTAAACCACTCATTCCACAATAAACATTGAGGGACATAAAAGTAACCAAGAGACACTATTCGAATGTTGTCCTCAAGGGAGAGCCAAATATGATAGTTAGGGTTTTGGTCCCTTTTTTTTTATGATGAGATGTGATAATTGATTTGAAGATATATTGAACTAGGAGAATTAAGACTAAAGTGACAAATTGTTACAAAAATTAGAAAATGTAGAACATAAAGATATAAACAAGAAAAAAATATCAAGATTGTAGACAAAGAAGAACCCGACATTCAAAATTTGAGGTTAAACTGGTAGAATAGGGGTGTTGGGATTCCTAGTACAAAAGTGTTAAATTTCAAGGTTTCAAAGCTAGTACATGTGGAGCAAAGTCTACAGGTCTCTGATTATGAAATCATAGATTCAAAGTTTGATAGTTTATAAATAATTAGCTTTCCCTAATTTGTTGATAAGCAGTGCATGAATACATGAACTAGAGTTTTGGATCCTTGAGATCTCAAGTCCACTTCAATAAACTTCAAACCTATAATTTGTAAGATAGACAAAAGGGAGAAGGGTTGTGTTTTATAGGGGATTTCCTTGATCAAGCCCCATTTTGATGTTTCCACCTCCACAAATGGTTATGATGATAATGATATAAATCATGTGATCTTGTGGGAGAAAAGAAAAGTAAATAAATATGAATGATAAATAGCACAATTGGAACTTACCACTTAGGTTTGATATCCTTGTTGGATTGAAGTTAGTTTTCTCATGTATACAAGGGTAAATAGGAGGATGCTTGGAGATCCTTCAAGTGTTAGTGATCATAATAATAACAAACATTTAAATATGGAACATCTTACAATACATGATCATGAATTTGTTGATGTACATTACAAACTTGTAATTGAATGCAATTATGTTGTAGATCTTCTGCTTATTCCACTCTTGATATTGTATTAGTTGCCTTTTGGATGCCGAAGTCATAAAATTCTATTAGATGGATTAGATGTTCAAAGGGAGGGAAGATCTTATATTTATATGAGTTTGAACATATTTCACATTAACTACTCAGATAGGTCGACAAATGGTTTTGAATTCTTAAATAGATTAAGGCCAACAATAAGATTTAAAATTTAGGGTCTAATTAGGTGGGATAGGGGTGATGGCCACCCTGGTCCAAGCCTTTTTAGCTCTTCATAAGTCTATTAAATAAGGTTTTAATTCAATTTCCAAAATTTATCTCAATTTCCCAAAAAATAGAGGGCGAGCCTTTGGTGAAGTGATGGGGCTTCTTACTTGTAGGGCCAACAACCAAGGTTAAAAAATTGTGGGGTATTTATCTACCGCGTCAACAATGGAGACCATTTGGCCTTGGTGTGAAGGGGAGACCCTTTTGGTGAAGTGGTGGGGCTTCTTTCCTATAGGGCCAACAACTAAAGGATCATAACCTTAATATCATACAATTTTTTGGGGTGGAGGGCCTAACTTGATTGGCTAAAGCATCCTATTGTAGGTAAGAGGTCATGAGGTCTAGTATCCCCTCCATCCCCATGGTACATGAGGGCGTGTCATGCTAGCGTCACTAGTCACATGAATTTTTTTTCTAGGCACACTATAATTTATAGGAGGGGCTACTTGATTCTTGCAATCTAAAAAATATCCCAAACCTAGTGTGGAATTGTCAAGGGTGATGATACTATAGGTGGTATTATAAAGCCTAAGATGGATTCTCTTATTGCTAATTTGCTAAATAAATAAATGACGAGGAGATCCAAGGATGAGGATTCTAAGGTTGCATTGTATGTTTAAGGTAGTCACAAGGAAAAAAGTGGTAAGAAAAAGGGGGATAAAAATAGGTAAAAATCTAAGGGTAGATTTGAAATCCTCATTGAGGGAAAGTTCAAATGGTGAAGCTATAGGAAATGGGTCCATTTGAAGAAGGAATGTAAAAGTAAGAATAATAAATTTAATGGTTCCTCTACTAATAAATCCTCCAACAATGATGATAATGATGTACCATATATTTCTACTAATATGGCTAGTGATGATTCATGAATAATGGATTCAGGTGCATCATATCACATGAATCCCCACAAGGAGTGGTTTTAACATATGTTAGCAGTGAGGTGTTTATTGACATTCATAATTCATATAAATTATTGGTTAGGAAAAGGTAAAATTGGTTTTAAGTGATGGGAGAGTTAAATATCTCATCAATACGTTACACATACACTAGGGTTTGGAAGAAATTAAATTTATATTTCTAAAATTAATGATGTTAGTGTGCTATCATTTTTGACAAGAATGGTTATAGGTGTTGAGAAACAAAGGAAAAAATATAATAATAAAATCTATTACAAGTGCATGTAAGGGTAAAAACACAAAGTTGTGTCACACTTTCAGTCAATTAAATAGTTTCAAGTGAAATGGTTTCACCTAAAACCATGTGGATTGTGCGTGGCACATATAGTTTTGGGTGAAACTCTTTTGCCTAAAAATAAAAAATAAAAAATTCCATTAAATTTTTGAAATGCAACTAAATTTATGCATAAGTTTTTGAGTGAAGGTTTCAATCAAAAGTGTTTCATGTGAAACCATTTTGACTAAAATTATCTATGTGGCTGCGTATGTGGTAGCTTAACCCCTCTTTTGGGGAAAATTCAAAAAACTTCAACTTCAACTTTGAATTTCTCCAACTAGGGGTAATTTCATGAAAATCTAAAAATACCCTTTTGTAGAGCTTAGAGTCTAAAATCTAGAATTTTTTTTGATATTTTGATTTGCTTTATTATGTTTTTTAAAATTTTACTATAATTAGGTTTTTATAATCAAACATGTGGCTGATTAGAAATAAAAAAAATAAAACATTTTATTTTTGATAAATATTTGATGCACTAGAGGAAATAATCATTTTCAAAAGAGTATATTTTTTAAATTTTAAAAAATGATAAAAAAATTGGATAAAAGTTGACGTCCCACGAAACTATAACATTTTAGTGAAGTTTCACTTTAAAATGCTATTACTGAAAAATACTCATTGAGTTTGTTTTCATGCATTATATATTGAAGTTACCTATTTGGGGAGAAAATTACGAAAAAGAAAATTGTTTGCTCCTTTTTTTGCGATGTACCATCGACCTCACATATTTGTGAAATTTTTAGCAATTCAAAATTTGCTCTTAAACTTATAAAAAAAATATCAAACCAATTTTTTATTTTAAAAAAAATTATATTTATAAACTTCATTAAGAATTCTATATTTCCTTAGTTTACATCATTTTAAAATTCAAAACATAGAGGGAATTTGATGTGATCGAAGTTCAAATTTTTAATTTGTGTTGGTCATTTCCTTTAACAAGTGTGACATAGGTTTGTAATTTTACCCATAAATCTAAAGTATAATTATTTATCCAAAGATTACCATATGATTATTATGTGATTACATAAAAATAAAAATAATAATAAAAAAACCATATGAATCTAGGATTTACTTGGAGAAACTCTTTCAAGAAAAAAAACACATGAGAAAGAGGATAATTATGTATTAATATTCAATAAAGAGATACATCCAATACACTAAAACTCTCTTCAATCTGGCAACACTATGACAACACGTGTACTTATAAAATATAAACTTATGAAATTACTATAACATGCCTCCAAAATATAGAGAAATAAGAGAGGAATACCCACAAATGGTTTCCCAAAACAATATACCATCAAACCATGGTAAATGAAGAAAATATCTCATCAAAATGAAGAAGCTCTTATGATAATATTAAATGTAATTCCCATTGATCCATGAATAGAAAAAATAAAATCTATACTAATTATACAGGACATCGTTAAATTGTAACTCATCCATTAACTCATATCCCAAGGAAAGAATCCAAAATAATCACCCAACATATATGATACCCACCAAAAAGATGAAGGATGCTCCACTACTCAATCCTCGTACCTAAGTTAAGAATTTTTCTAAAAGATAGCTTCATAACTACAATTGCCACTACCTGAACGCCCCACCACGCAACCCTAGAGGAAGTTGCAATTTACTACTCAAACGTACTATTTTTTTTTTTTGTTTAAGGAAAATAAACATGCAAGATCACTATCCATTGCCAACAACCTCTAAGGTTATGAGACTGAGATTACTTAAAACCCAATCAAGAAACATGAATTAAAAACATAACATTTAATTACTTAAAAAATTAAATACTCATACATTCCATACATGACAATATTACAACAAAGGCTTAAGAGATACCACATGACTCCAATAATATAATTTACAATATAATTACAAAACTCATTCCCTGAATGAGGTAATTCCAATAACCAAGGTTACAAATTACAACTTCCACCTCGATACAAGAGGGGTAATAAAATTACAATAATAACTGGAAATAATAAAGCATGAAAGAACTGGATCCCACAAGCTCTCCAACTGGAAACCTCATCCACACGAACAAAAGGCTGACCCAACGGATTAAGATGCACGTTCCACCCAACCATGTGATACCCAAAGGATCACCCCCCATGCTAGGAGATAGTAACAAGGAATTCCTAGGAAAGACCATCAACCACTAGACATAGGATAACTAACACTGACACATCCAATCATATGAACCATACAACCATAAGAATAACACAAGTACAACTCCAACATTACTGACAGAGGTCACATTGCTTCCAAAAATAAAACAAATCAAGTATGATAAGAAGACCATATACATAAAACCAAATACCAACTGTTGTCGTAGAAAGAGTGTCATCACATAGCTCGTCATGGGATCTCCTTTGGGAATCTTCCTAGGCCCCGACCCCCACTATGGGTTATCCTGGTGGCCTCTACCAAATCTCGACACCCATACTCACTCATGCAGAATCAAATATCTCTTGTAAGGACAAGATAGATGACCTTGCCATTCCACGCCTTTCCATCTCATCCCAAGTCTATACAAGCCCTTGTGTCCATGAGCGAGGCTCAATTATCTTAATTAGTGTGAAATGCTACCTAACTTCTAAGTACATTGATTTAGTTATCACTTGATTAAACCACTTCTGAAGGTTTCCTAGTTTACCTCTTTGGGCTCTGGCCCCTAACAGAAGCCACTACTTGACAACATACCAAATAAAAACAATCACCAAGGGAATCCCAAGTGCATATCAATAAGATAAAACCACTCCAACTCTAGGAGGAACATATGAAGAAATCCCACTCCAAACACAGGAGGCAACACAAATCAAAACTCTCTCCAAACACTGGAGGCAACAAAGGACATACTCCACTCCTTCCAAAGGAGGCACAAACAACATAAACCACTCCTAATACAAAGGAGGCACAAACCATCCCCGTTCGTGAAAACTGGGTAAAACCTCATGATACAACCAAATGCCCTACCCAAGGCAATACAACGGTTGACTACATAACGACAACCCATACAAATAAATGAAACCCCATCTGGAAGACTTACATAAACAAATCACTCCAAATAGAACAAATAACTCAATCAAAGAGTTCCCTAGCCTCTGGAAGCAAAACTCAGTACTACCAAAGTACACTCATAAATTTACAATCATAACAATATTTCCCATACGATACCAACAAGAATTCGCTTAAATCAACAATCATATAAATACATGTTCTTTAGATAACTAAAGATGTATTTCTACATAAAGCCCTTTTCTCATAAAACAGGTACCAAAGTACATAAATACATCATACACTTAATCTTTTAACTATACATATACATTCTAGACATTATAATTTTTCATGAACCTTATCTATTCCTTGCAATATAGAAAGCAGCCATCATTCCCTATCCACCATTTAAGGCAATAGAATATAAGAACTTTTAAATAATATTCTACCCATTATAATAACATCGTAATAAAATAACCCTTTTCTTTACTCCTTTAATATCATCAATATTGCTTCGAATTGTAATCCATATAACTTAACCACGTACATAATCCTGACATTTAACATATCCTTTACAAGAACTTCAAGATTCCATCAAATCAAACAAGTCATTGTAAACACATTAACCATATTCGTTTCAATTACAACCCTAACCCTTAACCAATATTTAATCATTGCACTAACCTTAATTCCCAAAGTACAATAGCACTAATTCTAAAATCAAAACTTGCATACACCTTCCAACTCAAACACAATTATACTAATTAATTTTCACGTGTTCCATAATACTAAAATATTATTCTTTATTCAAACTTGATAAAATAAATATTATTTAAGGAATTCCAATTCCCAATAATTAAATTTAATATAAAAGCTTTAACTTTAAACATCACTTAGAAGGCATCTCAGGTAACTAAATAAACTAACATTAGGATTTTCTAAATCCATGTGAAGCGATGGCATCGTGCAAGTAATCAGTTAAATAATTAATATTATTTGCGCAAACTCAAAAGTCAAACAAGTTTCATGGCCAACTCAAGGAATATTAAAACTAATAAGTTTATTTCATTTTTTTAATTATACAAAATGATCAAAACAATCTTTTAAATAAATCATTTTGTTACCAAATCCATTTTCATCCATTATAATAAAATAATCCTTTTAAAATAATTATATTCAAATATAGCTATATATTAAATATATATATAAATATATACTTAATGTATATACAAATATATATATATATTTAAATATATAATTATTATTTAAACATATATTTAAAATCAACCTATTAAAATTCCAAATCCAATGATTTAATTAAATCCCAATTATTAAAATATTTAATAAAATCACAATTTAAACACATTAAAATATAATTACATATATATATATTTATATAACATATATTATATATTATAAATAATATATTATATAATATATAAAATATATAATAATAAAAAAAAACTAAAGTAAAGCCAAACCCCCAATTTAGGGCATGCAGGTCGGCCTCCTAAGGGCGGTGGCCTAT
Source organism: Sequoia sempervirens (assembly GCA_007258455.2). NCBI lineage: Eukaryota > Viridiplantae > Streptophyta > Pinopsida > Cupressales > Cupressaceae > Sequoia > Sequoia sempervirens. Next base: position 202,681,920 of record VDFB02000013.1, on the reverse strand, counting down.
GTGCTGTGCACACAGCCTGCCTCCCTCAAGGGCGGTGGTCTGTGTGTTATGCACACGGCTTGCCTCCCTCATGGGCGACAGCCTATGTGGTGGGCACACAATCCGCCTCCCTTTGGGGCGGCGGCCTGTGTGCTAGGCACACAGTCCACCTCCCTTTGGGCGGCAGCCGGTGTGCTTCGCACACAGCTTGCCTCCCCTGAGGTTGGGCGGCGGTGGGGGATTGGCTTCCCCCGCCTCCCCACATGAATCTTATTTTTTTATAAAATAAAATAAAAATAAAACCCACGAAATTCCCCTGCACTCAGAAAATTTCTTTCACAGAATGAAAACCCAAAACACATATACTATATATTTATATATATATTATATATCCATTTCCCAATTTTCAAACAAATTGGGAAAATTTTCTATAGAAACCCACAATGGAAGAGATTCTCTTAACCACAATTTCACGTGCACAATTTTTTTGAAGGTTTTCAACTTCAAACAGAGATTTTTCAAGATCTTTTTGTGTTCCTTTTTTATTTTCTATTCTTAGATTCTTTCCTTGTTTTCTTTTCCATTTCATTCCTATTACAAGAATCTATCTTTGTTTTCTCTTCTTCCATGATTTCAAAGAGGTTTTTAGATTTGTTTTCTAAACCTGCATTCAAATTGAAACCAAAATCTGAAAACTTCAAAACAATAAAACTAGAATAAAACCTGTGATCATGAACTTGAAGAACAAATTTATGTTGAGTTCCTCTGCAGATTCCACTCCACCATTTCATCCCAAGATCTCTACCTTCAAACCAAGATTGAAACCAAAAACCAAAAACCCTCTTTTCTTTTTGCAACCAAATCTCTCCATCCAAAAAAAAACAAGAAGTGAAAATAAAACCCAAATGAAATATATTATCTCCCCCAAACTCAAATTCAAATTCAAAATGAAATTCCATGGCTTCTCCAAATCCACCCCAAATTGAGTCAACTCTCTAAAAATATCTTTTCCACCCAAAGTTATTGCATTTTTGAAGATATTTGAATTTTAAATAACTTAGAGCAAAATTACAATTTCCAAATAGAATTTACTACATTTAAAATTTTCTTTTCAAACAAAGGAATTTAAACTTTTAAAATCTTTCTTTCCAAAAATAAACTAACACTTTTAATTTAAAAATAAAATAAAAATAACTTAATCAATTCAACACAATTAATTTAATTAATCAATAAAATAAATCTAATCCGAGATTAAATTATTTTAATAATTAAATTAAATAACATTTTTAACAATACAACCAGATTTATTTAAACAACTTAACTACAACAACCATTTATTTACTTTTATATCATGAATTTAAATAAAAACCAAGGTGAAAGGGACAACATATAACAACTACACTCTACTACGACCCGACGACACACCATGACCAGGGGGATGACTTGGCACAAAAAACCTAGCTACTATCTCCCAATCAATTACCGTTGGTAAATGGACATGCTCAGACCTGTGAAACCAGGTGGAGTCGATGTCCTATACCTACAATCCTGCAAACAAAACGAGTGTCAAACATGCATATAACATAGAAGACACACCGTGAAGGGGAAATCGCGGAATCATAGGCACTCACATGCGAGTGATGTAATCATGTCCCCTTCACCAATACAATATTACTAACTAACGAATCTAACATCAATAATATAATCAAACGCATAAAGCATCGTTAATTTCAAATATCTGCTAAGCTAATCCAAAGCATGCCTTAATGATAACGTCGGAGAAAAATGCCATCACATCAAAATAAAAAAATCACATCGCTTAAGAGTCAGTGATCAAATAGCAACCAAGCACCTTAATTCAAGTGTTAATAGAAACAAGGCATAACATAGAAAAAACATTGTCTGATCAATAGAGCACAAAATGGAGGGGTGTTACACTACCAATTCCACCTCCTTCATTAATGCATATGACAACTAATGTCAATATTCATGTGGAATATTAATTAAAAAATACTTTCCAATTGCACACTAGTCATACAAGGATGGTAAGTTAAATGGAGCCTTAATTCTATCATTATCCCACTTGAAATTATACATTACAAATACATTCATAGGAAATACAAATACAATTAAGTACAAGAATCAAGGCCCATGGCATTCCTACACCAAAATAACTTATTTAAATATTCATTGGCTTTGTAAGCAAGTCTACAAAATTATCTAGAGTTTCAATTCTCTCTAACAATACCTTATCATTCTTTACCATTTCTTGCAAAAAATAACATTGAACATCAACATGCTTATTATCAGATGGGATTCTTGGCCAAAAAAATAACACTCTGACTGTCACATCTAATTCTAACAATCTTACAAACAAAACCAATACATATACAAAGTATATGTAACCAAATTACCTTATTATAGGCACATTTAACAACCATATATTATGCTTCAATGGTTAAAAAAAACTATGGTCTACCTTTTACTCATCCAACTTATTGCACCTCCAAATAGAGAAAACACAACCACTAGTGCACCTTTGATTATTTGAATCACATTCTACATCATTAAATCCTTTTATGTCTAATGTATTGTCCACATCATTACTACCACATGTGATAAAAAAAATAGTAATTTTAAGTTCCACACAAACATCTAACTACCATCTTAACAAAATGATAGTATTCTCTGCTAGGGTTAGACATAAACCTACTCAAAACTCCCACTTCTTGGACAATATCTAGTTAAGTGTAAACCATTGCATACATCAAATTATCAACAACAATAACAAAAGACATGTTAGACATCTCATCAAAATCATCATATAATTTAGGAAACATGTCTAAATTAAGCTTAATACCAATAGGAAATGGAATACTCACTAGTTTACAATCATTCATACTAAATATCACAAAATGGTATCCATATACTTACTCTAACTCAACTAAATATTTTTGCGTACTCAATCCTTATTGTTCTCCATCCTAAGAATATTCTTTAAAACCCCAAATTTCTTCATGTCAAATGTAAATTATAAATTTGGGTTTGGAGCTCCTTGATCATCACCTTTTTCTTACCAATAAACAACATATCATCCATATACAAGACAAAGATTATAATATGATCATTAATAATCTTAACATAAACACAATAATCTTCCTCATTCCTAAAAATACCTAAAATCAATGTAAATGCATTGAAACTTTGGTATGACATCCTGAACGAATATTTTAGGCCATATAATGACCATTTCATCTTACAAACCAAATGTTCCTTCCCTTTCACAATAAAATTATTGGGTTGTGGCATATAAATCTCCAACTCAAGATCCTCATAAAATAATATAATTTTAACATCCATTTGCTCAATCTCATTTAATCACAAGCTATAACAATAGATAAAATAAATCTAATAAAAGATAAATTAGCATTAGGAGATAAAAAATTACCCAAATCAACTCCCTCTTTCTTGGCCACTAGTATGACCTTGTACCAGTCTAACCAACCATACACACTGAATTTATTTTTGTACACTCACTTGCAACATATAGGATTTCTTTCCTTAGATAAAGTAACAAGATCCCAAGTGTCACAACTTGCCAATGTTATATCCTCCTATATGATCTACATCTAAGGATCATTAGATCCTTCAAAGAGAGATTATTGAAGGGTCTAGGTTCATTGCCAATACTCAATGTTCAAATAAAATGCACAATAGAAATTTGGTGGGCTTAATGGGCTTAGACTATTCTTCTATATACTCATCAAAAAATCATCATCCAAACTTTTATCCAAATACTCTTCTTCTTCTACATCCTTTGATCCATCTAATTGTTCATCCACATGTGTATCTTCCTAATTTTGTATTTTTGATTTCTAGTGCACTATTTTTGTTCTTTCTTTTTCTTTTGGTTTTTCTTTACTTGAATAATCTCTAAAATCCCTAAAAATCACTTGTGTAGATTTTTTTTCTAGATTAGAGGATTTCAAATCTTATAACCTTTAACATTATCATTGTAACCAATGAAGATACATTTTTGAGATTTTGGATCAAATTTAAATCACTTTTCCCAAGGAACACAAACATAATTAGGTCACAAATAAATATCCTTAAATGTGAAGAAACTAAATGCTTCTTACATATCCATATTTCATAATGAGTTTTATCAACAAAAGCTAAACAAGGAGATTGACTAATCAAATAACAAGCGATACTTACAATCTCTACCCAAAAGTTTTGATCTAGTTGCATACTAGTTAGCATACTTTTATCTCTTTCCATTAAGGTTTGGTTCATTCTTTTTGCTACCCCATTATGTTGAGGAGTGTAAGGTGTAGTCTTCTATCAAACAAAGGTGTGTTAGCATTGAATAGCTCAAATGAAAATTTCTAGTTGGAAAATGTGCTCTATTTTATGGTAAATGTATCTTGTGTTTATCTTCCTCTTTGACCAAAGTATTATTAAAACCTAAGGAGCCATCAACATGGATAACATGTTATAATTGGCTACCATTTGCAATATTTGATCCATTGATGGAAATAACTAATGATCCTTGAGTGATGCTTTGTTTAGGTCCTTTGTCCACATATATCTAAATTTTTTGTACTCTTATTTTTGAAAGGTACCTTGTTAGATACCGAAGTTGAATGCTTAATTGGGTAGATGATATTAGACTTTACCAACTTGGTGAGCTCCTACTTCGTGTTGGTTCAATATTTGGAAGCATTGGCCTCTACTTCTATCTCATTTTCGATCTTTACCCTCAACTTAATTATGTTGCGTAGCCCTTTTTGTATAATCCTAGGCTCTGATATATTAAAAATATAATTGCTTAATTTAACATCATTCTCAAATGTAAAGTTAGTAGGTTTCCTTAACTCATATATAGACATATGATGATTGAGTTTTAATATAAATAAGAAAAGTGCATAGAAATAAGAGAAATTAATGGCCAACCTTGAAATTTTTGGCAGAATGCATGTGTTACGAAAAACTTGACAAGTATGTGTTTTAATGTGTACATATTTTTAATGCCTTGATTTTTTTTTTCTTTTTATCTTTTTTTTATGATTCCATCCAATTAGGCTTGGATTTCCACGTCTAAGGGTTTGACATTTCTCGTGGCTCCCAAATTCTTGTTTTTAATATAAAGTAATTCAAATTCAATCTTCAACTTCATATGATTTACATGCTTTATAATAATTTTGTATAAAACCACTACCAAAATGAAGAGCTACTTCTTAGCTTTGTAGCTATAATTTTTTAAGATTATGAATAAGTTAAGGTTTTTTTTTGAGTGTTTTCATATTGCTCCAATATATATTATTGATTTTTTTATAAATTTTCACTCGCTTGTCCAAAATTAAAAAATATATACATGATTGTTGTACACTTCATTCTATACACATTATTTTTTTTATTATTATTTTTTGATTATTTTTGTGCAAGTTATTTGACACACATGCTGAATGATGTAATTATCATAATACATCTACTTCAAAAAATCACAAAAATGAAACAAATAAAAACTATTAAAAAAATACAACTTTTAGTACTCGCTCTTGGCTATAATTCCACTAATTATTTTAAAAAAATACCTAATGTAAAAAAACAGGGGCACACACTAGACACTATGTCATATTTGGTAATAACAATACAAACACATTTGTGTGCACTCAACATTTCACCTCCTTAATTTTGACCATTTAAAAAATATTTAGTAGTTTATAAACTAGATTGAGTACTACTATTCTTCTTATCATATCTTATAATTTTGAGTGTATACATCTCAAATTACCATCCAAGTTGAGTGTTAAATTTATGAAAAATGATAGGACTTGGTATATTACATGAAAATTTAGTACTTTTGGTATCAAGTACATAGGTACAAAATGTGTTATTGCTCCCTACATAGTGATAATCTAATTATCTTTATGTTATGAACAAAGATGATGTGCTATATCTTACCCCTTACCCCACATCATTAGATTGTTCAACAATTAGTAATATAACAGAAAGAGTAAACCTTACCTTCTAGAATTGAAAATACAAGATAAATATGTCTTTTAGCACTAAAATGAAAATACCCAACTAGAGAAATACACTACTTTTCCTAGAAAGTAAAATCCAATCATCTATCAACCTTATAATCCTTAAGATATGATTATAATAATCCAACATGATATCATCACACTATTAACACCCCCAAAACATAAGGGAATTACCATATAATTTCATAAGAAAATCATTAAAGATCATGATTACATTAAACCAAACATATATATCACAATCCATTAAGGACACTAAGTGCCTATCACTGAAAACAACATTTGTGTTGCCTTACTCCAAACCAGATATTTCCAACCTAAAAACCCATTAAGAATTAAACAAAAGAACATACTAGGGATTTTTGGTTTGTTACTAAAATATACCACTCCAAAAATATTAAAATTCTATTATAAAATATATATAGGAGTGGGCCAAACAGTCAAAGCTATTGGAAAATATGAATGATGGTCGGCTCGATTCTCCCAAATTGATGCCGTTCATCAGATGGAGGTTATAATAGTATGTGTTAGGACTTCACTTGTAGATCCCATCAGATATTGATTCCTTTGTTTAAAAAAACAAAAACTTAGAACAAAAATTTATGGCGAGATTAGAAAGAAAACAAGAAATTGGGTTCACTGTCACATATTAAAGATATCAAGCAGAGAGATTATCATAAGTGAAGTTAATACCCCTTGTCAATTGTAGGGAAACGAGATTTTGAATTAATATAGGGGAGAGGGGCCCATAGTGGATCGGGGTCCAATAGTGGGGATAGAAGTAGTCCTCAGTGGGCCCCATAGTGGAGCACCTTAATATCTAATTGTAAAACACTTTTTATCCATAAAGTACACAAACTGACAAATCATGTGATGCCACACTAGTGCACCAATAAAACATGACTTAGTGCACCACTATCAATCTCACTTTTTTTGGGGCCTTTTGGATACCTCAACAAAAAGCATGCTCATGTGGCATCATATTTGATGATGTGGCCCTAAAACAAAATATATAAGTACCTGAGTTGCCAAATAAATTGCTATAAAAAATTGAGAATGATTTGAAATTTCTACGTAGGTTTTTAAAAAAGCGAAGTTAGGGTGTTCCAATATAGACCCCTCTCCCCTAGTTGAAGAAGTTTTGAATTGGATTTTAAGCTAACTTATGGAAGTAAGTTTGAGCACATTAAAAAATTTAGTTTAAAATTTTCTCATTTAGTACGCAATGCTTACAAATTTAATGTCCTACAAACTCTCAGTCAACAAATCGTTGAGCACCAGTCATCTTAAGTTTTTTTCGTTTTACGATTCTCTCGTTGCACATTTTGTTCTTACAAACTTTGTACTGTACTTGATTGAATTATGGTGACAATGTGAAACACTTTGTTTACCTCCATCCATTTTCTGGAGTATTCGTAGACATATTATTTGGCAGAAGATCTTAAACAGTTGGCATTTGTTTTATTATTTAAACCATCCCAAGTTCCAAATTATTGTTAAATACAGCTGTAGACAACTCAACATTAGATAGGATGTACATATTGAACGTATCTGAAAAACCAAGAGATCAAGCCGCCATGATCATAGGCTCCAAACTTTAATCTGTTTGAGTGCTATCTACCAGTTGAACCAATTTGGATTCGATTCTACAACCTTTTGAATGAACGTTGGATTGCGACATGACTCAGAAGGATTGGAAACAATTTTGGAGTTACTATAGAAATCGATGAGGAGATCTTGGATAGTAACTCCTTCCTATGCACCATAATTCACATAGAAATATATTCATACGATACTGAAAGAGATCTTCATTAATAATTTGACCAATAAATGGTGTCAAATTATAGACATTGAATATGAAATTTTTTATTGCCTTTCATGCAATTGGGAAATGGACTGTCCAAAGAAAGATCCTCAAAAATTTGAAAAACATTAGGTTGAAAAAATAAGAGATGATAAAATAAAATCAAATATACAACCTATTACAAACTGTAATCCAAAATCTATTGGTCTATTTGCCTTGGCAATCGTTCCTTTCACCTATATTTCTGATGGAAAATTAATAGAAAATATGGATTCCAATTAGTGAAAATCAAAATATGATGAAGTAGATGAATCTGGCTCAATGGACATTCAAAGGATTACATAATCAGCCTATTAGATCTTTAAAGCATAAATTAGCATGGAAAAAAGCGAAGAAGGAAAACTAACAAGCATAAACAAGATGAAATAAGTTAATAAAAGGCTAGTCTTCAATAAACAACTACTTGCTAATATCTAAGGGAGGGCCCTCCCTCGACAAACAATGAAGATCATAACATGGAATCTCTAACAAAAGGTATGTGGTCAAACGTCACTTGATCGTATGTAATTAGATATAATTCTCTTTCAAGAAATAAAAGTAAATGATGTGTTGGGACTCGATTTCTTGTTGGCCTTTTTTCTTGAGTCCCTTACTTTTGTGAGCTCGTGAAGGCTTATCCTTCATCAATAACCAATTTGCAAAATTTCCATAAGGCTTATCTTTTGTAATGTGTTTTTTGTTGTGTGTTATCTTCTTCTATTAGTTGAATAATTGATATTATTTGATTAATTCATCAAAATTCATCAAATTTCCCTTTTTTCACATTAATTAAATAATTTTGAATTATTTAATTAAATTCAATTTTTATCTTCCCACTTTTATTAAATAATTTCAATTATTTAATTAAATACTAATTTTCCCTCTCACACATGATTAAATAATTTCAATTATTTAATTAAATTATAATTTTCCTCTCACCTCATAATTAAATTATTATTTTTAATTATTTAGTTACTAATTTTCTTCCAACTTGCACAAAGCATATTCTATTTTTAAAAAGGGATTATTCTTTTTTCAAAATATCTTCCCTCCAAAATATCTCAAACTAATTTCCTTGAAATAAGGGGATATTTTGAGTTAACTACAACTCTCATTAATTCTCCACCCTTGATTTCCTTGATCTAGTTTGAACCATTGATCTTCATCTTGAATATCCATCGTTGATCAAATATCTACATTTCTATAAAAGAAGCCTTCACCTTCATCAAATTCATTCATAATTCTCATGAGAAATTGATATTCTTTTTGAGAGAACTTTTGAGTATTTGAGCATCATAATTGTGATTCAAGATCATTATCAAAGTTTTTACATGGGTTATGCGTAATATGAGCAATCCACATCCTAAATTGGTATAATTCCACACAATGGAATAATAGGTTTGCTTTTTCTTTGAGTTAATTGATCTTAATTTGAATTAATTTCTTGATTTTAGGTCAATTCATTGATTTAATTGTATTCTATTTCATTGAGTATGGGTTTAATTGATCTTTCTTTTGTAGGTCTTGGATATTTATAACTCTAATTGTGTTAATTGACTTTCTAATCAATTTCCCATTATTCCCTTATGATATTCTGACATGCTTGGTGGGACTCACATCCCTAATCTGACATTTCTTGAAGTTTTTGATAAATTATCTAGGTTATAGTGACATTTCTATGGTAGATCAACACTTCTATTTTTTGTGCAATGATGTTTTTGTCATGTATTGTTGCTATTGATCTGTACAACACTTTTGTTATACATCGACACTTATGTTTTGACACTTTTATGTTTTTCTATCATTGCAGGTTACATCAACGCTTATATTGTTTACAACAACGCTTCTGTTATGACTCAACACTTCTATGAAATTACATTGACACTTTTGTGGTAAATCGACGCTTCTATTTTACTTAAAATGATATGTATTTTTTCTTTTCAAAAGTTTATCTATTTCTGTACTTTCAAATTTTTCTAACTCTAACATTTTGTGAAGTTTTCTTGGAACTTACACACTTGCGCAACTTTTGGAAAATGTTGAGAGAAGGAAAAAAAATCAAACCACTAACAATTACTCTAGTAGGGTTTTGTACAAATTTCACATTTCAATTTGGGCTTTAAAATTGAACAATACAAATTTCACATTTCAATTTGGGCTTTAAAATTGAACAATATAAATTTTACATTTCAATTTAGGTTTTTAAAATTGAACAATACAAATTTCACATTTCAATTTGGGATTTTAAAATTGAATAATACAAATTTCACATTTCAATTTGGGCTTTTAAAATTGAACAATACAAATTTCACATTTCAATTTGGGCTTAAAAATTGAACAATACAACTTTCACATTTGAATTTTTGTATTAAAAAGAACTTGTTTGTTGTGTTTGGTAGGCTAGTGGTGTGTATGCTCTTTCCTTGTGCTACGTGTGATCTCAAAGATAAAAAACACCATTAGTTTGCAATTTGTTTGTATGACTGAGGAATGATTTCCTGTGCATGCTCTTCCCTTGTAACTCTTGAGAACGATCTTGGGAATTAGAAACAACATCATATCCATTTAATTTAGTAAGAGGTATGCTTGGGGATTTCATCACCTCAAGGTCGACCTGAACCATATTTTTGAGTGGGGTATATAAAGGGGGGAAACAAAAGTTGTACCCCAAGGTGTGACCAACATATTATAAGCCAAGCCTCATGACCCTCAGTTTGTCGAGATGTGTATAGGTGAGGAGGAGAGGGGAGACCCCCCTCGACTCAAGCATCCTTGAATATGGGTTCATTGTTCATCGATCCCCCACTATGAACCTTGTTTATTAGTAGCCTTTAAAACCATCACTCGTTAGGTTATTGTGGTGCAACGTACAATATCATGCATGAAGTTACTCACCATGTACTTTCCCTTATTGAGGTGATCGCTATTCCTTGCTAGGACCTTATCCTTTCAAGGTGAGGGGTGTCAAGGTGGTACATGACCTTGGCATACCCTAGTCACCCATTCATTGGAAGGTATTATGCTCCGATGGGTGGGCCCACTTTGAGTTGAAACACCTTTTTTGCTATTAGATAGGTTGTGTATCTGTGGCGTGTATTCATTATTCAATATCCATGTTACCAAATAGCGGGTTCTTATGAAAGAAGGCTTGCAAAATCATCCTTATTACCTTATAGTCAGTTTTGATATTCTGTTTACTATTTGTATCACTTTCCAAACAAGAAAATTTCAAAATCACACATTTTTTTTTCCAATTTACTCGAAACCCCAAGAAACATCTTTGGTTTAGTCCCAAAAATTTGCTTCTGCTAAGCATAGTCACACTTTTGCACAACCCAACCATTTTTATTTACATCTTGATGCTTTTGACTAAAGTGAATCGACACTTTTGAACATATTACTACTTTGAACCATTCATCACTTTTGTTTTGAAACCTTCTCTCTATCATCTCAAATCTTGCATAGTCATGTTTTTGTGTAAACCCCCAATTTTGATTATCACATCATGTTGCTTTTGCAAAATATCAATGCTTTTGAAAAATTTAGTCGCTTTTATTAAAAGGTAGAGCATCGTTTTTATAATCCTAAGATACTTTTGACTATTAAACTTGATCTTTCAGAATCTTCAAATTTTTGATTTATGAAATTATCTAGTCGGTTGATCTAGAATCAAAGGCCTCTAGAAACATGGACCTTATAGTCCCAATTAGTCATTTTCATATCTCATCACTCATATATTTTCATCTTGGATTTCTAGGATACATTTTCATAGTTTTGGATGAAAAACATCAATTTCATCAGCAACGTTCGTCAACACATCCTCATATTAGTCAAATCACTTTGATAGATCTCTTATCATTATTTATTCCTATCTTGTGAATTTTCTAGCTTAGTGGAACTGTATCCCCTCTAGGTTTTGCAAATTTACCATCATCACTTTTTCTTTTGCTCAACAATCTAGTCCAAGTAAAAAACATCATCCAATCCTTATCAATATTTGAGATCTACCGTAACTTTTACTCTTAGAGGGTTTTCACATCCAATAACATATCAACATCATCTTTTGGTCTAAATCTAATCAATGTATCACTTGAATCCATTTTTGAAATCAATTCTCCCATCATATTATCAACATCTCATACTCCATAAGGTCATTCAAAATTTTATGCCTCTTATGAGATTCCAATACAAAAAAATCATGGAAGCAAATGCTAGCAACTCTAACATCACTCATCTACAAGTACTACCAAACCATAATGGGGAAGGCTTTCTAATGTTAATTAGATACCGTCTATCAAACTCCACAACCACAACAAAAATAGTCACCTCCATATAAAGAAGTCACCATAGAGGACACAACCAACAAATATAAGCCATTCAAAAAATTTATTGAAGAAAGAATCATTGAAATACAACAAGATCCCTCAATGGCTAGAGAGCTTGATCCACTTATTACCTCAGACCCAAACACCTACTTTCTTAGATTTACACAAAATGGTGCCAAGTTACCTGCATATTTTAATGTTGAAACACTTAGAGAACAAGCCCTTACCTGTGTTGTGACACCTAACGCAATGCAAGAAAGCACATCAATATTCCAACATGTTATTGAACCTATATGACAACCACCAATACCCACTATCTTCACTCAACCAACTATACCAACATATGAAATATATTCGATACCATTTTTTTTTTTAAATTATCAATCTATTGTACTAATACCCAAATCAAAGGGGGATGAAAACAACTACACATATCCAAAACGAACCAAACACCAAAAACATACTTTCATTTTCACAAAACCATACACCCTACATGAATAATCCTTTCACTAGTCAAACCTCAGCACCACACATGCCTCTCCATAACACATATCAACCTTCCACATCACAAATCCCTTTGAAACAAGACCCAACATCCAACATACCCAAAGCATCACAAGACCTTACATCTAATCCATCTATACACACAAATGTCCCCTCACAACAGTAATATGTGCAACAACAAACTCATACCGGTCCTATGCAAACGAACACCCATCAAAACCCTTCACATAATATTCCCTAAAATGTACCACAATAGCAATATGTGCAACAACAAACTCATACTGGATGATCCAAACAAACACCCATCAAAATCCTTCACATAATGTTCCTCAAAATGTATCACAACAATAAATTACTCCATAACAAAAATTTTACCCCCAAGGTCAAAATGTTTCATATAATCAATTCAACCCCATCCACACACAAAACATGTAACAACAACACACTATACCTCAAAATCAAGATAATCTATATATAACACATATAATATCTTACAAAATACCCCGCAAGATCAATATCTATTATATAGCTCCTCATCTCTTGGACATCAAAAGTATAATCTTGTAAAGAGTAAAAGTGGAAGGGGATAAACAATCAATAATTCAATCAAAGAAATCAAAACAAGAGATCAAACCCACTTACCAATGAGATCTAATTGTAAATCAAGCCATGAAATCAAACCCTAATGTTAGCATAATCAAACATAATTGAAATCAAAACAAGAACAATCTTACCATCCCATTGTTGGAGAGCTTGGTGTTGTATGGTGTTGAATTGCTCAAACACTTGAAGCCTCCATGATTTATAGTAAAAGCTTGATTGAATATGATGCAATGATGAGCTAGATTCTATGATAAATGCTCTTAATTGCTCAAGAATCAATTTGACATGATGTCTCTACTCAAAGTCTAGCTGATGAATGTGAAAGATTGAAGGTTATTTTATAGATTTTAGGAAATTAGATCAATGGTCAAGATTGAAATTCAATGCCCGCAAAGAAGGGTTGAGATTGATCCTCAACACCTACAAAGAAGAGTGAATCAAGGAAGACCAATGGATGTGATTTGTTAGAACTCAAAATATCTCCACCATTTTAGGAAAATGGTTAGGATATTTTAAATCAAGGGCAAAGATTAGATTTGAAGATCAAGGGCTAGAAATGGTTGAGACAAGTTAAGTCAATATATTTTGAAAAGGAATATTCCTTGGGAATATGCTTTGTCGAGGGAAAATAGGATAATAATTAGAAATGGAAGATAGGAATGCCATTCTTTAAAAAAGAATATTCCATTGGAGGAGAAAGATTAGAAGTGGGATAATTAAATAACTAAAATTATTTAATTTTATGGGATTAGAAGAAATGTTAAATGAACTTAATTAAATAATTAAAATTATTTAATTAAGAGGATGATAGAGAATATTATTAATGAAATAGTGAATTAATTAAACAATTCAAGATTATTTAACTAATAGAGAGAAATAGGGTTAAATGATGTGAAAAGGGGATTAATGATGCAAATTATGTGAAATGATACTAAATGCAATAATGGTAGTGAAAATGATGCCAATTGTAATGCCCCGTCATAATAACCTAAGGAATGTTGCAATTGTGTATAAAGGTGAAATAATTTTTTTTTAAAGTATTAATATTAATTTAATTAGTTTGCATACATTCATTAAGTTACGTGACATTACACTACTTGAGTTTCCATAGACGACTTTAGTATTTCGCATTGCATATAATTAATTAACATAACATTAGAAAATAAATATTTCACATCTTTTGAAATTCCATTCGAGATTCCATAGAATACATACGTGTTTCTTACATTGTATTTGATAAGGTATTACAATACTCATCCATCTGATGAGGTAGATCAATAATAATTACATTTTACAATGTTCACCTCATAACATTTGAGGGATGCTTTTCAATACAAATTTTACAATAATGCAATAAAGAAAGTACATCTGTTTCCAAGTACAAGCTCTCCATCCATGAAGCTCTCGTTGCCATGATCATAAACTGGGGACCCAACGGAGTAAGGTGCACATTCCACCCAACCATGTGGTACCCGTAGGTCCACCCCCCGTGCTAGGAGATAGTAATATGGTTACCTAGACATAATCTACTAACCCTAGACACAAGTACATAACTAACTGATGATTACATTGCTTCTAGATTTTAGACAATCGAATGTACTAAGTACACAAGGTTAACTGTTATTTTAGGTGGAGTGTCATCACAATGCTACAAAGGTTACCCTGGTGTTTCTTCCTAGGTTCTGGCCCCCAACTTGGGTTACCCTGGTAACCTCTTACGAAACCGGCCCCATTGCAAGCTATTGCGGAATCAAATATCTTTTAAGGTAACAAGATATCAATTTTCCATTCCAGGCCTTCTCATCTTATACTCAAGACTGAACTAGCTCAAGAGTCCATAAGTGAGGCATAAACATCTTATTAAGGATTTTAATCTAACTACTATGTTATTTAGTTATCACTGACTTACTAACTCTTTGTAAGTTACCCTGACACCACTTTGTGTGTCGGCCCTTACACAGAGCCATTCCCCTAAACATAACAAAGGTATACTAAGTTTTCTAACTAGGGTAGATAGAGCGCACAAAATTCAATCACATAATAACAAATGACACACAACGACCATTAAAATTTTTATTCATAAATCAAGTATCATTACACCATATTCTAACATGTGCACAAGCATAGTCAACTCAAGAAATATACAGATGAACAACAACATCACCCTTCCTATACAGTTCGTTCTGGAAGACTTACTAACACAGTTATCCCAATCTTTTACAACTGACGTAATAGGGATAAACATAACTTCAAAAATCATTATAGAAAAATAAACAATCTACCTTTTGGATTTCCTAAATCCATTTATTGCAATCATTCATCTTAAGCAACTACTCAAAATAAATAAGATTCAATTTACAATAATAAAGTAGAACTAATTATTTCATTTCGATTTACACAATCATGCTTATTAATAAAATTCAACTTCCTATTACAATGAATTAGTTTACTATCCTCTTCTTAATTCACTTAAAGATTATATTTCCTCCAAATCTAGTTAATTAAAAATTAACTTTTACCAATACTAAATTTCCAAAATCAACAAATAAAAATAATAATAATATACATATATATATTATATATACTATATATTATAAATAACATATAATTTATACAACATATATAATACATATATATATATATATATATATATTATTTAGTATTTATTTTGACAAATTCGAAATCGAATTAAGTCCATTCCAATTTCTGTTTAAAAGCAAATAAAACGGAGTTTTATGAAAACAGTTACCATGGGTTGCATACATCCTCCACAGTGGAGGACGCGCTACCTGTGGGGTGGCGTTTCCTCCATGGTTCTGTGGAGGGTGCTACCTTTTGGTAGCCGCTCCCCACAGAGCTGTGGTGGGCGCTGCCACATAGCAGCCGCGCCCCCACTGTGGGAGCGGCAGGGTTGGGGTTTTCCCCAACCCTTCCCCAAATAAATAAAATCCGAATATAATTTCGGATTACGTTTTTTTTAAAAACAAATATTACCCATTAAAAACCATGCAAAATTTAATAATTTTAAACTAAAATAAATAACAAATTTCTAAACCCCAATATCGTCCATACGGCGATTTAACATAATATATCATTGTGTAAATAAAAATTTATTTGAAATAAAAATTCATGTAATACTTATACAGCACAATAAATAAATATTATACATTCTTATAAAAACAAATCTATTTGCTCAAATGGGTATTTGTAAATAAAATATTCTTTACACAGATTTAATCATATATCACATAAATACTCAATTTTGGGATTTCAATTTTAAAACAATAAACGTTTCACTCAAAATTAAATCCCCAATTTTCTTTTCTAAAATTTTCATAGAGGTTTCATTTAGAACTTGTTTGAATTCCTTCTTTTGTTTAACCACATTCTTGAAAATTCTTGTAGACAAATATCAAATATCAACATAAAGATTTTCTACAAGCAATTGCCAAGAAGATGGGTTTAAAACAAACAAATTTTCTTTTCAAAAAACAAACAAACTAAAATTACAAGAAAAATACCTATTTCCTATGTTTTTTTGAAGATCTTGTTGTTGGAGAGAATCTTCTGCCTGTAAATTGCAATCCTCCAAATCTTCTTCAAAAGCTATATCCAATCACACAGATCTTCCAAGCGAAGAAATCTTCCACAAATATACAACCCAAATAGAGGAAGTAACAATTTCCTTAAAATATATTTTTACACAACAAATTCTTTTTTTTTTAATTTCCCATGAAGAAAACTAATAACCCCCTGTATTTCCCAGATCCCAGATAATATCCGTGAACAACCTCAACCAAAAGTCATAAATGCACTGGCACACTTGTCGAGAAGTACAAAATATCTTCTCAACAACTTCTCGGCAATCTTGCCTTTCAATATTTTCATGAATTTAATTAATTTATTTAAATTTAAAATCAATATTCAAATTGCATGCATTTATTTAATTTAATTTTCCCATTTCCAAATACAAAATTTATTTACAATTTAAAATGCCATTTCCACAAAAATATTTAATTTAAATAAAATCTATTCACACACAATTTAAAACAATTTAATTTAATTAATTAATTAATTTAATCTTTTAAGATCAAACCATTTAACCAAACAAACTAATTAATTAATTAAATAAAAGTAAATCTTATTTTTCCAACAATTAAAAATTAATTGCAATAACAATATATTAAAGAATATTAAACTATCATTAAAACTGACAAATTTACCTTTCAAGCAATTAATCCAAACAGAAAAAGACAAGACAATCTATGACTCTGAACTAAAACAGATGATGTACTATGACCGGGTTATAGACTAGACTAGGATGAACCAAACTACTACCTCCCAATCAACATTTTCGTTGAGTCTTGACATGTTCAGACTTGAGTAACCAGGTGGAGTCGGTGTCATGTACCTGCAATCCTGCAACCAAGCAATAACATGCATATATATATATAAACCATTGTACAGGCACACCGTGCGGAGAAAATCACAGACATCACAGAGCACTCACAAGCGAGTGATGCAATTCCGTTCTCCACACCAATACACGTCACATCAGATTGACAAATTAAATAACTGTTAGTCCATCATAAACATATACATAGCAATAATCATTTGAAGGAAAAACATCTATGCTATATCAAAGCATGTCCGAAATTCAATAATCACCATACAATGTATCATCATGTCACAGAGTAAATCCGCTGTCACTCAAAATCAATGATCCAAAATATCCAATCAAAGTACCATAGTCTAACAGTATGAAAACATGCAATAGAAAACATAAGCATAAATGGAGGGGTACTACACCAATGATGGAAAAATGAAGTTTCAAGATGTGTGATATGCGTTAGGCATTTTTACATGTCTACAAATACAACCAATCCACTTCAAGATACCCAACATAACAATTTGGCATCACAAATACAAATTTGAACCAAAAAAATCATTGATATTCAACTTGGACAAACAAATAAAATTTATGCTCTTAAAGACCTTTGTCCATACCCATTTGATCGAAACATAGCTATGGTGCCTTTCCCCAAGAATTTTGAGATGCCCAACTTTAACAAGTATAAAAAATCATTGATATTCAACTTGGAAATACACATAAAATTTATGCTCTTGAAGACCTTTGTCCATACCCATTTGATTAAAACATAGCTATGGTGCCTTTCCCCAAGAATTTTGAGATGCCCAAGTTTTACAAGTATAAAGGAAGAGGGGACCCAACAAAACATATAAGTGAGCTTCATGTAGCTTGTATGGAGGTAGCCTACAATGACAATATTTGATGTGCCTCTTTCCAAGGAGTGTAGGAGGACAAGCCATCAAGTGGTTCTCCCACCTACCTCATGGAATTAAAACATTTAATGAACTTGCAGAAAAATTCATAAGTCACTTTTCATATAACATAGAGCATGAGATTTCTGTGACTGATTTATGCAAAATAAAACAAAACCAAGGAGAATCATTTTCCTTTTTCTTGCAACATTGGAAACACAAAGCAAGAAAATGTAAATGGCTCATCCACAAAAAATAAATTATTGACATCTTTGTCCAAAACTTAAACACCAAAATTGGATTCCATTTAACTATGCTTTGATTATATGGGAAAAATAGGTTTTGAAGGGACCCGAAACCCTTTACAACTGTAGATACAAAATGCTGCTCAAAAGATGAAACACTAAACTATCAACAACAACCATCAACAAAAAAGTAGCAAACTAAAAGGAAAGAAACTGAGATCCAACAACAACGAAACAGACACAAAAAACACAGAGAACTTGACACTACTTCATGCTTCTTAAGGTGTTGGACACCTCTAGTTCCTGGTTCCTATGGAGCCCAATCATGTCCATCAATTATTTTTTCTCGTCCTCAAAGGACTTCCTCCAGTCACCCACCCCTCTAGCAATAGGGCCTTTAGCATCATCCTTTCAATTTTTTTCCCCTTTTCCTTTAGACATTTGATCCTTTTCAATCAACTCAGAAAAATACAATTGGTCCTCTCTAAGCTCATTGATCTTGTGGAACAAGACCTCCAAAGAATCCACACTATTCTTAACAAAAATATGAGAGGCATGGAGCACTTTCTTGATATCCACATTGGTCTCCACCACCTTGGCCTCTAAATCATCTAGGCACTATTCACATAAGGAATTGAAATCAATGAATGAACATTCAAGATCAACAATTCTATCAATCAGAATATACGAGGAAGTTCCTTTCAGAATATTCTGCACATTTTCTTTCAAACCCTTGATTTTGATGTTAACCCTGTTGAATTCCTGAAGAGTCCATTTTTCCAATTTGAAAGTACCAGTGGCCCCTACCCTTGCCATGTCAAGGAGCTCGAACATTGAGGTGGTATCATCATTAATATAGGAGAAGTCCTCCGATAGGGGGTTAACCTTGAGAGGCTCCGACTTCACATGCTTCTGCTTAACATCCTCCTCCTCCTGCACAGGTTTCTCACCAACATGTTCCACATTTGGTGTGTCTTGAACCAGGGAATCATCAATTTCCACTACCTTATCCTCAAGAGC
Source organism: Sequoia sempervirens (assembly GCA_007258455.2). Lineage (NCBI taxonomy): Eukaryota > Viridiplantae > Streptophyta > Pinopsida > Cupressales > Cupressaceae > Sequoia > Sequoia sempervirens. Next base: position 202,662,071 of record VDFB02000013.1, on the reverse strand, counting down.
CTTCTCCTTGTAATGTTTCATGGTATCCTTTACCACATCTTTTGTGGCTTGGTTCCTCATCTTGGTGATGCACTTAAAAGCCTTTCTAGGCCTCTCCTGGACCTCCACAGTCACAACATTCTCCTATAAACCTTCCTCCTTATCACTACCACAACATCAACCTAACTAATATCCATAACATCGCCCTTGGACATGGAATCCCCAGAACCCATCTTTGTGTTGTTACCATCAGATTGGGACTCTGACTCATGAATAATAAGCTACTTGGTTGCCCGTTTTCCTTTAGGGTTACCTTTCTTTCTCTTCTTAGAAGGGGGAACCATAGGGGATGGAGACCTATCCTCACCTTCTTCATTTCACTCCTCTTCCTCTACCACGCTAGTATCTAAACCAGATAAGCTAGAATCATCACATAAGGTTTTCTCCTTGCCCTTGATTGAGGTGGTAGGAATTAGGGCTTTAACATGCTCCATAATTAACAAAACGAGGTCTTCATGCAAGACCGGTGCCCTCATGTTTTTCAAGTGCGCATACACAAAGACCTCCATGAATGACAAGAGAAAGAAAGGAAAATAAACAAACAATCCATGCCTAAAATGATTTAAAAGAGTAAATGATGGCCAAGGATTACACTGAACCTGCCTTCCAAAGTCACATATCGCATGATAATTTCTATAATTTCCACCCAAATCTTCTTGAGAGACTTCCACTTATAGCCCCAAGCCTCCATATTGATGAGTTTTTTTCGCTTATCGTCTTTAAAGAATTGATCCATAGCCTCCTTATTGCTCTTCTTATCTTTGAAAAACTTGCGGCCAACCATAGGCAACCCAGTCACAATAGCTATAAGCTCCTCATTGATGTCAACAACCATTCCCTTAACCTAGAGTTTACAATTGTGCCAATATGAAATAAACTCTGCCAAAGCATTGGGATCATGTCCATGAAGCCTTTCCAGGAAAGGTAAAATTCCCATGTTGTCGGATCCTCCAAATTTTCTTCTTCTTTCTCAGAATTGCACAAGAATGGGGATCAATTCTACTTCAGTCACCCCCCATCTTCACAAAGACCAGTATCAAAAAATCATGGCAAGAAGCATTCAATTGAGAGCCAACAAAATGAGCGATACCCACAAAGCGTGTGAGTATAAAGCCAACACTGATGGTAAAATAAATCCACCACATAAACTCAACAAAATCCATCATTTCACATTAAGATCTTAGATGCCTCAGGAAGGAGAGAGTACTCCTCCCACACTCTATACTCATTAACTCTAATGGCTTCATTAGTGAAAAAATCTACCAATGAATTTCCCTCTCAATAAATATGAGAACCATGAGTTTCCTCACAAGATCTCAACATCATAATAGCATCCTTAATCAAATGATCGACACTCCAACTAGGCTTATGGGTTCCACATAGGCAGTTGATGATGTTTAACGAGTCTCCTTGCACCCATAATTTAGAGTAGCTTCTATCCACAACAAATTTAATACTTATAAACACAACCTCTACCTCAACACAGTGATTTGTCTGATTTCCCAACGGGAGTGCCACTACGCGTAAGAGCTTTCCATCGCCATTCCTCAACACCCCCCCACAACCAGCAGGACCAGGGTTACCCTTGGCTTCCCCATTCCATTTAACTATGTTGTTTCCTAATACATTTGATGAAATTATAGAAAAAGGCATCACTATTGAAAAGACCCTTATTATGAAAGGACTCATGAAAATGTACAAAGACAATAAATACTATCCATCAAGCTCAAATGACAAACCACGTCTATGGGAGAAAACCAAGAATGTTACTAATGATGGAGTATAGATGCCAGGTTCATTCGAAATGTACAAGCCTCATTAAATACTCAATAAAATAATCAAAACTCCAATCCTCAAAGAAGACAACCAAGGCCTACCAACAACAACATAATTAGACAAAGATACACTCCTCTAGGGGAGATGATAGAAGCTGTTTTGAACAAATTGATCCAAACAAATCTCATCAAGTTACTCAAACTTCAAAATTAAGAACCTCAATTCAATCCTTTATGGTATAGCGATAATGACCATTGTGAATATCATAGAATGAAAGGTCACAAGACATTAAATTGTATGAAACTTAAAAACTGTATACAAGATCTTATTGATTGAGGGGAGGCTAACATTGAACAATTCTGAGGATCATCTAAAAATAATGATTTGGAATTTACAAGAATCCAATCCTTGACCATAGAAAAGGAAATGATTTTGATAAAGGAAGCGATTACAATAAAGTCACATATTCCTATGACAATGTAGTTAGTTGTACTCATGAATCTGACAATCATATAGGGGTCGTAACCATATCTAGTAAAAAAACTAAGTGTGGTGTTACCACACGACAAGGCAAAGTTACTATCCAAGGAGTCCCAACATAATCGAAAGTATTACCTAAACTATCACCAGGTGAATACAATCTCATTGGCCATCTTAGAAAGACTCCAACATAGATTTCCATCCTCAAAATTTTTAAGATTTCACTTGCTCATAAAGAAGTTTTGGATAAAGCCCTCCTATAGCCTTTTGTTCCTACCGACATAGACACCAAACAATTCCAAGCCATGGTAGGAAAAATTGCATCCCCCCATCATCTTGTATTTATTGAAAGAGACCTACCTATCACCACATATCATAACCAAGCCCTATATCTAGAGGTTTGTATCCACAAGCATAAAATCAAAAGGGTATTGATAGATGGTGGAGTAGGGTTAAACATTTTTACCTTAAAGCTTGTAAGGAAACTAGGATACTCTGATGAGGCTATTGAAATGCATAAGGTATAAAAATTAGGGCATATGATGATAACGAGTAGGATTTAGAGGGAATGATCAAGCTTCCTGTATAGGTTGGGCCAGCTATAGTTGAAATAACTTGTCAGGTCTTGGAAATTGAGTTACATTATAACCTTATTTTAGGATTCCCATGGATACATGCCATGCAATTTTTCCTGTTAACTTATCACCAATGCATAAAATTTCCATATAATGAAACAAAATCACCATTTATGGTGACTTTGAGCCCTTTCACTATTGCAAGAACTTAGAGGAAAAGTATCAAAAGATGCTCCAAGTTCCTAGCAATGATATCTCATTATGCTCATTCTCATACATTGACCCACCATCTTTAGCCTCATCTTCTACATTGTATACACCGTGATCAAACTCAATGTCCAAGTATAAGATGATGATTGTGGGGACTATCAGCTCAAACAATCCTTACATATATGGAAACTTCCAGTCTCTTCAAAGACATATGGGAAGTCGCAACATATTGATAAAGCTTCTACTACCATCAAATTTAAACCTACTATTTTCTCCAAGTGGGGAGAATTGAACAAAGAAGTCATAGAAGAAGATGTTTCTACTTGGTTATATAAGGAGGAAGAAGAAAAAGAGCTAAATACTTATTCATTTGATCATAATAATAAAGGTTTCCAACTTATTAAGAATATGGGGTTCACAAGTTAAGGTGGCCTTGGTTTGCATCAACAAGGTATAAGGGAACCCATCATCTTGAAAAATGACAGAAGTATCAAGGGCTTGGATATGGCTCATTAGATAATGTTTCCCCGAACACTAGAAATACATCTAATAAGGAAGTTCAACCTTATCCTAGGGTTAATAACTTTGATGATTATACCATTGAATACGCTCCTATGTGTATCACTAACCTATTTGAAAATGCCTCCATTAATACCATCACCACCCTATCATTTGATCAACCTTCCCAAATTAATGAACTCCAACTTGTCTACCCTCAATTGATTGATTTGAACCAACAAAGAGAAATGAGTTTAGACATTAAAAAATGATGAACTAATTGCTGAGTTTATGGGATAGAGAGATTGCATACCTCTTGACAACCATAAAGCAGTGTTTGATGTAGAGCTAGAAAAAATGTATACTTTGGAGAGAAACTTGGATCCTTTCTAAGTCGCAAAAGTATAAATTTTAAAATTAAAAAAAATATAGGTTAGCGGAAACCATGATGTGGCATTGTCGGGTCAAGAAAATGTAAAAATAAAGGACATATCCAAGGGTGAAAACCACTTTGAGGTGCCCAAGGATGAAGGATTCAACCTCCCAAGTATACTTGAGCATTAAGAGCAATCTTGACATCATTTGTAGAAGATTCAAAACATATTTAAATGTGGGAAAACTTGACTCACCAAAGATCATATATTATGCAACATCCTTGGATCTCGAGGAAAAACAAAACTTTACATCTTTCTTAGAAGCACACATGATCAATTTCACTTTATCATATGTTGATATGCCAAGACTAGACACATCATTAGTCGTGGATCATCTAATAGTCTTTCTAGATGCAAATCCAGTAAAACAAAAGCTCCAAAAATGCATCCATAGATAACATTACTAGTTAAGGTAGAACTACAAAAACTCTTGGACGTTGGCTTCATTAGACTCATCAATTATCTTGAATGAGTATCAAACCTAGTACCAATCTCTAAGCCCATTGGGGGCATGAGGATATGCACAAATTTCAGAGATCTTAATAAAGCTTGTCCAAAAGATGATTTTCCATTGCCCAATATTGACATTATAGTGGATTTAACAATGGGCCAAAAAATGCTCTCCCGTATGGATGACTCATACACACACACATATATATAGCAATAATTACTACAAAGCCTAGTGTTCATTTTGAATATTTAATTAAGGTAAAAAACTTGTAATAAACAATATAAATACCTATCATGATGATATTTTTGTTATAACAAAATAGAACATGTAATACATGATTGAGGACAACTACAAAATTCTATTAGATATAGCTTTTTTTCTTTATCTTGCTACTAATAAGATGATGAATAGTATAAGATTAGGCATATTATACTTCACTTTCATAATTTTCATTGAGGAACAAAAATTTCAATTATTATATATATCACACACACATATTTGTAACTACACACATATATTTATAAATATAAATATAAACATGTACATAGATATGAGTGCCTAATAATACCAAATCTTGATATCTAAAATGAGATAATGTCTCAAGTTATTCAAGAAAAGTCTTGAGACTATGTGGTGTATTAAAATTATTTAAGTTCACGATTATACCATTTCTCGACTAGTGGAATTGTTTTTGCCTTATGTCTTTTGTGTTACAAAAACATATCATTGTAAATATAATGAGGTCTTTTGATGACACATTTGAGAAAGGGGTGTGTGAACAATGACACATCTATTTATGAATGCGACTTGATAATATAAAAATTTGGCCAAAGTAATGCAAATTGTTGCTTGCATTATCAATTCACTATGTTTGATAGGTTGCATTTCAATCAAAGTTGTCATAATTAGGTAAGCTAAAGGGCATCTAAGGTTGTAAGGTAAATTGTATGCAATAGAGTCACTAGATACTACACTAGTTCTCAAATGACATGATATTGTTCAAGTAGATTTCTTTATTTGCTACTCTTGTAAAGTGTACAACCACTTTTAGTTTGGAAGGTGTGTGGGTGCCTGTCGGTCTATGGTTGGAAGAAAATTACTTTGATGGTGCTCTTCCTTTTGCAATTGAAGATTGTTGAAGACTTGATCATGAAGAAACTCTTTTTATTACCATGTATACTTAAAATGATATAAATTTGTCTGTTTAAGTGAATGTACGTGACTGACATAAACACTTATGTACATGACAATTGATTTGCATTAAAATCTAAACATGGGACAAATTTATTGAAAGAAATATTTATTATTGAGTTTATAATGACATATACTTGTTAATGTGTATAGTTGTTATTAAAATGTTAGTTTTGAACATGTCTTTATTTGTAGTAACCCTCCATTCTCACCGTAGATGTGCAGGAAGTTTGACTTTAGAACTTGAAGATGAAGGTGTATTGACTTGTGTTCAAGCTTTGTGGTTGCAATATGGAACATGTGCTTATGTTAGTGCTTTGGTGAGTATGGTGTACATTGTCATGTTATTATTATTATGCAGAGATTTACTTGGATAGTTAAGTGATGCAGTAGTATGTTTGTTAGGATAAGGGGAAAGGGTGGCATCGTACCATTGGACGTATGAGGGACATACAAGAATGAGATACGATTGTTAGAGTTTCTTTTCTAATGCTTTGGCTATTATGCACATGTGCTCTAAATTGTATGTTTGAGTGAACATGTACTAGGCCATGTCTCCACCTGAATTAGTAGGTCTGAGCATGCCTCTAATCCCAATGGTGGTTGAGGAGATAACATCTAGGCCCAAGTTATAACCTAACCCTAGTCATTGTCTCCAACTAGGGATAATGGATTCAATGTGTGATTACCTTTTCGGGTTGTCATGGGACAATGCCCAATCTCCTTTACCCTATGATTGGAGTGTTGCACGTGTGTGAATTTTTTTGTTAAGTTATGTGATTGTGTGACTCCAATGTCTAGCTTTGAGTGTGGATTCAGTTCTAATGGTACTAAGTCCTTTGGTAAGTTAGGTTAGTAACTGTTGTGACTATTCTCGTTATTTATGTTTTGATGTGAATGTCTCTTTTATGTGAGAAGTTATTTCGTGGTTTATGCCTAGCCTTAGATGTGGATTATTTGAGTGAAGTTACATATTGGTTCGCTCATGTTAATTGTTATTATTTAATTGTTATTAATATTATTATGATTATATGTATACTATGTTTTATGAAAATAAAGTTATAAATATTAACATATTCTAATGTTATTTATTAAATATTAATGTTTATTGGTAAATATTTAAATATTAATATATAAGCATATGTTATATTTATGTTTTGATTTACTATTTTGGTAGAGTGATTATTTTTAAGGAGGTTATTTTATTTTTTATAATATTTTGAATTTATTTAGTGGGAAACCCTAAACAAATGAGTTAATTTTGTGAGTTAATTTGATTATTTAATTTATTATTTTATTAGTGGGATGAGGATAGATGCTTTAATTTAATATTTTAGTAATTTAATTTAATATTTTAGTAATTTATTTTGAGAGGATTTTATTTCTTTGTTTTATTTTGAAAAATAAGAGTCTTTTTGGAAAAAAGAAAGTTACTTTTATTTTTATTTTTCTTTATTTTTTGGAATTTAATTAGTTCTATTTATGAGAAAAAAATAAGGAAATGAGAATTTAACTTTTTGGGCATGAAATTTTAGAGGATTTTGAAAGGAAAATATTTTTGGGAGTTTTTGATAATGGTGAGATTTTACATAGTTTTGAGAGTAATTTTTCGAAAGTTTTTGGGAAATTTAGAGTGGTTTTGAATTGAAATTTGGAGGAGAGTGATTTGGAATTCAACTATGATTTGAGGGGAAAAGATTTTGTTGGGAAATTGTGGTTTTTAGAAAATTCTAGATTGGAGAGTCAGAAGTTCAAATTTTTTGGAGCTCGGCATCAAAATCTCATCCATGTCAAGCATTGGATTCAGGTTGGATTTTGAAATCTTTTGTTTAAATTTTATTTTTGAATGTAAGAACAATTTGATTGATTTCTCTCTCTAATTCTTGAAAATTAATGATAGATATTTTTATTCTATATGTGACTGAAACATTTATTTATTTCAGAATAAAAATCAATATATGTTTATTGTCTCAATTCTCTACCAATAAAATGGTCTGATTGTGTCGCCCATAATTATGTTTTTACGAACTGGGTTGGTGAGAATTTTAAAGGGTTTCTACATTTTGTTGTTTTTTAAATTATGTTCAAAATTTTCAAAAATCCAGATCGTAGTTTTTGAGATACGGTTGAAACATGGGGTTGCTGTCAGGCTGCTCCTCCATGATTGCAAATACTCTCTTGTTTCTCCATGTAGTTGCAATCGGTCAATGAAAGACTAAGATTTTAGATTTATAAGAATTTGAAAGTGGTTAAATTAATTAAAATTTTAATATTTTATATTTTGAAAAAAGATCTCGTTGTTGGGTTTCTTATTTTATCATTTGGTTGTAATCGAGTATACCGAAAATAGGTTTTTTGTGGGAGTCATTTGTTATTTTACATTTTGTAAATTTTTGAGTCATTTTGCTTAATTCTTCTCATGATGCTGAGTAGTTGAGGGCTAGATATGAAATGGGTCTTTGATAGATTTGGATTTCGAGTTGATTTGAATGTTTTATGGTTGTTTTATGGATGGCAGATTTACTGCTATCAAGAGAAAAAATTAGTTTCATTTTAAAATTATATAGGAGAAAATAGCTCTATCATTTTATCTATATTGTGTTGTATCATTTGTGCTTGAATGTGTTATTGTATTTATGTTGATAATCCCTTCCATTTGTGAAAACTTATGTTAAGGCTTTTGTACCGTGTAAGGATCACTTATACCAAGCTTATGTATTGTTGGTCTTGATTATGAACTGCTAAATTGAAGATTGGCTATTATGTTATAAGATTGTGCAAATGATGTTATGTACTTTATTGTATGTGTTGTGGTATAATGATCAACTTTTGAGTTTCCTATCTATTTGTGTTATGTGATTGGGTCTCTGGAAGTATTTGAAAGTCTTTGTGGAAGTCTTTGTAATTTTTAGTTGATTCTTGTTTTAGGTAGTCCCTTTTGGATGTTTTGTGTCAGCCACTTGTTGTATATGTTACTTGTGTGTGTGTGGGGCTTCGTGTTGTCTCCTAACACGAAGGGAGTGGGCCTCAGGGTTCCACGTGGTAAGGTGGTATTTCTGAACCATCCATTGGGGTTTAGGCAGTGCAATTCATGCATAAAATGGAGAGTCTTTCCTTTCACTTCATTCTATAGCTGAATTTATGTGCAGGTGATATTTGCATGAAAATTGTGTTCAATATGTATTATATATATATATTCCTCTTAGATGAATATATCTTGTATGTTGTAGCATTCTTGTAATGAAAATGTAAATGGATTGAAGTAGTCTTGAATATATATATTTATTGTTGTTTATTATGTAATGGAAAGGTTAGCATAAGAATGTTGTATTTATGATACATATAAATTTAATTTAGTAGTAGATGTGATATATTTTTTATGTGTACAGGTATTTCATAGCATTGATTAAGATTAGGATCATATTGGCATAGTGTTACCATATGTAATTTGATGTATGTGATTTAATTTACATTCAAAGAATTGATTGGATGTGATCTTAGTGTATTAAATGTCTTTCTATAAGCTTAGTTAGTGTAGATGTATTGTAGTAGTGATGTTAGGGGACGATGGTGGATAAGTGTGCAAGTGGGCTATGATTAATGTTACTTGTAGGTCATAATGTGATTATGATATGATGTTATTGTAATAATGTTATCTGTGTTAATTTGTTGAGTTGCGTTAGTTAGTGTCATTTTAGTTTAAAAAAATAAAATTGGCAGGATGTTGAAGGTCTTTTGTGTTAATCCACCAAGTCCTTTAGCGGGGCGTTACATTATTCATATATCATCTAATAATTTTTTTTTGGCATAAATTTGATTGAATTAGTATTTAATGAATGGTAGTTTGTTACTGAGAGTTAAGATATTTGGATTTTAAAATAAGTGAATTAGGTTGTGGTGTACAATCCAATCCTTAAGAAAATGTTAGGAATAGTGATTGAATCAAACCATATTGATTTGTAGTAGTGGTTCACTTAGGCTAATGAGTGCCATGTGAATTTTGGTTTGTATGCCAAATAAATTAGAGTAAAAACTAAGATTGTATTTACTTATTGTGCAACATCATTTATAATATCTCTCTTTGTTTTTAAATTATGAAAGTAACTATTTGATACAATAGTTTTTTAAAATTGGAGGATAAACATTTGACAATGACAAATTTAACACATTACGGTATAAATACATGATTTATCAGCTCTTTTGGCCTAAGATCCAAGGTCTCAAATGTATCCATTTCACAAAATTTGTTCTAGAACATCAAGCCTTCACAGTAACTAAAGTCAATCTTTCTTGATTCTTTATGAACCATTCAACTTCCTGAATAAACAAAAAACCACTTAACATTACAATCTTACTAATATAGGTATTTTAAATACATCTATCTAAAAATAAAACTACCAGTCTCAACTATTTTATTTACCTAAGATTTATTACTACATACATACATCTACATATAAAATTTTATTTTTATTTAATTTATTTATTTTTAATCTTTATTGGTTACTTTATTTTTATTTGAAGAATTATTTAATTTATCTTTTCATTAGTTGATTTAATGTCCAATATTTTTAACAATATTACATCAATAGTTGTGACTATAAAGTTATTAGTGTTGATGATGAGTACCCATCATTGAGTGAAATGTATTCCTTAGATCTAAACAACAAGAGTTCATGTGATGCCACATCAGTGCACTAATAAAACATGATTATGTGCACAACAATCAGTCTAACTTTTTTTTGGAGCCTTTTTGAACACCTCAACAAAATGCATGCTGATGTGACATCATATTTGATGATGTGACCCTGAAACCTTAGTTATAAGTGGGGGACTTGCCAAATAAGCTGCTTTAAAAAAAATGAGAACGATTTAAAATTTCCAAATAAAATTTTGAAAAATGTGAAGTTAGGATGCTCAACTAGGGGAGAGGACCCAGTAGTTGAGCATGTTTCAATAGTTGAGAATGTTTTTGTTAATATAATGCCCAATAGTTGTTTATATAATGTCAATAGTTGTTTATATAATGCCAATAGTTGTGACTTTACTACCCATAATTAAACAAAATATATTCTTTTGATCTAAAAAGCAACCAATCATGTGATGCCACATCAGCGCTCAACTACTGGTGATGTGAATGCACAAGTATTGGTAAGGGGTTTAGACGGTGCCTTTTTGGACACCTTGACAAAAAGCATGCTGATGTAGCATCATATTTGATGATGTGGCCCCGAAACTTTTGTTATAAGCAGGGGACTTGCCAAGTAAGCTGCTGTAAAAAAATTGGAGTGATTTGAAATTTCCAAGTAGGATTTTGAGGAACGCGAAGTTAGGTGCACAACTACTGGGTCCTCTCCCCTACAACTACTCATCCTTTCCCCTAAATTATTTAAATCTGAAAGGACCTTGGATGCAAAATTCTTTGCCTTTAAAATTTTGTAATTTTGATTTTTAAAGTTCTCAAGAGTATCGAACGGAAAGCTCCTGGATTAGGAGAGAGCAAAGGAAAAAATTGTAAGGAATTTACCTGCATTTACTGGATTTGTTTAGGTTTTACTCCACCGATCATATTAGGTATGTTAATGATGTCGAATTTTGGGAAGAATTTGAAGCTCTTAGATTTTGCTCAATCAATTTTAATATGTTTAATTTATGTGACTGGTATTTTATGTTTCATTCTCTGATTCTGAAATTGGAAGTTAATCAATATCATAACAAGTCTCAGTTTCAGATTCACGATCCGTTTTTTCAAAATTTACTCTGTATGACAATCTTCAGCAACGCTTGCGGTAACTTTCTTAATATTTTCTTTTAACCTTTCATGTGCGGTCTCTGCACTCAAATCAGAGTAGGAAACAGTACACTATATATTGGATTTAAGTTCTAATTTTTATTACTTTTTCCTTTGCATTGCGAGAAAGAGCATACTTACTACCATCACTGCAACAGTCTCATTGTTTACATTACCAGATCCCTTTTGTTTTAACTGGATCCACAGGTTTTGCTCGGTACAGTCTCCCTTAGGTGAAGAGCATCGTTGACAGTCTTGGAGTCAAAAGCAACATTTGGGATTGTCCGTATGGCTGCCTAAATTCAAAACACCTATTTTCTTTTATTGCTGTTTGTTTTTTCTCTTTATTATTGTGCAGTTTTTACTTAAATTTAATATTTGAAATCTTTTTCTATTTTAATTTATTTTAACTAATAATTATTGTTCAATTTATTTAGAAATTATAGCAGTCATTTTAAATTTGTATTTATAGTATTAATAATAATTTGTGCAGTTAAATTTTTTAACTAGAAATAAAACGTTATATTGCTCACAAATGTTAAGTCAAGAAAAACTGGAGATTGAGATATCATGCTTATCTTGAATTTAAGTAACTTCTCAATTTGCATTGCTGATGATGAAGGAAGCATATACTCTAGCTGCCAATAATAGTAGTGCAGTATTTCTTTATGGAAAGTTAAAAAGGATGGGCTAGAAAACTTACATGCTAAGGGCAGGTTTTCATACACTTGCTTAGCTTATTTTGATTAGTAGTCACTGTTCAATTTATTTATAAATTATTTGTGAAGTTGGTGGTCCCATGAATATTTAATTTTTCTCCTTAGTTTGAAGCAATCATCTTAATTTGTATTTATAGTATTAATAATAATTTGCGCACTTAAAAATTTGAACTGAAAATAAGCAACAATGGTATATTGCCAAAAATGTCACATGACTACCAATTTCTTTCCCTTTTTTTAACATTTGCTCTCCAATTGGACACCTAATTCATTAAATGGAAAATATATGTATCACATTGAAAAATTGAAGGAATATCAATTTCATTAACATCCCACCCTATTTTTGATGGGAAGGTTAAGAAGCAAAAATATTATTTTCCCTTTTATTGTTAAAGTGCAAACAATATCATTTTATGAAAAACAATGCAAATAACCAATTTTTCTGTCGAATGTGCACAAATATTCTTTGCCACTATGATAAGCTTGAATTCTATATAAATATAAGTTGTTTCCTGTTTATTGTAAAGCCTTGTTTCAGTCTTCGAGCAATATTATACTACGTGCAGAATTACTGTCACGAAAGAATTACTTAGTAGCGAGGTAGAAACTTCTAGCAAACAACACATTATGTTATTAATGCAAGCACTTATTTCTTGTTTTCCCAGATAAAAAGTCCTCATTTTCTATGGCACTGTTGGATAGCACCTTGGACAGAGGAGGAAACATATTGCTGCAGCTAGGATTGATAGTTTCTTAGATGAGAAACATTTTGTGCTAGCTATATCTTGACTATCTCGCTAATCAACTTGTGTTTGGATTAACCCTGATATTTGATACTAAATAAAGGTTCCCAATAGCCAATAACACTTTGCATGCCAAGCTATTGGAGTGAACATGCTAGTTTTCTATGGTGATTTTTGGTCAAGATGATTGGTATTTTCTCTAACTTAATTTGTATAGGTGAATTGCATATGATAGAAACATAAGGTGATTTTTTTAAGATATGCCAGTAGTATTATTAAGATTGCAGATACTAAATTTTATTATTTAATGATATTAGATTTCTACAATTTAAATTGTTGATCATTGTGTATGAGTTTTTTTATCCATATTTTATATCACACTCTGTGATCCATAATCAAGATAATAGAGAGCCATAAGAATAAAAAAAGTAAAAGTATGATCTGTAAAATTATAAAAAAACTGAAAAATTGATACAAAAAACTCACCCACAATCTAATACAAAAACACCAATAATCAACTTTATTGCCCAGTCAACTATAACTATATGACACTCTAACCAAAAAAACAATACAATACCTACCCAACCATCAAATACTATACTCTAGCTGCTATAAGGCACCGACCATCTAATATTGTAGACTTCACAATTCAAGGCAGTGGCTACCTGCCACAGGGCAGAGCTAGTAGTCAGCTTAGGATATATGACCACTTTTTATTTATTTATTATGGTGACCATCGTCCATTGTCAAGCCTATCTATGTTTTACTTTTATCTAGTTGATATGACATCTTGAATGACATAAAATATTAATTTTTTTTAGTTGAAAATGTTAAAAAATATATTGTACATATTTAATTGTTAAATAGTTAATAATAAATTTTTATTTTATTCATATCAAAAAGTAATAAATAATTGTTTTATTTTTATTGGTCAAATTTTACTTTTGATCATTGAATTGAGAGATGTTTAAAAATAATCGAACAAGGACAATAAAGAATATATTTTGTGCTGGTCTTAAGAAGGAAACAACTAACTACAAAGTGGATAGAGTATCGACCTGTTTAGAGTAACAAAAGAGCAGAAAGTATAAGAAACAAAAACAACACAACCAAAAAGAGAAATGTTAGTTTTTAAATTATGAATGCTACCTATCTACAACATAACTTATTTATATTCATGTATTCAAAGATACAATATATAATTCAAATTATATAACAACAATTTCGACAAACAAAAATAACACAACAAAAGAATGAAATATTGATTCTAAAATTGTAAATGAAACATTACTTAAGTTCATATAATAAAAAATACAATATAAAAAGAAGAGTACTTTTTAAATTTCTATAAATATTTGTTCTAACTTGATCTATATAAATAAATATAGACATAAGAAAAGAAAAAGAAGATTATAATAGAAAATTAGTGTGAAGCTTTGAAAATGTTATTGTTCACTATTGAAAATAAGACCAACATCATTAATCATCACATAAGACCTAATAAAACTAATGTAGTACAAGTTCCCAAAATCACTCATAAATAATGAGTGATCATGCAATAATTTGCATTGAAGGTTACTTTTTTAATATTAGAAGATATTCTTTCAATTTATAGGAATTTTTTTTTTTAATGTAAATGGATCTCTATTTAAATAATAAAAAAATCAAACATAGTATGTTTTGTAGTTTCAAATATTTCCCGTAAGACTGATAATTATTCCTTAGCTTTTCCCACACCTCGAAAGAGAGTATTTTCTTATTTTTCCTTATCTAAGCATATAATGATTTCGTGGCTATAGTATTTAGCTTACACACCAAGTGGCTTAAAGCAACTGAAAAAGAACTATAGTCCATTCAGATACTAAATCACGTGCATGAGCATCAGCTTGAAAACAATGTGGAAAACCTACCATTCCAATATTTGTCAACACTATTATCACGAGTATGGAAAACCTAGCAACAGCTTTGCTGCTGTATGGACTAGAGAATCACGAGTACCTAAAACATAGTATTCTCTTTCTGTCAAGTCAAGTTGACACATGACAGAGAATGGAAAAAGGGTGTAATGGACAACACCTAAAATGAACAAAACAAAGCTGTCACGAGAGCTTTCAACAAAGATTTGTTGAATAAACCTCTAATTTAAATACCCAATAGCCTATCAGAACAAATACATTGTATCCCTGTAAAGAGAAAAGATGACATAAGGCAAGCCCAGAACAAGTCCAGGCCAAAACATTGAAGGTATTAGTTGATGGCTGGAGCTTTCGGTTGATGAAGTGCTGGTAGAATTGGAGGAGGTACTTGAGGGTGGAGCTGCTGATACTGTAAGAAAACAAAACAAATCATTAGGACATCTGAGTGAAATTTCCAGTCACCATATGTGCTGAAAAACCCCTCTATACATGAATATGAATCTATCTATTATACATTCAGATTTATAGATTCTCCATCCTCCATTCATTTAATTAGCCATAAGTTTGAATGGCAAAAATTTATTACATTACCCAAAATATTACCCTTCAGACTTCCAATTAGGACTATAGATAGAAATAGTTCAAATAACAAATGGGAAAAAAATTGTGGACACAGTGACAGAGCCAATACAATTTCCAATTAGAGCAAGTAAATATATATTATATATAAATTACAAAATAGTATATTTATATATGTAAAAACTTTTGGAAGAAAATTATGTAAAAAGTTTTTTTTTTTCGGATTATGTTCCATGATTCACCCTCCATCTTCTACATCTTCTGTACAATTTTGTTCCAAAGACTTATATACATATATTTCATTGACTGTTAACACCTGAGCTCTTTAACAAGTTTGTATTTTATTATAAGATTATACGACCTAGGTTATAATTTGCACCCTATATCTGGAGTTAACTGTTTTATCTTCATTGGTTGCAATATTCAGAAGTAACTTCTAGATCTCTTTTCATTGATTTTCAGATTTAAGTTACAATGCTTGAAAACTGGCAGTAATTATATTGATACTGATATTGTTAGGGTCACTTAGGTGAAGTCTACTTATTTGGTTCTGTTGTAGGATCTCCTACAATTTTAGCCACTCAAAGTGCCACTCTTCTCACATACATGTCAAGAAGATGTATACGGTGGTTATATTGATATTTGTTTAGGTTACTGAGGATGAATTTCATGTGATAGGGCACAGAGTTTCTGGTAGCATTATCTGATCATAGCATAAAAATAGAAGCTACAATAAATTAGAATTTAAAGATATCAGATTTCCCCAATCTAAAATATTTATTATTAATCAAATTTTATTTTGGTTTAAATTCTGTAAAACTCTTACACAGTCTAATTCTAAATTAGAACTATTGATATGAAATGATTTTCAACTTAATATAAGTTAACATTTTCGATTCCCCATTTGGATAAAGCTTATTGAAAATTACTAAATAGACAAGCTAAGTGAAATGATCCAGATTCAACCATTCTGCAAGACAGGGTATGTGTGCACACTGGTGCAACAGGAAGTGGCATCCCATGTTTATAGAACAGACCTGAATTGCATTAAGAGACTGACATAGTTTTCTTGAGTGCTCTTGACTGTGGATTTGAATCTAACCATCTTGAAGGAAAAAATAAAAGTTGAGAAGTGAAGAGACTTCCATATCCAAAGCTGTCTAACTAGAAGCGTTAGCACACTGCCCATAATAGGCAAGAGAATCACAAGATGGGTGACCCTAAAAACTGGGATAATCAAGTTTTTTAATTGAAGGAGTCCTCTAAATTCACATCTGGTAGAAGTTGGCCAATGATGCCCTATCTCTACACCGAATGATATTGCTTTAAATGTCATGTTGAAAATGCTAGAAAAGAATGATGAATCCTACTCGCCCTGTTACCACACACAATGAAATTTGTCCAGTAGATACCAGAAATTTTAAGAAAGACATTTCGACTACTCCTGTATGGATAACTTCCTAATCTCTCCAAATTTATAAATCAAAATAATAACAAACTGAATCACAGTCCGAATGTATTTACTGTATTTGGCATTGAGAAAGAATATTGTTAGGTATTTCAACATTGTACTAATGCCAAAAAGAAGTAAATCGCATTTGTCAGAAAGTTAAGCTAGATGGTGATAGAATGGTCTGAAATAACTTACCAGGTGCAGAAGTGACAGTGCTGTTAAAGACCTGAGCCTCTGGGGAGCTTGGAGACATGTGGAGCAGGGCTGCAGAAAAACAATGAAAACTAGTATATAACTATTGTCCTTTTCCTCAAACAGCTTATACGGTTAAATAAGCAACTTAAAGCAAAAAAATTACCTGGGCAAGTGGAGATGTTTGTTTGCACTTTACAGATCATGGGAAGCTCCAAGGCCAAAGTAAGATTAATGGATATCCCCAGCTGTGGATTTGAGCTGTCCTTAATGAGAACACAGAGACACTTTGGGTTGTTTTTGTGAATTTGCAGAAGGCCATCACAGCAATCTTTAGTGGGTATTTTATTAGAGCCTTGCACATATGGTATACATGCTGAGAGTGTTACAAGCTGAGATCCACATTCTTTCTGGTCTGCTGCAAAGTCCGAGAATGTACCAGAAAGCAGGGAAAATAAGACTACTGCAAAAATCAGTCTTTTATCAGCCATCAGCTCTTTCTTCTTCCCTTTATCAATGCCTTGGAAGCATATGGGAATAAATGCTAATACCTGAGTTATGAGTGCCTCGAGTTCCACCTTGCTGTGGGATCAAATATTTATGCACATAATAAATCTTGTTTCAGAATTTTTTTATATTATAATAACTTTACCATTTTAATCAATGTGTGTATGTGGATATGCTTATCTAGTTGATCCACACTTCCTCATCAAATTATGTTTTAGAGATGATAGAAAACAATAGACAAAACTTCCCACACATGTCTCAAAAAGAGCTTTGACAATGACAGTCTCTGATTTCTTAGTGGTTTAGTTGTGCAAGCAAAGCCCAAAGCCACCTGGCCATTATTTTGCCATTGTTTTTGCTGCTTCAAGTATTCTTTTGATCATTATGCTTGTAGCAATACCTAGAGCTTAAGTCCATAATATAAAACATAAGCTCTGTATGAACGGAAAGTTTGAATTTGCTGCCTGCTTTATCGAGTGGGGTTCCATTATCTCCTGTGTTATCAGTTTTAAAGGTGATTGTGCACATCAATTTCAACACAGGGCTAGTGGTATTGTCACATGCGAACAGTACTGGTTTGTTTTACATGTCATAACATAAACATCAGTAGCTCTCAGAGTTCAAATGTATTGTAGTGTCATTTTCGAGAAAGAGGAAATGGGCCCGCTTCCTACCCCCAGTAGAATGGAAATGATGGGTGTTCCCGCATATCAAGGGTGGGGCAAGTTATTCAAGGACAGAATCAAGAGTTACAGTGAATGTAACATGACAGACAATAGAGGCTTGTATATAACATGATAATGTCTCCATAGTAGATAGAGAAGGATCAATATTAAAGTAAGGATTACGATATTTTATTCCAACTACCAAGTGCACTATGTTCTTATTGCAGATATTTTTTTTTTTATGGAGGTCATCCACAAATTATTTGTAGCTACTCATATGGGAGCACGGGCCTTCTTGGGTTGAACCTCTTTGGCTAAGAGCCAAGGATTGAGGGATATCCATTCCGCCAAATTCGAGCCTTTTTGGGTTGAACCTCTCTGGCTAATAGCCCCAATACAGGAGCCAAGGACTGAGGGGTATCCATTCCGCCAAATACGTTCGGGGCACGATTTCGGCCTCATCCCTTATGATGTCAAAGCCTTTGCACTCGGCAAGATTTGATCCCTGGTGGGCTCATTAAAAACCATTCAACTTCACCAATAGATCAAGGGCCCATTGACCAATTGGAGATATTTTTAAAATAATAATTGTATTGGATTTAGTATTATATATATATAGTAATTTAAGATAAAGTAAAGTAATTTTACATGAGAAATGGTTAACTAAAACTCTTATAAAAAATATAGAAAATTAAAATAAAATGAATGTATATAGATATTCTTTATGTGTGAAATTATGTGTTAAAGTTTTGTAGGGTTTTGTGTACTATTTCTTTGGTATGTGGTTATTTCTAGTTTGTTTGAAATGATTTTTTTGGTATTTATTGTAGATTAATGTGTTGAACCAAAATTTTCTTTATCTTTTGGATGGATTTTTTAATCTTTAAATGGTTATTGCAACAATGGATGCATCTCTTAATATAATTGAAGTTAAAGGTGTATGTGGCAAAAATGGAAATTAAATGAGCATTAAAGTTTATCCTAGAAAATATTTCACAAGGTAGTGACCTTACCTTATGTCATTTTGGATTTACTTGAATTTGATAATGCTTACATTTGGTTTGAATCATATATCTTAATTAATTATTTCATAAGATGTAGTCTCTCTTAGGGCATGTTGAAAAAGCTAGGATGTCCACTTGGCAACCTCATGGTGTTAAACTTGAGGCTATCCAAAACATGACTAATGATTTTTTTATTCAAGTTTTCCAACCTCAAGTGTTGACCCACCATTTTTAAGCATGACCCTTAATTATCCATAACAATCTTTTTATTTTTCATCATTGGATTGGAGACTTCATTATGTCCAATAACACCAAACTCAAAATCCTTATAAAAGTTGAATTTCCTAACTTGCTCTTATCTCTTTAGAGTTTTGAGGACTGCCTTATTAAACCTGAATTATTTTTGTAGACATATGATTTATCCTATTATTCACCTTTAATTTATTTAATTAAATTCAAGCTTTATATTCCAATCCTCCATAGATTAAATAAATACAAACTACTTTATTTAATCCTTCATTTTTTACTTAAATCTAATTGGTTGATTAAAATTAATTAATTAACTAATGAATCCTTCCACATTCCTAAATGTGATTAATTTAATTAATCACATCTAATGGACTACTTATCCCTAAAATTCTACAATGAAATTCTAGCCATCTATTTGTTTAAAAGATCCTAACCCTCCATCTTAAACATGTGCAAATGAGTAAGAGGACACTTGTCAAATCTCTCTTCCCCATGTGATTTTCTACACATGTGAGAGGAGTCACATGTCTCCATTTCCTAGCCCCATGTAAGAGGAGTCACATGTCTCTATCTCTTATCCCCATGTAATCTCCCATACATGTAAGAGGAGTCACATGTCTTCATTTTACTTCCCTATGTGTTCTCACACATGTGTGAGAGGACACTTATCATAATACTTGTAGCATAGGAAATTATACTCCCTTGTAGGTGATAGTACAATTTCACTCTTAGTTTGGACCTATTTTAGTAACCTTTGCATTCATGCATTTTCAACACCTCCTAACTAGGCCCTAATCCCCTTAATTATATATTCTGAGACCCATTTTATCGTTTTCCGACAAATTGCAAGCATTGAACAAATGCAATCAGTTAACATTTTTCCCTCGATATATTGTGTCCTAAAAAGTAGGGTGAGGACCCATATGCCCATGGGCTTATGAGCCCCTATTCTCTCAGGGACCAATTTTTAATATGTCGGAGTGGCCATTTGAACATTCAAAATTCAAATTTCAAATGTCAGCTTTCGAGATCTATTTTTTAAGAAATTAGAGAAATGCCTATAAATACCTAGTCTTTTCAGCATTTGAAAATAGAATGAAATAATAAAGTAATAAGAGAAGAAAAGAGAAGCAAGAGATCATTCTACCATATTTGAATTTGCAAGTTTTCAAGCTCATTTGCAAATTTTCATCAAGCATTATGTCATGATTGAAGATTGATGCCAATAGAAAAGCATGATGGATTCTAGGTTTAGGAGATGCATTTGGCCATTTCTTTCAACCTAATGACTTGTTTCCTAGTATTCTCATCTTCGAGCTTCATCCTATTTGCATCCTAAAGCAAGGTATCATTGTATTTTAGATTTCCTAAGGGTGTTTGACTTCTCCCTAGGTAGATGTCATTTCCATGTAGGAATCCTTCTCTAACACACTTGTGTAGGGTTTTATGCATTTTTTTTAGCTCATAACAACCTTAGATACACTTAAGGTTAGGGCACACACACTTTTATCAATCAATTTTACTGGCTATTGTGGAGGTAGAAATACCAAAATAGGGGTTTGACTAAGGAAAACTCCTATATAGCCATCCCCCCATCTCTTTTACAGATTTATTCTAGGTCCAAATCCAAAGATGAAGGTTTGCAAGGCATAAAACAGAGAGAAAACAAAGAGCTATAGGATCAAGTTTTGGAGAAAACAAAGAGCTATAGGATCAAGTTTTGAAGTTCAAACAAAGCCAACTTTTTATGACAGGTACACATCATTCTACACTTCCTTCTAGAACTACTTGCAAATTGTTGTTTCATTCTATGTAATTCTGAATTATTATATTTTTCATATTAGGGTACATAATTGAATTAGGTTAATCATAGAAAATCAATTTTAGTCCATCTATAAGGCTCAAAAGGATCAGATCCAGATTTGATTGACTCACCTTCATGGTTGAAAGTCAATCTAAACACCTTGTTGATTTGCATCCTAATGTGCCTTTGAAAAAGGAAGAGATTCATCCTAAGTTTTATGCATCAAACTTAGGGTTCCCTTTTTTTATATTATAATACCTCTCTTTATGGTCATTTTCACACATGTATGAGAAGACTCTATCTCAAACCTTAGATCTAGTCAAACCAATCTTAGCCCTTCAAATCTCCTTGATTCTCCTCCTCTCTAAGTGCATAATCACATGGTGCCACTTGAGGGCCTCTCATCCGCTCAAAATATTTCATACATTCATAGCCTTTGATATTTAAATCAAATCTAAGCCATTGATCAAACATCCTCAACATCTATAAACCAACCCTCTCCCAAACTATTTTAAACAAGTCTCTCCAATGTAAGGATATGTTGTAAAAATGAAGAGCAACCATATCCTTCCATCAACACAACAAGAGTACATCAAGAGAGTTTGAGGGATCTCCTTGGAGGCTTCTCATCATTGGGCACTCTTCAATCTCAGTTCAAGGAACTTGGGAGATAAGATAAAGGTTTATTCCATTTATGTTTGAATAGTATTTATCACTTTGTTTTTCCTTGTGTATAGTTTGGCACACACAATGGGACCCCACATCCCAAACATAATCCTTCTCTTTTAAGTGTTTCACGATTTTTTATAGGTTTTTAAAGTTATTGGATATTTTTCAAGTATGTGGCACCTTTTCTTTGTGTTGTAGCATCTATGTAAGAACCTATTTCCATCTTTTGATGTAGACAACACACAATGTGGAACCTATGAATTATCAATGGTGATATGCATTTCTTTGTGCTGCATGTGCATTTTCCCTTCATTCTTAGCCCTCACATGGTTTATTTGTAAGTTTTTGAGCCTCAAGGGTTTATCTAATAGCATTCTTATATTAATAAGTTTTTTTTATAGTGTAGTTGTCATTTTTGGTCATTTTATCAATCTTTTCATCAGGGTTTGTAGACTCCATCTTGTACAATTTTATCATCATTTGGTTCTATATTGATTTCTACTAACCTTATTTTTCATGTGTGTCACTCTTAACATCATTCCTAACCTCTATTTTATAGGATTCCAGGTTGATTTTGAGAGATAACTATCTTTTTTTATAGGTTTATGGCTCATTCAACATAGACAACATAAACTTGTGGTACATGTGCATTTTCCTAGTGTTTGTTTCTATGTTGTGACACTTGTGCCTTGATATATGGAATTTTTTCATCTTAGTATCTATGTAGTGTCCCTAGTGCTCTTACCCTAATATGTAGAATTTTTACATCATTGTTGGTGTTTGTGCATATCCTATGACATTTATAGCTGGTGTGTTGGCATATGTGTTATTCCTTTATTTTTTCAACATTAATTTTGATCATTTTAACTAGTCTTGGTCTTGTGGATTAGATTACCCTAATCATCATGTTACTAACTTACAAGTTTGTTTGGTGAAAACTGAAATTATCATGACTACTAATATGTGGTTTTGTAGGACAATTAAAAGAAAGAATATTTTTTATCAAATACTTTTTTTGTGTGTTTGTTC
Organism: Sequoia sempervirens; assembly: GCA_007258455.2. NCBI lineage: Eukaryota > Viridiplantae > Streptophyta > Pinopsida > Cupressales > Cupressaceae > Sequoia > Sequoia sempervirens. The sequence goes on along the minus strand of VDFB02000013.1, from coordinate 202,639,100 downwards.
ATTTTGCACTTGATCAAACATTTAGATTTGGGATTAAAATTAATGTGTCTTTTAATCATAAATTTGCACTTGTTAATGCTCTCCCCTTGCATCTTAGGATGATCTTGGTGGTAAAAAGAAGTGTTATTCTTTCTCATTTAAGGAGTCTTACTTAAGGATTTCATTACCTTAGAGGATGACCTCAACCACACATTCTAATAGGGTATTAAAAGTGGGGAGAACAAAATTTGAACCTCAAAGGAGTCATCATCATGGTTGGTATAGCCTTGATGCCCCTTTTCTTAAGGATCCAAGGTGAAGTGGTTTGAATTTTCCATGAAAAAATTCTTTTAGATGATCTCTAGTTCATATATTTAGGCCTCACATACATTTGTGGTATGTAGAGGATACCCCTAGTCAACCTTTTTTATCCTAGATTAATACCATTCAACCATACTTGATTGTGATGCACCAATTATAGATCATCTCAAAAATTTAATCACCACATGCCCCAAAAAATAAGTGTGTAGGTCCATATGCTCTCCCCTCACTCTATAAGAGTTATCTTGGGTGATCAAAAGTGATAAATTCCTCACGAAAAACTCTACACATCACACTTGGATAAGGTGTATGTGTAGGTTTATAATCATTGTATACACCCACTTGAAGAAATCTAGGTCGTTATCTTACTTAGCATGTCTTCTTGTTGAAAATAACAAATTCACCACTTCAAAACTTCCAAAATTATCAAACATTATTTTTTTTCCTCCAACCCATCCAAAATCACACCTTCTTCCATTTACCATCCAAAATAAGCCTACAACCTTTAAATAAAAATCCATTAAGATCAAACTCAAATCCTAAACCAAAGGTTGAATTTCTCATCCCCCTCATCCTAATTTAAAACCATCAAATTCCTCATCTTAATTGGGACCCCCTATCAAAATTCTTCCCATCATCTAAATCTTCAAATCCCAATAAATCCTAGCCTCATTTAATCCCAACCTAATCCTTCATCCCAATCTTTAATCTGTAATCAACAATCCAAATCTTATCCAAGCCAAAATCACAAGTAAGATCAAGACCTTAAATCCAAAATCAATAATAATCCATGCTTAGGATCTTAGGCCATCCTAAGTGAGGAAAATAAATCAATAAAATCTAATCATCTTAAGGTCTTGACCCTTGATCCCCATCACTCTCTAATCCAAAATCTAATTCATAATCCCACCTCATTGATTCAATCCAACTTTGATCCTCAAACACAAGATCCTCTACCTCAATCTCCTTCTCCATCAAACATATCTCCCACTCAAAAAATCCAATTCAACCCCCAAATTCAAAAAAAATATCATAATAAAAGTCCAACTCCTCTTGCAAATCGAAGACAATCTAAAGGTTTCAAAAGCCTTTCATTTTATCTTCCAATAAAAATACCAACTTTCATTTACATCAACCAACCATCCAAATCAATCCCTTCATCCAAATTGTCATCCTAACCAATCATCTAAATCTTAACCAAATTACGTAACTTGCAACCCTAATCCAAAGCCCTAGGTAAAAAAATCCAAACCAAGAAAAATCTAAAATCCCAGGTCTTCTTAATTAATCCTCCCATCCATATATCCTAGTCACATCATAATCCATCATCTAAACTTAAATAAACCATCCCCTAATCCAATCCACCCAAATAAAAAACTTAATTAAAGATCATGACCCTAATACCAACCATCCAATTCTAATTGATCTTGATTAAGACCTTAGCAAGCCTTAATTATAGCAATCCAAAATCAAATCAAAATTAAACTTGCTTAGGAACTTTTCCTATCCTAAGTATATAGTGATCCAATCTAAAATCAATTCCTCTCTTAGGAACCTTGCCTATCCTAAGTGTGGAAACCATATATCGAATCAAGTCATCCTAAGGTATTGATCCTCCATCCTTCACCCAGTCCAACTCTAACATAACTCATCAATAAATTCCCAAAATCTACCCTTATGCAAGATTCAATCTTTCAAACTTATCCCAAATTTGAGCTTAATCAATCAAATCCCAAATTATTCACCACTCAAAATGAGTTTTCCATCCAACTAATATCCATCAGCTTAAATCCCAATAAAATCTACAATCATGAATATGTTTTACTTAGATGAGTCCCCTTGTCAATTTAAAAATCCATTCTTTGATGATGATGGTAGTCTTGTTGATGAAGACAAATATGATCCCTTTGAATATACCCACGATGACAAGGATAGTCTTTTGGATCAAGTTCAATACACTTTTGATAATATTGTATTACTAAAGCTTGCCACATGCTTCAACGATCCAAGCATCAACCATCAAGACTAAGAATCAACCAACACAAGATATCCCACCAATCCTAAACACATATCCATTGATCCATCCTTATGTCACCTTTGACAAGGAAACCACCTCTCCAAACCAATACCATCACCACTCATCCATCTCCCAATCCCCACCTTACATGAGAAACTTGTAGCCTCCACCTCCTATGTCAATCCCTCATCCTCAAAACCCTCATAGTCCAAGAACCATTCAACTAAAAAAATCCTCAAGAATTTTACCCAAGGGCTATTTTTGAATAACCTTAAGCCACAAAGCACACATAAAATATTGTGAAACCTTACCACATTATTAATCCTATGCCATCCATATGTTCCATTAACTACATTATCATTGATCTCAAATATAAAATCCCATATTCATAAAATTTGAAGACACTTCCCTCATCCATGTGCACAATCCAAAGAATCCATCTGTGCACTAGTCACTAAGAAAAAATTCCTTCTCTCCCTCATCTGATCTAAACAAATATGACTATGTTTCTTGCTTTAAAGCATGCCCAAGCATGCCTATTTTCAAATAAATATCCAAGCATCCCTACTAATCCCTCTCACAATCCCCAATCATCCCTACTAATCATCCTCATGATCCCCTACTATCTCAAGATCAAATCATCTATACTAATTCATGTCATGATCCCTTACACCTCAAGACTATATCACCCCCATCAAGTCCATCCTAAAACCACAATTATATTCCCTTGTCCCCTCCACCTTCATCCAATCAAATTTTCTCACTATTGAGGAAAATACAACCAACTTCACGGATTACCCATCCCATAATGGATTCAAGTCTTGTTTTTGAAGCAAAAAATATCCTTAGTTGTTCCTCATTCATTTTTGGATTTTTCTTGGGGAGATTTTGGGAGGAAATTTTAGAAGGACTTAGAGAGTTTGGAGAAGTTTCATGGATTCTCTACCATGGAATGCTTAAGAGGTAGGCTTTTCACTCCTTAGATGGTATGCAACTTTTCTTATTATAGATGTTGCACTAAATCTTTAGTTTGTGTTTTTTTTTTGTGTGATTGATTTTGTCTTGTGTTTGTGTGGGATAGATGTGGTGTTTGTGTGGGGATGTTTGAAGTGAGAAAACCTCTATGGAGGAAGAGGTACGTACTTGAACAAGGAGCACGTTGGATACTTTCATGGGTTATTCCTCTTCCCATTGTTGGAGTAAGCCTCATCTCCATCCCCTAATATTGAAATTTGTATAAGATTAAAATGTACGAGTGTATGTCCATGGGTAGGGATTTTGTGTTTGGAACTTGAATTAAAAAAAGTAGTGTTATCTCTTGTTTGTGAAACCCAATTTTTTTGAGGGCCTCCTAGCTTGGGGGTGGTTTATGAGTAAGCATAAGGTTAGGAGGTGAGCACTCGTTGGCCACGATATCATGTTTCGTCTTGTACGTGCTTTTGGGAGGAGCTCTTGAAGTGTTACTTAGCTATTTAGATGTCATTCTTCATCTTCAATTTTGAGTTATTATAGAGCTTTAATAATTTGTAAACAAAGTGGTTGTGACATAGAGCTACAAGCTAAAGTTGTCACTCATTGTGAATAGTTTCATTTCAAGTTTTAATAATGTGTCTTGAGTTTCAAAACAAGGATTTTATAACCTTTCCATGCAATTGTTATTATCTAAATACATACTATTTGAAAGGTAAAGAATTTTTTTACTTGTTTGGTGTATAGTTACAACTTCAAATAAATAATATAGAGTATTATCTATCACATTGGAAGCAAAAAAGGAGGCATTTGTGAGATCCTATATCTCTTACACTGTCATTTTTCCCTTGTTTATTCACTTGCTTAGATTGTTTGATGAGCATTTAATCTTTCCCTGTTGACATAATTTATGTCTATCATGTTGGAAGAAAAAAGCAAGGCGGTTGTAAGTATCTATATCTTTTACAGTCTCCTTTTATAGTTTTTGATATCTTTTCATTATATAAGTTGATTTTCTATTAGAAACATTCCATCAATACAAATTTTTTTTCCTAACCACCCAAACATTTTACAAAAATTTTAAGTATTCTCTCATCGGCTGTTGGTATTTTTCGGGTGCTTTTGTATTTTCCAAATTGCAAATTATTTTCCGCACAAGAAATAAAAAAATATAATCAATTCCTTATCTTTTCTTGTTACTGGAAATACTTCATGGCTTTGTGATGTTATTTGATATATAGTCTCATCTTTGCACCCATTGTTTCTATGTACACATGGCATTTTTACAAGGGAAATATGCATTTATTCGTACCTAATTTTCATTTACTGTGAATAGACTCAAATGCACGTGTCATTAATGTCTTATGGTGTGAAGTTTTCATTCTGTCTAGCAAAGGATTTCATTTGCTCAAATTCTTTGATGAGAGTGAAATATGTGTCTACTGACATAGATTATATCCATCATATTTTAAACAAAAAATGAGGAATTTGTAAGTTGCAATATCTTTTGCATTGCATTTTTTGCATACTTTGTGTAGACGTAGAAAAATATCCTCATAATCATTTTTATCCATTGCATATTTCATTTAGTCATTTGCACAAATCATTTAACCATTTGCATAGTCATTAACTCATCCATTTCATTAATCATTAATCCATAATCATTTAAATACATCCATTACGCATTTTATACATAATCATTATATTCATACATAATCATATTTCCATAATCATAAATGCATTTCATAAATACATTTGTATGAGAATTTTTCTATTTCATAAACCAATTTCATTAAACAATTTAAATAATCATTTATCCTTCTCCTATGCATATCATTTAATAAATCCATTATCCTTAATCTCCAATATATCACAAATTACATTTAATTAAAATGGGATAATTATCATTTCTCCATCTCATTCTTTTATCCCATATTCTTCCCGAAATGTGGATTCACCCATGAGGACATCTATATAAGCTTTCCTCCTCCTCACTTTTCAAACAACAACTCCAATCTCATTTTGATAAAATCCATTCTAGATAGCCTCTTGTGCTTTTTGCTGCAAAAATTTGAGAGAAAAAACAAGATCTTGTAGATAGGATAACAATGGAGTGATTTTACTTTTGAATGCATGTGTTTAATTTCTTAGTAATTAGTATTTCATTTCTTGCATTTGTGTTCATTTGTAAATACTTCATTGATATGATGTTGAATGCATGTTGATTTGCATTTGTGAATTAAAGGTTTTCATTTTTAGCATCATACACTTTGTTCACTTCCTTTAACTATTTGATGACACTGAGATCTATCCTTGTTGATAAGATTTATGTCTATTGTCTTGCAAACAAAGTTACAAAGTAGAAGACCTATTTCCTTCAAGTTTAGAATGGGCGGAATTGGAAAGAAGTTGATCTGGTTTACCTGATTTCTCGAACATGTTTTCAACCATCATGAGGAGCTTCGATGGTGATAAATGCTATCCAGATGCATGGAAACTGTGATAGGTACATTTTGTATCTTCATAGCTTCTATTTCCCTAGCATGTTTCGTCTGGGAAGTCCTACGGATTCTCAAAGTCATTTGTTAGATAATGTGTTCCATTGAGAAGGTTTATATCTATTATATGTGTAATATGCTCTATTCACAAGATCTATGGATAATTTGATGAGGGAGAAATCTGCATCTATTGAAAGGATTTATATCTATCCTATTTGAGACAAAAAAGCGTGCCTTTGTAAGTTCCCATATCTTTTACACTATCATTTTTTGCATCATTTATTGATTTGCTCAAATTGTTTGACAGGGGTGAAATATTTATCTATCAACAAGGTCTATGTGTACTAATTTGCAAGGGAAAATTGATGCGTTTGTAAGTTGCTATATCTTTTAAAATGTCACTTTATAGTTTTTTACATCTCAGCATCTGTGATGGGCTCTGTTTTATTGCAAACTATTTTTTGACACCAAAAAAAGACAAATTTAGACAATCCCTAATGCTTCATTGCTATTGGAAATTTTACATGGCTTTCAAATGTTCTTTGTTCTAGTGATGTCTTCGCATCTTGTACTTTTGCTTTCGCATCACATTTTAACAACAACATTATGAATATATAGAACCTAGTTTTCATTTGCGTTGTTTATTCATTTGTGTTGATTATTTGATGAAGGTGAAATTTGTGTCTACTGAGACAATTAATATCAATCGTATTGACAATGAAAAAACAGTCATTTGTAAGTTCCTATATCTTTTATGCTGTTAGTTTTTGCATTGTTTATTTGCTTCCTTGGACTGTTCCATAAGAGTGGAATATGTGTTTGTTAATAGGATTTATGTATATCATGTTAGCAACAAAAAATAAGGCAGTTGTAAGTCACTATATCTTTTACAATGTTGTTTTAGAGTTTTTTGTAGCTCTGCATTTTATGTATTAATGTTTATTGTTTGTTTTTCTTTGCATTCATTAGTCCCCAAATTTCACTTATTGCGAATAAATTGAATTGCAGGCGTCATTAATGGCTTATGGTGTCAAGTTTTAAGTCTTTGGAGCATAGGATAGTTTGCATTGCTTATTCATTTGCTTTGACTGTTTGAAGAGGGAAAATTTTGTGTCTCTTGAGAAAGTTTATATCAATCATATTCGAAGCAAAAGAGCAAGCGTTTGTAAGTTTCTATATCTTTTACACTCTCATTTTTTGCATTATTTATTCATTTTCTTAGATTATTTGATGGAAGTGGAATCTGTGTTTGTTGGCAGGGTTTATGTCTATCGTAATTGAAGCGAACAACAAGGCGCTTGTAAGTTCCTGTATCCTTACATTGTTGTTTTATACTTTTTTACATCTCTGCATTTTATGAGTTCCTATATATTGTTTCTTACTCTCTGCATTTTATGGATTAATGTCTATTCCTCCCTGTCTTTGAATGCTTTATGAGTTAGTCTTTGTTGTTGTATTAAAGGCTTAACACCATGATTCATTAATGTCAACTTCTCTACTTCCCACAACTAAGAATTGAACTAATATTTTCTCTCCATGCATGCATGCCAACTACACTTGAATCTATCACTCATTTTATCAATTGATAATGCTTTATTGTTGTTGCAAATATTTTATGGCTTTGTAATGTTCTTTGATATAGTCATCTCCTTGTACCAAGTGTTTCTGTCAATGCCTCACATTCTAACAAGGACATTTACCATTTGTTAGTGCCTGGTTTTCATTTATTGTCATTGGGCTCAACCAAAGTCATCATTATTGAATTATGGTGTCAAGTTTTAAGACTTTCAAGCAAAGGATTATTCGTTGTAACAAACATTTCATCAATATACTAAGACTTTAACTCAACAAGAGAGACTAACCCATAAATACACTAAAAAATAGTGAATAGTAGGTATTAACCCATAAAATATAGAGATGCAAAAGACTATAAAATGACACTGTAAAAGATAGAGGAACTTACAAATGGCTCATTTTCCAATTCCAAAATGCTAGACATAAACCCTGTCAAAATGCACCAATTTCACCCTCCTCGAACAATCCGAGTAGATGAGTAGACAAAAAAAAAATGAAAGTGTAAAAGATACATGAACTTACAAACACCACCTTTGTCGCTTCCAACATGGTAGATGCAAACCCTCTCAACAGACACAAATTTTAGCCTCATCAAACAACTTGAGCAAATGAACAAACAACACAAATAATACTTTGCTCGACAGAATTAAAACTTTGCACCATAAGCCACTAATGATGCTTGCACTTTAGTCTACCCACAATAAATGAAAATTCACAAATAGTAAATGCAAATATGTACTGCATAAAACACCACGCGTCGCCAGAAACAGTGGGTGCCAAGACATGACTATACCAAAAACCCATGAAATATTTCCAATAGAAAAGTTCATTACAATAATTAAATAAATTACAAAATGACAAAACCACTATGAAAATACCAGTAGCCAATGAGAAAATTTCAAAAGAAATCAATAATTTTCTTTTAATAAATTAATCCCCAAAACATCGACATAGTGATATACATATTTTGTGAGAAATACTTTCGATGCAACATTTTAATAGGCATTGTTCTGTCGAAATGAAAATTCACAAATAGTAAATACAAATGTACTACTTAATATTGAAAATATTTCATGGTTTTCTAATGTTCTTCGATATAGTTGTGTTTTCGCACCCACTGTTGTTGTGCACACATAGCATTCTAATAACAACCTTATGCATATATAGTTCATCATTTTAATTTATTGTCAGTAGGTTGTAATGCAGCTACCATTAATAGCTTATGGTATAAAGTTGAATGATTTGCGGTGTTTATTCCTTTGTTTAGATTGGCTCACAAGGATGACATTTGTGTCTATTCACATAGTCTATATGCATCATATTTCAGAATGGGGGGAATTGGAAAGAAGTTTGTCTACTTTAATTTCCTTCCCATATAGGTTTTCAACTAGTATAGAGACTTTTGATGGAGATAAATACTTTCATAGAGAGCATTGACACATACCAACAACTACCCTATTGCATGTGGTAATTCGATCCTTGTTTGGAAAAGCAACTGTTATCACCCAATTATCAATGTCTCTTCTCCCCTTTACCCTATTGTTCGAATTCACACCAAATCATTGCGTCCACATGTAATAATTGTCTTCTCCATTCAATTTCCCATTTTATTCTACCAATAGATGCAGAATAAATGATTGACTTCTCTCATTCTTCACATTCTCATTTTCTCAACCAATTTATATCTATCATATTCAAAGCGAAAAGGGAGAGGTTTGTAAGTTCCTATATCTTTTACATTGTCATTTTTGTGTTGTTTATTCACTTGCTTCGATTGTTTGATGAGAGAGATATCTCTATCTGTTGACAGGGTTTATGTCTATCATGTTGGAAGCAAACAAAGAGCTAGTTGTGATTTCATATGTCTATGAAATCCATGTCTATTGAGAGGGTTTATATCTATGATATTGGAAGCCAAAAAGGATGCATTTGTAAGTTCCTATATCTTTTACATACTCTTTTTCTGCATTATTTATTCATTTGCTTAGAAAGATTGATGATGATGAAATATGTGTCTGCTAGTAGGGATTATTTCTATCGTATTGGAAACAAGAAACAAGACATTTGTAAGTTCTTATATCTTTTACAATGTCATTTTGTAGTCTTTTCCATCTTTGCATTTTGTTGGTTAACATGTATTGTTTGTTGTTCTTTGCATTTTATGGTTTAATGTCTATTGTTTGTTATCCTTTGCATTTTATATGTTCATGTCTATTCTTCCTTGTCTTTGAATGCCTTTATGGGTCAACGTCTCTTCTTGAATTATAGACTTAACACCATAATTCATCAATGTTGAATTTTTTGCTAGCCACAAGTAAGAAAGGATCTAACATTTTCTCCCCACACACCATGCCAAGTGCACCTCAATCTATCAAAATCATTTCATCAATTGGTAATGTTTTGTTGTTGTTGGAAACATTTCATGAAATTTTTATTTATTGCCAATGGACTGAACCACATTCGCCATCAATGGATTCTAGTGTCAAGTTTTTGGCCTTGCTGCCCTGTCAAAAGCACTTGAAAGGACATTTGTAAGATTTTTTCTATCTTGCCTCTCTTTCATATTAAACAATTTCTCTTTCTAATATTTTCATGCTTTTTTCTTTTAACTATTTCTTGCGTGAACTAATTACTACTTCCAATTTCTTGATGCAGTTACCCATACCAATGAAGTTTGAAAACACAACTCACTTGGCGCTCATTGATATCCATGCTACTATGATCACAATGAAATCATCATTTCTACATGCATCAAATTGATTAATTCAATGTACATAAAACTATTTGAAATTCTATAAATTGCACATTTCATAATTCATTGTAATGTATCAAATATCACATTTTTGATTTGGACAACTCAATCAAGGAAATTTATCCTGGTTTAGAGAAAAAATATTGAACAAAACTTATCTCATCACATATATGTTCAAAGATTTTTTAATATGGCTATTCATATGATGTTTATTTGACTTCATCTTATTGCAGTACAACATCACATTATTTTACACCCATTTATCATTTATCTCATCTCTTTTCTTAAGCACTTTTCATTATGTCCTGATAATCATATTTCTCTGTATTTGTCTCTCTATTCTTGTATCTTGTCCATCTCCACACTCTACCTTACATGCTTATTGAATATATGGTCAATGACACTAAAAAACATTAACATTCAAGTTTTTATATCCATTAAAACATGTAATTAAACAATAAAAAAATTATTCACAACATATAAACAAAAAGTATATGTGCAAAAAAACCTTGCAACAAAAAACACCACTGATGAGGTAAAAATAACCTCATCAATATAATGGACTCAATATGCAAACCTATACCTTTCAGCCCAATTTACCCTACCAATTAATTACCTTTAGGATAAATAATTGCTCTCTTTTTATGAATAAGTGTGCAAACTTTACTTCTTGAAATTAGTCGAAATAAGCTAACTTACGTTGATTTAATGGTTTAGTTCTTGAGCATTCCATAGGTCAACTTCCACTCCCAGTTAGAACTCTAGTCAAAAGGGAAGTGAATGTCGGTCTTAACACTGTTGAAAACAAGCGAATGAGCACCAAAATTTTAGGAGCACACATTATGGGCCGAGTCTTCATAGTTTGTTATTTTCAGTTTCAAAAACTTTATGGCTCGTGAGCCTCTTTAATATTTCATGTCATGGGATTTAAAGTCCATTAGTTGTTGGAAATCTATTAAAGAATTTACCGACTGGAAAGTAGGATTTTGTTAGCCACTTTCATATAAATATGTAACTGTTGCAAATGATGAACACAAAAGAATACTGTTATGCTGCCAATATGTCTTTTTGAGAAAAACTACCATATGAATAAAAAAGATTTTTCCCACCACTCTTTGAATTATTGAGTCATGTGAATAGAGTCCTTTGAATGGAGTAACTTGGAGATTACCAGTGCATGTGATCTGAGATAGCTATAGAAACACCTGAGAGCTGGCCACTCGAGGTTTATAGATAGATAGATAAGTATTTTACTTTTCATTTTGTACTTTTCTTTAATAGATAAAAATTAAAGTTGAAATTAATTTTCATATGTGTGTCATACTTTCAGTGTCAATCCTGCAGGTTGTAGCTAAGTCTGTAGTCTCTGAATTTAGTATTTGAAGTTCCAGAGCACCTTCCTTCAATTGTTTCTGTTAAATTGTTTTATGTTAGTTGTTGGATTGTTATCTTTTGCACTAGATCAATGTTTCCTAGTTTCTTTACGAGTTTTACTTCTTCAAAAATTTGCACATTCTTTAGATTAATCATTTCCATGCTTTCTAGCTTAGTGGTGATGCTTTTCAGATTCATAGTTTTCTACTTTCTAGTTTAAATTATTTCCATCTTTCTAGATAGATGATTTACTGCTTTCAAACTTAGAGGCCCTCTAGTTTAGAGCTTTAATCAGTTGTTTGGTATTTAGGAAACCTGAGAGAGATAGTTGAGATGTCTTCTATTGCATACAGCCTTTGGACACTGCTCGATTGATATATGAATGTTTTTATTAACTAAAGTGTTAGGACCTGACGACAACCTATCACTTTTTGGCACCGTTGTTGGGGAGCCTTTTTTCTAGTGTTGGTAGGAAATATCTTGAATGTACCTCTTTTAGGGATAAAAATAATCCTTTGGCTTCTTTTTTGCATGGTCAGGAAATGAGGCCCCCACGAAAGATTCATACCAAAAATCCCCCCAATTGATGTACCCACAACAAGTAGGGAGGAAGACAATTCAGATCAAGAACTTAGTTAGGAATTGACCAAACAGGGTCAACTTGAGACCTTCCCACACACCTCAGAAAGAGAACATATAATTGTAGAGGAGTATATTCCTTTGCAAACTCTAGAACCTCACCCAACTAAGTGAATTTCAGAAGAGGATCACATTCCCTTCAACATCATGGGTGACCGTAGAAATGCTGCCAACAACAATGATAACCCTCCACCATCACCGCACACATTCACTTATCCTATTGCTATTGATGCAGATGACGATACGACAATGACAAATATCTCACCAGCCTTCTTTCCAACCTTCCAGGGTTTGTCTACTGAGGACCCTGATTAGTTTCTGTTTGAGTTTAAAGTCTTGTGTCAGACATATGACTACAAGAATGATAATCAAAAACTAAATCTTTTCCCTTCCACTCTGAAAGAATCAACTATGTGTTGGTTTATGGTATTATCTTCTTAGTTGATAACCTCTTGGGATGAAATTGAATCTATCTTTTTGGAGAAATACCAAAGTTACTATAGGGTTAGCAATAGGAAAGAAGAACTATTCAAAACAAGGAAAAATGAGGATGAAAGTTTAGAAGATTACCTAGATAGGTTTATCTTATCTAAATGCTGTGGTGGGGAAGCCATAAGTTTTGATATTCTAAAGACCCTATTCCTTAAAGGTCTCAATGACAACGCCCATAGGAGCTTGGACTTAATGGGGAAAGGAGACGCGTCCCAACTGGGACTAGATGATATTATGGAGCTGTGTCGGAATTTCTCTCGAACTTGAGGAGGAATAAGAAAGTCCACTCTCTTTAAAGGTTCCAATGACATCAAAAAATTTTGTGAAGAGCTCGCCAACTTCAAAACCGACATTCTCATCCAGTTAAACACTACTTTAGATTGCATACAGGCTAAGACCTAAAATCCTGAAACCTTGTCCATCTATTGCCCCAGGTACCAAAACAAACATTTGCTAAGAGAATTCCCTTTGGACAAAGTTGATAAGATTGATGTTTGTCAAGTATGTGACAAAAATCACCCTAGTGATCAATGTGAGCTACTGAATGCCATCAAAAATTCCAAGAAAAGAACAACCCCAGTCGAGGAAGAAGTGAACGTTATCAATCAAAGAACTGGAGACAATTTTTCCTATGGCCAAAATTCCAATCCTAATTGGAGACCCCAACCCAATTGGAAGAATAATCAATGGGAAGCACCCTAGCTACATGTACCACCTCTAATACCCCCTAATTGGGGAACCTATCCTTGGGGACCACCTGAATGGGAAAATCAATCTTGGGGTAACCCTCAGTGGCCTAATCAACCTCAACAATAGTGGTACCCTCAAAATCCCATTCCTCAATGGAATCAACCTCAACATTAGTTTTATACTGGCCCTAGGAGAGTGCCTACTCAACAAAAAAATCTTCTACCACCTCCCCAGAACACTCAACAAACTAAACAAGTTAACCAACCACCACTTCTGACGCAACCAGTTCCAAACCCAAAGAAAAATCGCCCAAATACTTTGGTATATTTTTCTGAACAAGACAATATCACTGGACTTAACACCATACACTATGGAAATCTACAGTTGAGCTTTGGAAAAACACTTTCGCAATTGATGATTGAAGAAATACTAGATGAACTTGTCAAGAAGTCTGCTGAGAAAACCACAATAACACCCACATCCGTAGAAAAAATGCCAGACACTATGCAACATAATCCCGACCCACCATCTTCAATTGGAGCTTCTGACGTACCTCAGGAGGAGGGGGGTTAGTCTTCAACAGAGCTTTCGAAGGATCTTACGACTAAAGACAAATAGTCTCCGACTAAACTTTTGAAGGATCCTGCGCCTAAAGAAAAATAGTCTCCAACTAAACTTTCGAAGGATCCCACTCTTAAAAACAAAATCAAAGCACCTTTTCTAGAGTGACTGAAACCAGTTCATGTGAAAGATGTTCCAGAAATGACCTTACCCACTAAAATTACATTGATACAAGAAATTAAGCAATTACAGATTGAAGTCCCCTTGTTACAGGCGATTAAAGAGATCCCTAAGTTAAACCAGCTGATTAAACAATTGTGTATCAAGACCCTAGGGAGAAAACCAAAATGAATCAACACTATCCACATAAATGGGTACCTAGCTGACTTGTTGGCTGGGATGATCACTACTTCAAAATATGATGATCCAGGTAGTCCGCTTATAATAGTAACAGTTAATGAGGTAGCAATACCCGTGAACCAAGATCCCCAACCTACACAAACACAAGAGACAAGCACTAAATTAGATTGAATGCAAGGTTAGTATCATGATTCCCCAAGGAATCCATTTGAGTTGTAAAAGAAAAGGAATGAAATGAAGAACAAGAACAAAGAGAAACTAAAGATATCAAATCTTATTCAAACACAAATCAAACTATTGATCTCTTGGGAGAGTTGGTGCCAATTTGATGTGGAAATTGGCCCTTTCCCAACTCCTATGATGTGATGAAGATGCTTGATGAAGGTTGAATTCTTTTGGTGATGACTTCAGTGGAGCTCCATGTTGAAAACCTACAAAAAACCTAACTATGCTTGGATGAATTTGATCATAGATTGCTATGGACTTGAGTATAATAAATTTGCTCAAATTATGGATGGATAGAATGAGGAATGAAGCCTCTTATTTATAGAATGTTGAGATGGAAGAATGCCCAAAATGAAGCAATGTGTGACTGATCTTCAACCAATGGCAAGGTGCCACTTGTCCAAATGTGAGTGGATAAAGGATGTGCAAGTTTTGACAAATGTGCCCATAAATGCAATTGGGTGATATTTGAAATTAGTGAAATGACATGTAAGAGGGAAAAGGAATGTCTTAAATGCCACTTGGCTTAAGGCAAAAGGACATGTAAGATAAAATAAATGCCTTGTTGGAAGGACTAAGTCCACTTGGATTTGAATTCAAATTGAGGGAATATTCTCTATTTATGCCATGTTGAGAGAAAATAGAGATTTAATAAATGAATTAAATCTATTTTCATGTGCAAGTGGCAAAAGCAGCTAGAGGATGGGACATGAGATTAGATTAAATTAATCAAGGGTTAATTAATTTAATGAGAGATTAGGGGATGTGACATTTTTGACTTAAATTTGTGGATTTAAATAAACCAAAATGAGGGGGATGTGATTATAGAGATAGTTAAATAAATATTTTTAATTTATTTAACTAAAGAAGGTGAACATTAGATTAAATCAAATAAATGTTAATTTATTTAATTTAATAGGATGACTTTAGAGATTTAATAAAAAATGAATTATTTAATTAAATAGAGATAATTAGATCAGGTTGATTGATTTAATTAACAAAAGAGAGTGACTTAATCAAATAAATGATTTATTTAACTAAGGGAGGAAAATTGATGAATTTAATTAAATAAGGATATTCAATTAAATGGTTAGACTGAGGGATGATTTTGGATGAACTGGTGTTAGTAGTCGGGATCAGATGTGCAATGTCAATCAGTACATTTTAGATGTCTACAATACCTAATGCTTTGGTGGACCTTGGAGAAGTCATTAACATGATGACTGTTGATGTGATGGAAAAGCTGGGACTTACTGATCTACGCCCCACAACTACAGTCTTACAAATGGAGAATCAATCCATAGCTATTCCCAAGGGCATCATTGAAAACGTTCTTGTTAAAGTGGATGGATGGGAATACCTAGTAGATTTTCAGATAATTGAATCCCTTACACCCAAAGACAATTATCCAATAATTATGGGACGACCATGGTTGGCTATTGTTGCGGCAAAAATTGACTATAGAGAAGGAGGGATGACCATCTCACATGGAAATAATAGCAAAAAAATGTTTTTGTATCCTCCTGCCAAGCCTACCGAACACAATAAAGTATGGGTTGATGAACCAGAAAGCCCCAACAGACAGGAAAATTTGGCTTCACTAGCCATGGTAGTTATCAAACAACATGGTGAAGAATTAGAGGATGAACTGGAAAACGACATGGAAAGTCTTACTATGGACTTGAGTAGTGAGGAAATGGCAGACATAGAAGAAATCCTAGGACACCCAATCAACATAGATCATGCAGAATTTGATGGTACCAATTTCATTAGATTACCTTGTCCTTTGATGAACTTAGTTCCAAAAACTCATCATTTCTTTGTAGATGTGGCCCAACTTCATAAAATAGTACTACATAGATGTCCTCTTAACACCCTGATAAGGCCCATGTACACTGCCACATCTAA